>VZSF01003291.1:350599-506333 GCA_013398295.1 Chionis minor | reverse complement strand
GGAATTAAACAAACTCAACGGACAGCAAACCAGGAGCAAAGGTGGGGTTTCACCAGTGGAAATCGGGGTTCTGATTCTAGTTTTTAGATCCATTGGCTTCAGCAGATTTTCTTATGGATTGAATCACCCCTTTATCCTGGTTGGACTGTATACCTGCTAATAGGTCTAGTCTGGTAATAAATCTGGGGGTGACTTGCTGGAAAGCAGCTCTGCAGAGAGGGACCCTGGGAGTCCTGGTGGACAACAGGATGCCCATGAGCCAGCAATGTGCCCTTGTGGCCAAGAAGGCCAATGGCATCCTGGGGTGCATCAAGAGGAGCGTGGCCAGCAGGTGGAGGGAGGTCATCCTCCTCCTCTACTCTGCCCTGGTGAGACCACATCTGGAGTGCTGTGTCCAGTTCTGGGCTCCCCAGTTTAAGAAGGACAGGGAACTGCTGGAGAGGATGCAGTGAAGGGCCACGAGGATGTTTAGGGGGCCGGAGCATCTTTCTTATGAGGAAAGGCTGAGGGAGTTGGGTCTTTTTAGTCTAGAGAAGAGAAAGCTAAGGGGGGATCTCATAAATGTTTACAAATACTTAAAGGGAGGGCCAGGAGGAGGGGGCCAGTCTTTTTTCAGTAGCACCCAGTGATAGGACAAGGGGCAATGGGTATAAAATCAAATATAGAAAGTTCCATCTCAACATGAGGTGAAACTTCTTTCCTTTGAGGGTGGCAGAGCACTGGAACAGGCTGCCCAGAGAGGTGGTGGAGTCTCCAACTCTAGAGACATGCCTGGACCCCATCCTGTGCAACCTGCTGTAGGTGGACCTGCTCTGGCAGGGGGGTTGGACCAGATGATCTCTAGAGGTCCCTTCCAACCTGTAACTTTCCGTGATTCTGTGAAACTTCTCTGGAGGGCCTGCTTGGAGTTTGCAACCATGCTGTGGAGGACAGGCCCCCTGCACCCTTTTTTTAAGCAATGCTTTTTGTCTGAATTTACCTCTTGCAAATATCTTTGTAAACACGCACAATATATAGAGGAGGAGAGACTAGGGCCTCATGGCTGGAATCTGATGCAGAGGAGCAGAAGGACTCCAGCGATCTGCTTTCATGGAGTAAGCATGTAGAAGGCACTTGCTCTTGTGCCTCAGTTTCTCCCTTTGCAAACAGGGGGACTTGGTAAGAACTGCCTTGCAAGATGACTCCCACGGTGTGGCATCGGTGTCTCTCTGTAACACGGGGCCCCAGCAGAAGAGCTCTTGCAGGAAGATATGATTTAAATTATTTAGGGTGTCGTCATGTGATCACAACTGATTGAGTTCCTGTGGCTTAACAAGTTGCCATCTGTTATCATCCCCATTATGAATTATGCATTAGCTTAAATCAAGGCTTAAACCAAAGGAGTTCAAGCAAAGTCCTCACCCCAATGATACCATAAAACTGTCTTTAGGGCTGTTAGTACTGGATCCAAAACACTGCAGCCACACAAGACAGCATGCTGGTCCAGTACAAGCTCTCTCTGCTGGTTCAAACCATCCTGGCAGATTTCCTTGGTAGTGGCAAGCTATATGCTGGGCCAGGTGTCATCTGCCCTCCTGGTGTAGGCTCATAAAACTAATGAGAACTCCATTGCCTGTGTCCTGGCTGAGTGGACAGAAATGAGACCGTAGTCCCACACCAGAGTCCCAAGGATCTCAGGGTCGTGTGGTCAGGGAGCCGCTGCTGAAGGACGCACAGTGACCACATGCTGAATTGCTGGTTAACTTGATGTGAGGCTTTGTGAAGCTGTTGGCTCTGGAAATGCCATAAGCCCTACTGTAAAACCTGACAGTATCCATGTGTGCGGTGGTGTCAAAGTGGCTGTTTGCAGTAAAACACTTCAAACCCAACTCAAACATTCATCTGAGTCCTCTGGCCTAGAAGCGTTGTTGCCAGAAAGCAGCCTCTGCCAGAACATTCCCATTTCTCAAGCTGATCCACAGTCCATCAGCTAGTCAGCGCACTTCCCCTGTGAAGGAGAGGTGCTCTGAGCCACTCCAGCTCTGTATATGGGCTACTTCCCTCTTAGGCCGAGTGCTGTTGCTCCTTCATAGTTCGGGAAGCTCCTGCTGGCCAAGCTGTGAGGTCTCTCCCTTTTGGTTGTGTAGCTTGTATTGGAGCTGCAGTGGCAAAAGCAATTAGGGCCTGCTATCCTTTCAAGGGTGCAATTCCCCGATGTCCCATCATCTTGCAAGTCACATTTACAGGCCAGGCTTTCTCTGCCTGCGATACACCAACACAAGGCAGCCAGCTTGGCAGCCCAGGGCGACTGGGGCAGACGTGGCTCTTACTGCAGTCCTGGGGTCAGCTGAATTTATACATGTTTGCTGTGCAGCACATTGGGTCAGCAAACTACTTCTGATGCACAGTCAGGCCATTTATTACCATCCATTTGAGATTAGAGCCTATAAAATAAACATTTCTCTTTGTGGGAACAGGCAGCAGAGATTACTGTAGCTAAATCAAGACTGACTTGGCGAGTGCGCGTAGTAGGGAACGCAGAAAATTCATGGCATCCACAGAAGCCAAGTGCTTTCACATAGATTGCGTGGCTGTCCTTAGGAGGACCACTGGGATCTGTGAGCCAGACAGGATGGACAGGCAGGGAATGAAAAAGTCTCCTGGCATCAGAAGTGGTTGCAATGATAATTCTTGTTTGAATTTTGGGTCATAAATCTCTTTGTGGCTACGAGGACACTTCCAGTGGCTCCAGCTTTATCCCAGTGTTCAGAGCTATTTTTTTACAGCTGGAGGGTGCTTGTTCCATCAGCTGGCACAAAGGCTGACTCTATGGCTCCCAGTTTCTGCCCTCGGATATCTGAGGGCAAAATCCTTTGATTTCAGAGAGAGTTACTCACACAGTGTCCCTGCTAGAAATAGAACTATGTTTCTTCTCTTTAAAGCAGGGCCAGATTTTCTGTCTTCAGCTTGATGTGTAAAGCCCTTCCCCTGGGAGAGAGCCAGCCTGTTTTTTCTCCCAAATTCACAAGTATCTGTACCCCTGGCAGTCTCTTCAACTAAGAAAGGAATTTGGAGTCTTTCTTAAACTCCTTTGGAAATAGGGAGGTGGGTAGGAAAGCAATAGTACCACCATTAAGATTTATGTGAACCGAGTTGGTCGGATTGGACATCTTCTCTCCCATTTTGTCACGATGACTTTGCTGTCTGAAGGTGAAGAAAAAGCATGGTGAAGCTACGGATGCTGTGGCCATAGTGGATCAGGAAGAAAGGAATAACTAAGCAAAGGAGAAAGAGTTGGGATTTAGTGTGGACCACCAGGATGGGAGAAAAGTGAGACAAATTCTTGAACTAAGTCTTAAATTGCTCCAAACCACAGGGTATTGTGCTTGGGGGAGAGGCAGGGAGGGAATAGTTATGCAATTTCATCCTCAATCATGCAAAGGCAAATTATTGGACAAAGGGATTGTATTAGATATATTGCAGTTGGAGCCCAGCAGAGCATTTGATACAGGGTCTTACAAGATCTTACCCTCCCTCCAAAATTGTTTGGCTTGTCTTGGAGAGCAACTCAGTCACGTGGATTAGTAGAAATCACAAATGATACATGGGTCTGATCATGCAGATTTTGGACCAGTGTGACCAATGAAAGTTGTTGGTGCATCCGTTTTACTGAGAACTCCTCCTGTGCATTAGCAAAGCAGTAAAGAGTATTTTAATGACAGCTTTAGGGACAATGTTTTGCAAACATTACTGAGTACCTTGCACATGCAGCATGATGGGAACCAGGAAGTTTGGTAATTTTGGTGGGACGAAAATAGTGAAAGCTACTGAAAGTCAGAGGAGGAAAAGAAGGTTTTTTTGTCTGGGGAAAACATCTGAAAGAAAAATTATTTATGAAGGAGAAACCTTGAAAGCTTTAATGTGAGAGACAGCAAAGTGAGCAGTGTACAGTTTGGGCTTGCACGTCATAGACTGACAACAAGGTAACTCAAGTCGGGTTATTGGGCCAGACTGTAAACTGGGGTAAGCAGCATAGCTCCGCGGAAATCTGTAGAGGTCTGGCAGTTTATCCCTGCTGAAGATACAGTCGGGGGTAGAATTTATGGCCAAGCAATTACCAATCAACTGGATTGAAATCAGAGCTGAAAATGGGAGGGATGAGTTAAATGAGTCTACTTCCCCTACATATTAAAGAAGAGAGTCTGCTTACCCCAGGCCAGAGGAGAAGGAGAGAGGCTGTACAGGAGCCTGCCAAAATCGCAGAGGTGTGGGAGTATTGCTGAGCAGTATGGGAGGACTTGGCACACTTGAAAGGAAGTGGAGTATGGCACTAAAGCCCGTTCCTTGGGAGCAAGACTGCTGGCTGGGAGAGTGCCTTGATGACCAAATCAGTCTTTCTGCCTCTGTGTAACTGGACTCTGTGGATTATGGCTGAGATTTCACTACAGGCAGGTTGTGAGATTTTACCCAATAGTCCCACAGAAGAAGAAATTACTCTGCCCTGTAGTAGATGTGAATGTTGTCTAGCCCAACCAATTGTGGCTCAAATATTAGAGTTTCTTTGAGAAAGCTTCCCACTCGCTATCCAAAGATTCCAATTATGACTTTACCATTAATGTGTAGTCCATACTCAGCTCCTATCGTTGGAGAGATGCACGCATGCAGGTCATTTACATACTCTGGCCAGTTGAGGAAGGAATCTGTGTGCCTCCACAGTGTATTTCTCCATTCAACTTGCTTCCAATCAAGCTCTGACCGCCTGGTTGGAGAATAGGAATACTTCTTTCATCGTTCTCCCTGTGCTGGGTGAGTTTCCACCTGTATCATCTGCAAGACTGTAAAACACAGTCAGCGTTGTGAGAATGAAAGGGCTGAACCTGAAACAATCCTGCATCACTACACTTGGCTTGCTGCTTCTGGGACTGGAGCTGGATGAAGGGTGTCCTCATCTGATTTCCACAGTTTGTCTCAAATGTTGCCTGGGTCCTTCTCAATAGCCACCAGTGAGGAAATTGCAACTTTGTGCTACTCTTCAGTACGTTGCACGAGGTATGGCTTTTTATATCGCTTTATGCGGCGTTTGGCAGTTTAGTCTTTTGGGGCAGCTACTGATAGCAGTGTGAAGCGGTGACTTAGCTGTTGGAGCATTTAAAATGATGGCTAGTCAAAGGATGTACAAAGCTGGTCAGACTATAATGTTTTTATTATAGGCAGTAATGCTAATATGAGATGCTTTCAATGTGAAAGCTATTCAGTTGAAATCTTCTGATCCAAGCAATTGGTAGTTCATAGAATGATCTTATACTGCAGCTTCAAATTTCTGTACGCGTGGCATTACCCAGCATTTTAGCCAGAGCTAGTTGTCCCCTGGCCTGTCTTGTGTGAACTGCAGGGGCTGAGTTCACATGGTGGAAAACAGAGTTCTGTTCTTCCCCTCTTCAGCATCTCCATAGCTCTACTTCTTGTAGTGGAATTATTCCTGGGTTACACCAGATTTGGGCCTGCTCTCTTTTGATAGTAGATCAGGGTGAAGAGTGATCTGATCACTCCCTAGTCCATTTCAGGAGAGAACTGGGTGGCCAAAAGGTTACTTTTCAAAAAATATCTCATTTTTTATTTTCATTTGCTCCTGTCTATGTGATTTCATCCCATAAAAATAGCTCTGTGATTGTTAAAGGCTGTTCTTTTAGATAGTGGCATACAGCAAAACAGGCAGCGTGCCTTAAGCAAGGACTAAGCCTCTAGGTTTCAAACACTCACTGAGCTTGGTCCTTCAGGCAACTCTTTAAGAGTTTTGCACCAACAGAAACGGAGAGAAGAAAGGAGGAAGTGGAAGGGAGTGTTTATATTGAAAGCTTTATTTAGTTCCAAAAGCCTAGAGCAAAGCATCAAAACACAGAGTGCCTCGTACAAGCCAAGACAGGGAATAGAATTTCCATTTTACTCCAGATGAGAAGTAGGTCCTGTTATAAAGGGTTTGGGTGACATACTTTAAATTTCTACTCCAATCTATTTTTAATTATTCATGTGTGGATTCTTTTGTAGGGTTAACAAGGAACTTGCCAGAAGCCAGCCCACAAAAGCCTGAGTTGTAGTTTTCCAGCAGACATCCTGAAAAAAACACTGTCACAGGCAATCAGCATCCTTGGGGAGCTGGCCTGTTAGCAGGGTGTTTACTAATTGGAATCATTCTGCAGCGAATAATTGTTTGTGACACCCACACTGATTGGGCCCACAATATCTTCCCATTCTGCAAATGGTCAGTGACAGTTTTGATGAATTTGAAGTTTGGAGTCTGAATAAATCTACGGAAGGAAAAAAAAGTGCTTCCACTGGAAAATATATGTAGAAGAGCAGACCTCTGACCTGGGTCAGCCTCCAAGAATGGAGGCACATGAGCCCAGAGAAAGAGAGGCCACTCAGTGGGTCTTGTCAGACTTTCTATTTTTTCCTCTTGCATTTAATTAAGAGACTGGGGGAGGACCAGCCATGCCAAATTAAAAATGGGAGAGTTGGTTTAGCTCACACAGGACAGGGATGTCCTAACCAAGGACTTTTGGGCTTACTGGGAAACTGCAGATTTATTGAAAGATCCCTGGAATGAGTTCAGATGCAGGTCAGGCCTTCATGCTGGCTGACAACAGTGAAAGTGATGCAGATGTCCCCAGCAAACAGGCAGTTCTCTGGGCTTGGGAGCAGTATGTGAGGGTTGCAAGCATCATCTTGCAAAGAAGCTGTAGACATTGTTTTGTTTCTGGGGTGTGGACCAAAATGTATTTTACATTTTTGCTACATTTGACTGCTGCGTTGATATGTGCTTTACAGCCAGATGGAGGATCACAGAACTGTAAAATCATTCTTGTCCAGTCCCTTGCTCAAAACTTATTTGTCCTTCTGGCCCAAGCATTAATTGTATAGCCAGGATAAGCACCATATAATGTATTTTCACTCATTTGACAGAAATGTGGTTGTCATGCTTTGTGTGGTTTGCATCTGTACTGCACCAAGGTAAGCTGGAGATGCAGCAGGTTTAGTCTTTGCAGTTAAGAGATCAGAGCTTCAGTTGGATTCTGTAAGCTCCGTGCAAATGTGAGCAGCATTCGCCAGATTTCAGACTGAGAATGAAGTTGCAGGGCTGATCTCATGCCATGGATCAATGACACGATATTCTGGGCTTCTAAAAGGGCCTAAGCAGTCAATATTTTTTCTATACGTATTTCAGGAGGACTCTAAGCAAAGTTAGTACTGGACATATATCAGGTCTAAGAATCACTGCTACAATTCCCATATCCACTCTCTGGACCTTTTGATTGAGAAGTAAAGAATTAAAGAAGCATTACTCTGTAATAAGTTTTGTCAAGCCAGGGAAGTTGTTAGTGCTGTTAGGATAAACATTCATTTCATGTTAGGGTAAGATTCATTTCCTGAAATCATAGGGTTACTAATGGCTAAAGTATAGGAGACAAGGATTCAAAGGTGTCCCAAGGCAACAGAGTTCATATTCCTGTTCAGAGCAAAGGTCAATCATCCTCCTGACCCAGAAACTATTTCTGGAGACAGAGCTCTCCTTCTGTAATAGTCTTGCTCCGTTTCACAAGCAAATGAACTTCCAGATGCAAATTAGTATGAAAAATTATGAGAACACATCTAGATCTGAGCTTTGGAAAAGGGGAACTCTTTATATCATCTCTCATTTCTTCCAGATCCTCCCTGCCCAGCCCAGGGAGAAGCGTCCCATGAAAGGGCAGCTCACCAAACATTTCAATGGTGGTTCATGTAGAATTAACCATAGCAAGATGAATCGTGGTGTGTGATACAATTGCAAATCTCTCCTCCCAGTGGTTTTATCAAAATGCAAACAGTTCTCTGAAGATTTGGCTGGATACTAAAGAACGATCTCAATAAATTCATCACCCCGGGGCCTGTGATTACACTGCATGCATTCAGTACTAGTTGACCAAGTAAGATGGTGGGAGAGAAACCAGTGTCTTGTCTTCCAGGCAAAGCTGAAGGTGTTTCTCAGGGATCAAAATCATAACACAGAGTAAAAGTGTCAGGGCTCTGAATTGTGTAGCTTCATCATTTATGCAGGCGCGTTGTTCAATTCTATACAGAATCACTAATGTAATGAGAACTCTACCTCGCACAGCAGGAGGCTGGGTTAAATGAATGAAAATGCACAGGACTTGCAGAAGGAGATCCGGTGCCACAGAAAGGCAGGTAGCACATATTGGATACTGGCTGACACTCTATATTTAAGACTTCTCCAGGGAAACCCTCTAATTAAAAAAGAATTATATTCCCTAAAATAAAATTTTCAAGTATTTCTCAGCGCCTTTGTTAGTCTTGTGTGATGTTGCGGTAAAGTCGGAAGACTTGCCCAAAGCCATACAGAGATTGAAAAAGTCCTGCCTGGAGGTGTCCAGGTGCACTTCACAGTTGCCCCTTGTATGTAACGAATGGGGTTAACTAACTGTTTCTAAAAATACATTAAACCTTTCTCCAGTAGTAAAAGCCGGGATAGTCTCCTGGTCACGCAGCATTCCACCAAAGCCAGCAGGATCATGCAGGAGTGGTGTGGTCCAGCTTTCTGGCTCCTATCGGAGGATTATGACTTAAATGGGATCAAGGACTCAGTCTTTGAGTCAGAGCACTGGTTATAAAAGGTGATCATTTTTATGACTCTTACCAGGGCCAACCTGTCTCCTCAAACCCAGAATCCTGCACATTAGCTTAACTCTGATAAACTTCTGGAGCTTTAGCAGATTCACAGAAAGGGATGGACCTGGAAGGATTCCTGGAGGCTGTCAAATAAGTATCCAGTGTTTCAGTTGCAATGAGCTCCAGTGCATCTTCTCTAAATCTGTTTTAAGTTGCTTTTTAGGGGTCAGTGGAACACAGTATAAATCCCGGCTCGCTCAAGTCCTTCAGGCAGAGAATATGGGGAATACATATGGAAATACTTTTGTCTGGTGTTCTCTACTCTGCACCCCTCCCAAACAGAACATACATTTGTGTTGCAGTATAAAAGGGAAAAACCTCTGAGCCTGGAGAAATGTATACAATTCAATAATACACGAAATTCAAAGCCACACATTAATCACATTCATGTTTAACTTTCAGATTTAAAACCCTGCAGGTTGGCTGGCCTTTGTTCTGTTAAGTGGAAGGGGGCATTCCAGCCTCTGGGTGCAGAGTTCAAAAGCTGCTTCGGGTAACAAGTGCAATTGGCTTTATAGGCCTCATTGTATTCTCCCTTCGGGGCATAGTGAGAAGCTACTGCACAGGTTGGCCCCTTATCAGGCTGTTCAAAGGAAGAAAAGTTTGGTTAGCAAAGGTTTGGCAGGTCAGTGAGAGGGGCTGCTTGCCGGTTCAGGAGGCCAAGACTGAAAAAGTGATGATGCTGCAAGTCAGAATCCAGCTGCATTGGCAGGTCTGGGCAGGAGGAGCAATTTATACAACAAACTCTCCTCTCCTCCCGCCACCACCCAGTTTCCAAGCCCCTTGTTTTCAGCGGTGTTAGCTCATTTGCAGATTTTTTGTGAAAAGCATTTCATGTTGGAGCGCTTGTCTCTGATGTGCCTTTGTGTGTTGGATTATTATTAACTGTTCTGGGTGGTTACCTTTGTCCAGGATTCACTCACTCATCCCAGTGCTGCAGCTTCCTTGCCTCTGGCTGTCCAGATGCCCATTCTCCCCTACTCTTTCAGTCTACTCAAAATGCTATTGCAGTATACTTTTATCCTACTCTTTTCCCAGCCGGCCTGGCTTTCCAGGACTCCACACAAGCAAATTAAGCTACAGGGAGCAAAGACTATTCTGCTGCCCTTTAGCAGCCAGCTGCCATAGGAACCTGCTTACTTGCTAGTATCTACACTGCCCTTAGTTACAAACACCAGTGGGGTGCTGTGGCTAAACAGAGAATAAATTTATTTGCGGCAGCTGATTTGCATCAGGGTTATAGCAAGACGTGGCAGTAGTGATGGTTGTGCTGCGGCTGCAGATAAATTGGAAGTAACTTCAGGTGGCCCAACTGGTAGTGGTCCAGCTGTGGTATTGTGGAGGTTAAGAAGGTAGCAAAATCCTCACCAGAAATCTGGTAAATGGCAATTAATCTCCAATATTTTGGCCATCGGGTAGTTGAAAGTGCATGCACAGAGCTGTAATGACATGTCCTCTAGCTTCCAAATCCCAATGTGTCATCCCAGGTAAGACCTGAACTTAAGATGGTCTGTCTAAATGGGGTAAATGCAATGAGCGTCCCAAGAATGCTTATAAACATCCCAGAAAACAGGATATGGGACAGACTTTTTAGAAGTAAACACACCAGGCGACCTAGTGAGACTACCCATCACCAGCAAATGAGCCTGAACTTTGAAGTTAAATGGTCTAAATTCCAGCGAGTCCAAAGGTTTTACACAGTGGAGTGAAATGCCAAATTCTGCGGGCAGATCAGAGGGATAGCGTTGGATTCAGAGCTGTGTATATACCGATGACCTCCCTCTGGTGGGTCACCCAAGGACATTTTCTGCGCTAAACTCAGCTTCTGATGGTGCAATAGTCACCGAAGTGGTGGAAGAGTTTGATCCTGTGAGGTCCTCTCCAAAACCTAAGCAGCAGAATAAAGAGGTCTTTTAACAGGGGGTAGAATTCAAATGCCCGTTAAGATCAAGCAGTAAATTCATCACTCTCACTTGCAAAATTGTGGGCTGAAAAACAGAGCAAAGACAGCATGGTCTGAAAGACTTTCATATAGGGTACAAACATAGAGGTGCAACAGAGGGCATAATTTTCCTGTGCTGTCAGCTGGAGAGAAAATATTTTACGCAACAACACTGAATTTAACTTGCAGTTATAAAGTATATATTGTTCTTGTAGGGCCACACTGGGGTTTTAATGAAGCAAATGGCAAAGCTCCCACTGACAGGGTTTGGCCCTCAGCAGCTTTGGTTCCGGAAGTTATGATGTTATGTATTATATGTAGAAAGAGGAAAGTTTCCAACCTATCAAGCTTTGATGCAAACAACTTTTCCTATTTAGGTCAAAAGGATGAAGAGTGTCCTGTAAGCAGCATGCAAAAATTTTCAAAAGGCTGGGTTATTGAACCTTGGAGTTTTAGTGAGAAATCACACAAGTGACTTTCCAAACTTACTCCCTGTGCTTCTGCACTCTCCAAATATATGGCAAAATGTGCAGCAGGCTTTTCAAAGGCATTAAGCACCCCGCCCCCATTTTAAGGGCTGCGTTAACTTGAAATCAACATAAAACCAGGTGTCCAACTTAGACAATCCCTGGTGTTTCATAGTTAAAGGTTGCCATAAAGAGCAGTGTTAGTTAGGACATAGTGAAAGATCTCAGAGAAGTTCTGTTGACTTAAAAAGGAACAGGACTCAGCTCAGCTTCTGATCTAAAGGGTTTGACACACAAGCAAGCATCTGTCAGCTGCCCAGTAATAACTTGCTGTTGGTATATTCTGACCCTGTGACAATCCACAACAAATGGAAAATAATTAGATTTAGTGTTTTTCTGTTTAACTCGTGGGAAAGCTACTCTGTATTTGAAAAAAAAGGTCCCCCAGGGATACGAGCGTGCATGTGGACTGAGAGAAGCTGGTGTGTGGTGGTTTGTTACATTGCAATCACTCATTTCTGTGCCAGAGCTCTGTGATACAGCAATAGCCATTTTTTTCTAACTTCTCTTGTCTTTGCTGCTGCTTCCTTTCAATTGCCATTTTCCTTAATAGAAAGGAGGAGAGATTTCTGGCATGGCATTCATAGGCCAACACCGTAATTGTAAGGCTGATGCCCATATTCCATTTCTTCTTTCTGTTTTCCTGACTGATGGAGATAAGCTCTATTGCGCTGCCCTAAGGGAATAAGATCCACGGTGGTGATTCACTGCTGGTTCTCTCCGTTTAGAATATCGTGATGCAAACTGCAGCTTTTCTTTACATCTATAAGGGTTAGATGGATGCTCACTCAACCACTGGAGGCTCCTTTCCTTTAAAGTGGGAAGATGTCTTTATGATCAACCAAACCGATCCAATTTCTGAAAACCTGGCAGGCACCCACTGGTTCAGACTGTGGAAAACATTGGTGCACAAATGATGGGAACATCCACTTCTTTCATATCGCTTTTGTTTATATTATTTATTCATGTAAGGAAGGTGTCAAATTTGAAGTGGCACCTGTGCAAATAAAATCACATGCATGATGTTGTGGAAGCTGTGGTGGCTCCTGAGCAAGCCCAGGAGAGATAAAATGTTTCCAGAAGCCTGGGGAGAGCAGAGGTGGCTGGAATGCCTATGGAGAGAAAGGAGTGGGTCTCCCTGCCTCCAGTGCTGGACGTTGGAGTGCCTACTAAATCTTCCAGTAGGTGGAGTGGGACCTGCTGGTGGTGCTGCACATCTTTTGTCTCTCACAAAGCACAGTTAGGCATCAGAGGTTCTGTGTGGAGAACCACCTGCCTGGTGATATCCATGGCAAGCTCCCACAGCAGGGTGTCCTGAATGGAGCTGCGTTCAAGGTGGCTGAAGACACCGTCTGCTGTGAGCATTAGCTCTCCATGCTGGCAGTAACCAGCTGTTGGACAAAAAGGCAGCAGGAGCTGGCACATTGGGTGCAAAGTTTGTAATTAGTGGACTGTGAAGTGGTGTACGGTTCCCATCACACCAGGGGAAAGCTCAGAAAAGAACATTTTTTTGATCCAAGTGTGGGAAAATGAAACTCCTATGACATTCTAGAGAGGAGAAACCAGGGGGTCTTTGCTTTACAGCAAGACAGAGGGGACTTATTCCTTCAGGAAAGCTGTGTAGGGCCTTGCATGGGTCAGGCTGAGCTCCCTGGCTTCGTGACAGTGCTCTGGCAGAGCAGAAGATTGGTTCTAATATCCCAAATTGTTAAAAATATATTTAGGAATACTCTTTGAGAGAGTCTGAAGTTAATGTGAGGCAACAGGTTATACCTAAAAGCACTTTTTCTTAGAAAGCAGTGTCTGATGAAAGACTTGCAGTCTCTCTTCAGTTCATATGGTGGCAAAAAACTATTTTAGCCACACTGCAGGCGGCCAGATAGTTCATAAAAAGATTCAGTAACTTAACATGATCTTACTTGTAGAGAACTTGCTGTTCTTTGATCCAACTAACTCAATCCAGGAGGGCTTTAAAAGGAGAGAAACAGTGTTCTTAATTAAAAATTTGAAAGAAGTTTTCAAGAATAAACCCCCAAAACAACAGAAGAACATCAATTGTAGAATTATTTAATTTAAGGAGTTTCCTAATTCTCCCTATGTTTTGACATGAAAGGTGGATCTATGGCCAGCTTGTTAAGTGGAATCCCTTGGCTACTGGCCCACACACATGGGTACCAAGCCAATTTCTGCCCTACCTCCTCACTGCACTGCTGATGTGCTGCAGCGTGGCAGGAGGAGACAGATGGACGTGAGCAGGAACACTGCAAAACTGGCAGAGTCAGCAGTTGATTGGATGCCATTTTTACAGCTGTTGGATGTTTGAATTTGGGAAAGGAAAGCCAACTCGTGATTTTAAGACGAGGATAATTCCAATCCTTTAGTGCCTCAATAAGGGAGTGACCGGGAGTGACAAAGTCTTTGAGATTTTGCAACTTGTGCGCATGCTTCTCCTTGTCAACTTCTTAAGGTGACAAATAAGGAGCAGGGCTTTTTTTTGTTGTTAAATCTTTGGGGGGAGAAGCATGTATGATATTTCTTAAGTAGGTTTAGGTCAGGGCGAACCTTATTTGATCTCGAGTTTCACTGCAATTTCAATCATTCTGTCTGGCATCTGGTGCCCATTTATAAGGTACAAATAAGGAATCACTTAAAAGCATGCACAAGCAAATGTGAAATTTGTGCTAAAACAATGCACTTGGGGATTTTAATACAATAATTGACCCCTTCCATGTTTGTCTGTCTAATGCTCACTTTGTTCTTTCTAGATCTCACAAGATATTGAATTTACTGGCTAGAGAAGGGCTGCAGACTAGAGAAAACAGAAAAATTTGCTGAGAAAGCAGAAGAGGTTAGTGGAAAAATCTTGTTTTCTCTGGGCAAATAGTCCTTATTCTCCTTGTGATCAACACCAGATACTCTCCGGTAATGGTTTCTTGTTTTTCACTCCACCCTGAAAGAGTTCTTTCAACCAGAACTGTTTTACTGGTTTTACAGATTTGATAAAAAAATTCAGAGCACCATACCATCCATTTCAGATAACAGCAGATCAGTACTGAAAACCTTCCACCTCACAAATTCCCAGCTATCAAAGAGATTTACAGAGAGTGGTGACAGCCCTAGGCTCTCTTGCTCTTGTTCTGCACGTTTGTCATGCTGGAGGCTTTTTATATTTTGCAGGTAGATCTTAAATTTGTAATGTAAAAGAAAGCTCCTGAGTGTTTTGCGGCTGGCAGGCTGGGACGGAGAAAGGATGGGCATCTGTCTTCTGGGTGAATCGTTGTGCTCAGTACAAAACAAATACTCAGTACAGCAAAAACCCCGGTGGCGTGAATACTGTGAAATCTGCATGATGCCACTGTGGTTTGAAGTGCTCGTTCTTTGGCCCAGAATATGCAACCTTTTCTGGAAAGTAAGAATTCAGTGCTCTCCACGTGTCTGGTCCCGTGCCTCAGCGGTGGGAGGGAGCTGCTAGCAGACTTCACTGAACGGTTCTGGAAGTGGAAATGGGGGAAAGAGCTGCAGTTTCAGTGTTGTCTTTTGTGTGGTGCCTCTTGTCTGCATCTGCTGCTTGTGTCCAGTCATCCCAGACTCTTCTCTTCCAGCCAGATGTGCCTGTTCTGGCTGAAACTACTTCAATCAATGAATGTGATGATTTCAGTATTTCCTATTATCACCCTTGGACTAATGCTTAGGTCTCTGGCCTCTGATTTAGTTCCTTGATTCTCAGATGCCAAGCAGCTATTTGGATCCGGTAACCAGGCTTTCCTTACGCTGGCAGAACAAGTTACCAGCATGGCTCATTCCAATCAGCAGGTAGCTTTATGTAGCCGCTTTGTTTCTCAGCCTCTTAGTTTTACCTGTCCCCAGGAGCGAGTGTTCAGCAGAGGAAGGATTGCACAGCCAGGCCCCGATGCATGACATCCGTTTGTCTTGCTTGCAAATCCCGAGTTTTGAGGTCTGATAATTAAGTGTTTCATTAAGCCTGATGCTGCGGTGGAGCCTGGAAAAGTATGTGCTGTGTGTTAGAGCACTTTCACATGCCAGAGTGCAGGCCTCTCTGCTAGAAACAGCCACTGGGGTAGAGTTGTGGCTGCTGTGTCGGATAAAATCTTTGTCTGAAAGGATCCAGCGGGTCTCCGAGCAAGGAAGAGGTGCAGCTGACGGCAGCATGTCCCAGCGACAGGCTGAGCTGTGCACACACTGCACCACCTGCGGCCTCTTCTCCAGGAACCTCCTGGGCGGAAGCAGAACGAGAAGAGAAGAGAAGAGAAAAGAAGAGCTGTCCTTTGGGGAGGAGAAGACAGAGGAGGATATTGAGGAGGGCCAGAAAGTCTCAGGGAGCTGGAAGGCTGTCAGAAGGGAAAGACATGACTGGAAGGGTCCCAAAGACATTAAATGTGGGAAGGAGCTTTTCTCTGCATCTTTAGATGAACTGGAAAGCATATGAACATGGCTGGTTCCCTGTCAGCTCCTTATCACCATATTCAGGCATCTCTCCAGAACCCATCAGGAAAAAGAGGTTCCTCGATGAATCATTTGGAGTGAGTAGTTCTGCTGCGGACACCATGGGTGCGAGGCACTCTTTGGTCCTGTGGCTGTACTGACCTACGTCACATCTCCACTCAAATTCATTTTTGTCCTGAAAGAGATGCTGCACATCATGATCAAGACAGTCTTATTTTAGAAAGAACAAAATGAAAATTAAAGGGCAAGCAGATCCAGTAAAGGGAGTTAAATCTTAGAAAAAAGACTTCCGCTCCCAGAGCATCTCACTGCTGTCAGGTTGTGCAGTAGTCAGTCATGTCAGCATTGCATTGGCCAGCTTGATTTTCCCAAGGGTCAGCTGGGTTTATGGGTTGTACCTGTACCAGAAAGAACAACCTTGTATGATGCTGAGAACTCCCTGTTTAGCTGCCTGTGCATGGACAGACGATGTATCCAGTCACAGTTAGATAAAGGGTCTTCTGCGGTTGGAAGAAAACACCGTGTAGCATTTCTTTTACACCAGTGGGAATGACCTGTGGTCTCTGCTTTTCTATTCAGCCTGCTGTTTATTGCTCGCTAACAATGGAAATAGCTCACATTTAAAGCACTTGCTCATCTTAAAACCAAGACCCAATCAAAAAGGAACTCTTTGAAAGAAGTTTTCAGCAATAATTTACTTCACTATAATATGAACAAGCTTGAACTGAAACTTTTATGACCTATGACTTGTCAGATTTTTCTTCACAGACCTTACCCTTTAGCACATTTTTCATGATAATACAAGCCAATCTGTTTATTATTTTCAATTTTAAAAAGTAAAAAAATATTGCATCCTCATGAAAATTGCTTCATTGTTAGGCTGTTTGAGTGGTCAGTGTAATATATCATTGTTTGATCTGGCAGAACCATCTATTTATAAGCCAGTATGTGTCAAACTATTTTTTTGGCAAAACTGGGAAGACACCTGGTTTAGTTTAGATTCCTTGCTATGTAATTCCAAACATCTCTCAGTCCTCTTGGATTGAAAACGCAGGCTAGGATCCAGACTTAAGAGTGCTGCTGTCATTCACAAGATGCTTAAGGGCCTCTGCTCTCAAGGTTCATGAGATCATAAATTCTTTTTTAATTTTTCTTTTTTCGTAGTTCAAGTCTAGGCACAAGCCCAAAGTAGGGTACATATTAAATGTAAGTGAGGAGCAGTTGGTCCCGTTCACTCTTTCGGAGAGAGTTGCCTGTATTGACCGACAGAGGTAGCAGCAAGGCAGTTAATGAAAGTTTGGTGATGAGATCAAGAGGAGTGGGTCACCTTTGCAGAGCTGTCATAAAACTTGGGAAGAGAGCACAACCTTGGGCCATGTTTGGGAACAGGAATTAGAAACATTTTATTTGTGCAGTTAAGTAAGTTTAAGGGAGCTGATGTCTTTCAACTTGCTGTTGAAAGACACTGTTCAATAACAGTGCAATAATGCCTTTACAGAGGTGTCTTAGTAGTTTACTAGTTCTCTCATTAGAGTTGATATACGACATACTGTATCAGCACTATATTTTAATACGGTGCCCCTTTTGAGTCAGCTAGATTGTGCTGTTAGACAAGATTCGGGATGTACATGTCACTGTTGCTTGGTGGTAAAGTTCAAGAGCTTATATTGATTTCAACTATAATTGTTTACAGGTCTCGTAAAGGGCACTGGGATTATTACTGTCAGGTGATTGGTATGATGAGAGTTGTAGTATGCAATACTGTGTGCGTGTTCAGCGCTTACATAAATGTAGTAGTAAAGATGAGAAAGAAGACAAGGTGAGAAAAGAGAGGAGGATGAGATAGGAAAAAGAAAGGTGTAGATCCTGACCGTATGCTGTGTTCCTGGTTAAACCAGTGAACCTGGTCCTTTCTGTCCAATAACATCATACCATTGCATCATTACCATGTTCAGCCTTTAGCAGGCTTTGTTTTTCCTCTGTGGTGGATCTTCTCTCTTCTGAGAAAGAGCCCTTTGCAAGGAGCTGGCCAGTTGTCTAAATAGGCTCCAGCCCCTCTTGATTATTTTCTGTTAATCCTCCTGGTGAGGGAGATAGGTGGTCTGGAAAACAGAGTCCAAGTGAAATGGTTCATGCCCAGAGCAGCTAAGCAAAACTATGCTTTGAGGCCAACTTATTTTTCATAATTTATCTTGTAATGTAAGCCAATGCAGTAGTTTTAAGACAAATTTATTCTAAGCCTTAAAGGGCAAATGACTTGTATATTTAACCACAGGCTAAGTTTCACTTAAGTACACTGAAGTCAGCAATGACTGTTACCTCGGTGACCTCCTATCTCCTACTGGGCAAAGTCCTTCTGTTTCTGCAGCCTGTGTGTAGACACTCCTCGGTAACAGAGCCTTGACAGTGCTCTGGGAAGAAGAAACGGAGCTTGGTTGTGAGCGGATGGGTGGTTATTAGTGGCAACTGCACACTTACCAATGTAGTGGGCAACACCGTGTCGCCATTTCTAACGTGTGTTAGGTATTCTAACGTAGGTTAGGTGTTCACTGAGTGAAGAGTTACACACCCAAAAGCAGCACTGGCATCAGCCATCTTGCTGAGAGGGCTGCGAAAGGCTGCCAAGAGAAATATCAAAGAGAAAAGGGTGTCTGAAATATTTCCCCTCACCTTACTTCAGGTTACCCAAAGTCTCTGCAAGTTGGATTCAGCCAACTTTATGAGATTGTGCTTCACAGCCCAAAGCAGTCTGGTGCACGCTGGTGCTGCGTTGCTCCATCGGACAGGATTTCTGTTAAAATACAGCCAGGTGGGGTCACAGTAGTGACAGCCTTCTCTGTAACAGACTGCAAGTTACAGCGCTTGGTGAAGTGGAAGAGGTACGCTTTAGGCCTTCTTTAGCCCCGAGGGTTTCTGATCCACCTCTTTCCATTTCATACTGGAAGATAACTTGGGATGAGGGAAAGGGATTCTCTAGCTTTCCTGTTGAAGCTGCTGGGGCCAGAGGGAGTATTGCTCTAGACACAGAAGATATTCCATTGTTTTCCAGTGGTTCCTGTTCTTCAAACTCTGTACATATTTCACTGGGTGGCTCTTTAATGCAAAATTGAGAAACTATCTGCTTACATGGGGTTTGGGTCTTACCTTCTTGGATTCTGATATCTGAAGTCCATCCAGCTTGTACTGTAGGTACCTAAGTGGTTTGCTGCATCTGGCCTTTAATATTTCTTCCATATGAAGTGTCATCTTCCTATTAATGTAGCATCTTCTCTGTTAAGACCATTCCTGTTCTTAGTAGTCTAATACCAATTCCAGGCTACTTAAATGAATGGAAGTTGCATGGATATGCATGACAAATACCTTAACTTAAAACCAGGCAGTAACTGTGCCAGCCCAGTCTCTGATGGTTTCTAGGTCTGAAAAGGTGGATGAGCTAAGAACCAAGAGAAAGTAAAAGAAAACATTATTATCAGTAAAAGGGCTATATTTTCTGCTTTTGCATTAGAGATTCTTTCCTGTAACTCTTGCGAAAGCAGTAGGACAGGCTAGCCCCCACTATATCATGTCTTTGAAGCGTATATTGCGTTTGAGTTGTTATCCAGTGAGAGAAAGCAGGATGTTGTGGATTGGAAGCATTTCATACTGACTCTGTGTGGACTGAGAATTCGGTCCTGGAGACAGTGAGACATTTTGATTTTTGTTTTTCCTATACTAGTAGATCATTATAGAAGCAGCACTTTCCAGCTTCTTAAAATATAAGAAAAATTGTGAACATCTTTCACAGGTTTTAAATGTAATGCTTAATTTTTAAACAGTTCCGTCTCTGTGTCCAGAGCCTGGGACAATTTCAGACTTTAGTAGATCAACATTCCTGAATAAATATAACTATGTTGAGCTGTTTCTTAGACCGTTACCAGCCTGGCCTCGAAGGACATGAATGTCCTTCAGTTTCCTGTAAGGGATGGCATTTTATTTCTTGTTTTGCCAGTTTTCAGGATTCCAAGCTCTTTTCTTATCTGAACCTTGGTTTTTTGAAATACTGTGTCACCTTTTCCACTATAGAGCTTTGTTGAAAACTTAGTATTTCCTGGACACAGTGTGCTGGCACTTACCTAACAGTTAGAGAGCAGAGATTCTCAGTAGTAGGAATATGACTCAAAGTACTTGCTTCAGGCTTCAGAACGTCTTTTTACTCTGTGGTCAATAACACATCTTCGTTCTGCTCCCTTAATAATTCTGACTTCTCTGCTTCCTATTGTACCTTTTCATTACAACTAATGAACTCAGTCTTTGATATTTGTCTTTAATATCATAACGGCAAAGAGGATGCAGGCCTTTGGAACAACTAAATTATTTTGTTTTCCATAAGTAATATGGAGTCCCAATATGGGATCCTTGCTGCACTTGAATGCTTGTTAGCTGAGCCCTGACAATGAACACTACTTCTAGTTCTGTACATATCATAGTAAAAAAGTATGGCCTGTTCCAGTGGTGGAGGCATAGATTTGTTTTATGAGTGTGTTACACAAAACACCACAAGCTAGTAGATTCTGATTTTTATTTGGTGGTAATCTTGATCAATAGCAGCTAAATCATTTACAGAAGAAAAATAGTGGGAAGAAAATTTCACATTTATATTCCAGCTGTGCAAAGGGATCTTGGGTTTTCCCCCATCCTCTCCTCCCAGAGCTTGTCGGCAGTAGGAATTCATAGTAATAAAAGCCAGACTTATTTCCAATGCAGGTGTTTCTAGAGTGATTGTAATCTTTCTGATTAACTGCATCTGCAAGAGATCTCATCACTACAAGCAAAGCAGAAGTTATGAAGGAGGGTGCCCCTAAAGCAGTGAACTGGTAATTAAATTAATATTATGGGCTCTGAGACATGGGATTGCATGGGGAGTTTGGAAATGCAGTAAAGATAGGTCTGAAGATGTCATTATGCCACCAAAATCTTTGAAGCTTGCAGCAGCATAATGGCTGGCAAAGGCAAAGGAGCCCAATGTGATTAGGTAGTGCTGAAATCCAGCTTTTGGAGATTAAGCTGCATTACTGAGATCAGGGGCCCTTATCAAACTCAGTCCCAGCAGACTGCCCTAAGTCATCTGCCCTAAGTCATCAAGGAAATGGCTGCAGAAAAGTAAAGTGCTGATGTTGTGAAAATAGCATTTTACTGCTTGTGAAAGTCACTAGGATGACAGCTTTGGAGACTGGGATCTGGTTTCCTCACGCAGAGCAGCAACATAAGGTTTGGTACATTACAAACTGAGTGGTCTCACGCTGTATTTGGAACAACAAGATTTAATTGAGAGAGAAATTGATTAACAGTTGCTAATCGAGGCCACATTTTCTTCTAGCCTCTCAGCTGGGGCATGTGAAACATTTGCGAATGGTTGTCATTCCAAGCTCAAGTTTTAGTGAGAGCAGGATAAATTTACACACGTAAAATGCATATGCTGTAACCTGCCTGGAGGTTTTCATAGTCTTTATGGCCAGTCTGACTAGAGTTGTCACAAAAGGATGGGACTGGGAAAGGTGGAGTGGACCTCACTGGCTGGCAACACTCTCCCCTTCTGCTCACCCTTGCTGCTGCTAGCAGATCTTATTCCAGATCTTGCTTGGTTGCCTGGGACTGAGATTTCTTTCCCCTAATGCTCATCACTACTCCAAGCCCTCCAGTCATAACAGGATATTGTCCCTACAGCAACCTTTTGAGGTGAGAAGTTACTTCCATACAATCAGATGCAAAAATAGATGATTATCCAGGATGTGTCAGGATCTGAACCCTGGAGTGCCAGTCCAAAACCCTGGTTTTGAAATAATCCATCCTGCTTTGTGGTGTAAAAGCAGCTAACACGCGGATGTGTGGCACAAACAATTAAACTGTCCCTTCTCAACTAGAGGCATGACAGTCCTTTGGTTTTCCCATCATTACTTGTAGAGAGACAAATGAAAAGAATCCTTCGGTGTCATACAGCCATGACCTAAAGTCAAAAGGCTGTCTAAGTTGTTACTGGAGGAGATCCAGTAGTAGAAAGAAAAATTCTTGCCAAATCAGCTAGAGAAAGTTGACTGAAATATGTTTGAACAGACAGATTGTTCAGCCATCTATGCAGCTGGCTCAATAGAGGAAACAGTTATTCCTGGGTAATTGGAAGCAACTATGTGTATATATGTATAAAAAATTATAAAAATATATATTGGACAATCTTTCTAGTTGTCACCATTTCTGTCAGTGAGAAGCCTGAAATCCAAGGGTAGTAGGCGGAGAACTCAAACCTAGAAACTCAGCGTTGGTGCCCTCCCACCCCACCTCCCCCAATAATCCCCTTTTTCGTCATAGGAGTAGATTGCTCTGGATACTGCTGAGTACTTGTTCTGTGCAGTGGGAGATGGTGTTTCACATGCACTAACCAGCTGTCCCCATCCTGTCCTGCCTTAACAAGCCACACCAGATTTCCTTTGCTTCATTGAAGATCATGAAACAGGGAAAGCCATTTGGTTTGGTGAACCTGGTTGCTAAATCCGCAGATGGAGTTTCATCAATAGCTAAATATCAATGCAGAACCACGGCATGTACTTGTTAGCAAAACATTTCAAATTCCCCACTCTGCATTAATTTGCCTTCTGGGACTTGGCAGTGGCACCAAATTTTATATTTGTTTTGGGATACCGCAAGAAAAGAATCTGTTCCCTTCAAAGCATTTACCCTTCCCTGCCAACCTGTCTCTGTTGGGCTAACAGCAGGACACAGCAGCTCAGGACCTGGCCTTTCTAGAGGTAATTGAAGGGTTAAACTGAGCCCCAAGCACTTGTTCTTCCAACATACCCTGCACTCCTCACTCTCCAGGATTTACGGTCATCTAGTCACATGTTAAAAAGATTATTGGAAAAATATGTAAATGAAAGTTAATAAGTGTAGCAGAGCGGTGTAAAAGCAGACTTATTAGCAACAGGATGCAAGGCTCTGCACATGCTACATTTCTGTTGCTGGAAACATCATCAAAGCGCTTTCCAAGGCTGCAAGGCCCAGATGGATTTTACATCTTTATGCATCAGCCCTGAGCCAAAGCTGAATTCACAGGTGAAGTTGACACCGCAGCACATGGGGAGGTGCCTGGGTTGCACGCCTGTCCCTCACCTGGGCTGCAGTTCTGGCTCCCAGGAGAAGTGGAGGTCTCCATAGGAAAGTGGTTTTGGGGAGAACTTTGCTAAAAATAATAATTTTTAAAAAATGGTGCAAAGGACAGCTTTGCTTCTGCATTGGGAATTTGATGAGGCTTTGGCCTTCAGGCTGAAAACACTCATCACAGCTATTCCCTTTCCAGACCCACTGGAGTTTTTCCCCCTCTAGAGGCTACAGATCTTTTTGCCACCAGACCACAGGGCTTTAATCTTGTTCTCTTCTCCCATTGCTGGCAAAGAAGTTTTAAACCCAAACAGCAAAACACCAGCGCCACAAAACACATCTGCTGTCAGCATCCACATGGCTTATGGCTAGGATTTCTGTGGCAGGTAGTGGCAGTGGCAACCTGGGCAGCAGGACACTGAGTAGAAAGAGCAGGAATCTGTTTTCCCTGGAGTATCTGCCTTCCCTGTTGCAGGCTCCGCTCTCCTGAGAGAGCTCTCCTCCTGCTGGGGAATTGATGGAGAGATTGCACACACCCAGTACCCCAAGGGGAGAACCAGAGCCAGGTCTGTGGGTATATTAAAGTTTTCAGGAAAAGGTCTAGATTGCAAAATTTGGGAATTAATATTATTTCAGTATCAAACAGTTATGTAGACTTGAACTATACTCTGCAGAGCGCCTCTTGCATGCCATAACAGACACTGTCAGCGTACCAGGCTGGATCCTATTCTGTAACCTAGAGATGTAGCCGGAGTCCCCGCTAACCTCCCTGTCTGTAACGGCATTTGCTCTTTGATTGCCCAAACAACACTGATCCCTTGTGCATGAGGAGCAGAGCGGTTGGGGCTGCTGCAGCAGTCGGCCCTGCACCGCTCTCCGTCGGCTGGGAAGACAACGCAGTGCGCCAGCAGGCCCGGTGCCCAGATCCACGCTGCGCGCAAGCAGGCCAGGCATTCTGCTGTACGCATTCGTCCGCTTGATTGGGAACCAGATGGGTGTATTCAAGTCACCTTAAATCTGGTCTCTGGAAACCTCAAACTGAGACAGCCTTTAAAAAAATAAGCCCTCAAACAATAACAACAAAACCAGCATGTGACTAAAAGCTGGAATGAGGCACTGCCAGGATTTCTCTTGGCAACCCGTCATTCTAAGAATCTGCTTCTTGCCACACTTGTGCAAGGCACATTATTGAACATTTCCTGACTATTTGCCCAGGATGCTATAAATGCTGTCCAAATAGCAGGGTCTCGCCTGCCGCTTTGATACATCTGGCTAAATTGCATTAAGGAGCACGCCAGAGGCTGATGGAGTCCCCACAGGACGTGCTCCGTCTGTCAGGCTCTCCAAAGAGCCCCGGTGATGAATGATAGCGCTAACATTAAACAGCTTGCCTGTGATGTTTTTCAAGTGTCCCTCCCCAACAGCTCGCCTGCTGCCCTGTCTTCTAGGAGATAACCCAGCACAACAGAACATTACCTCATTAAGAAAGCTAGCTCTAATTAAAAACAGACAGGGCATCACCTCCCTTATATTAGCTCGAAGGGTCCACCCTGTCATTTAAATTCTTCTTTGGAAGATTAATGCCACTACACATTGTGAAGAGTGACGTTCTTGGAAGTAGTCAGTTTGGAGCGAATGTTAGGGGTGATGAAAGTGAGCATCAACAATAAAAATTGTAATCGCAGGGCCTTCAGATGTTCACGCTGTACTCTGGAGGGGTGCATGTGGCGTGTGTGTGTGAGAGGGAGATCTCTCCATCCCTAGCTTAGAAGAAATGGAGACACATGATTTTGTCCAAACCCCATGTTAATACCACCCAGACGTATTGTTTAGACCCAAGTTCTGTGTCACGACAACATACCTGTCTGTACCCAAAGAAACAGCATACCAGCTGAGGAATATCAAGAACAATTCACAGGACACCTATGGCAGAGCCTTCTACAAACATCCTGTCATATCAGCTCCTCTGTTCTTCCCATTACTCTGAGTTTCAGGGTAAAGAAAGGCCAGGTAAGAGATGGATTTGGCTGGCCCCTAAATGGATGGAAAGGAAAGGGGAAAATGAATCATATCCATGAACTCACAGCTCAGTTTTCATGGCACTCAGGTTTTTCTTCCCTGATGACTCTCTGGTTTATTTTAAACCAAAGGTTTTAAGTTCAAAAATGACTTAATTTGGAATAATTTGAAGCAAGCCAGTAGCATCACTTAAGTCACTTACTACTTATTTTGCCTTTTATTCCTACAGCACGTTTGGCGCAGAGCCCTGCTGTGATTTGTGCAGAATTCCCATTGCAGGAGAGGCCTGACACAATGGAAGCGCTTTTTACTTCAGGATTTTACTGCCACCCCCTGACTGACCAACCTGAGGCCCCCAGGCGATGAGCACTGCTGGTTGCAGCAGCACAGGCTTCAGTGAGCCCATTCCATGCTGCCCCTCAGGTATGTCAATACGAGAAGTTGTGTTGTTTGCTGGTGAAACAAAATCTTCTTTTTTCCATATGGATCAGTTTCCTGGGGTGGTCTGTCACCCTGCCACCCCCAGCGGTGGCTCTAGCCTAAGTCTGGCAGGTGAAATAAAGTGAAAAAAACCCCCCAACCCAACAACCCCAGAATATCTTTCTTATACTCTTGGCTGTTCACCTCTAACCTCAGAGCACCAGTGCTCACTGCTTTCCCTTCCAGAGGCCTCATGCTCAACGTCTATTATTGATGGTCCACCTAGGAGCCCCTTGTTTGGATGGTGTGTTCAGTTTGTATTAAACCGGTCAGTAGCCAAGACATAAGAGTACCTATGGGTTCACATTTCTTTCAGGGAGCCCAGAGGTCCAGAACATGCACACAGCTGACAATAGCTTATTTCTTTATTTTGAAAGTATGTACTAACCTTATCAGGTGCTGTCTGCTCGACTGAGTGAGAGTTCCCAGTTACTCAAATCACAATTACCTTAAGTTACGATGATTTGTGTACTAAACAGCCTTTTTTTTTTTTAATATATATTATTGCAGCCATTAAAAGCTTGCTTAGCAGCCCATTATACTAGAAAAACTTTACAACACAAAAGATGCATTTTAAGTTGTCAAGCATCATGTAAACAGTCAAATGCAGTTGTCTCTGGGTGGAAAAGCTGAAGAGGTTCGTTTGTGGGAGGGAGGCATGCCAGAAAAAAAATAGGTGTTTAGATACTATAGATACAGCCTGTAAAACTATAGATACATTATAGTTTGCGGTGCGTGGTTTCAGTACAGACTTCTACTGAGCCACCTTCCATATCCCTCTCCCATTTTGGATATCCTGTGAAGCAACTGCTCCAAAAGACTTAACTAGACTCAGTCTGTGACCTGAAGAAATGGCTGTCTGAAATGCAGATGACATGGACAATAATCTCAGGTCATGGTGCCGCCTGCACTTAGGCAATATTTTGTGAAGACTGCTAAACAAAAAACCATATACTTGGTCAAGCTGGGGCCATGTTGCTGCTTAATTAACTGGTCTCTTGGACAAAACATCTAGAACCACTTAGTATAATCTGTAAGTTTGTCACACTTTTAGTGGAAGCAGGTATCCTGGAAGAAGGCTACTCATCTGCTGTGCATGTCTCTCCCCTAGGAAATGTTTGGCTCAGAACCTAAGCAAAGGAATTGAGATTTAAAACTGAAACACTAGACTTAATGCTCACCTTAATGTGCATGTAGGGACCTAAGAATGGATTTCATGGGGAAGAGCCAATTTGGATCCTTGCCCAAGTCTTAGTCCCCAGTGTCAAGGCTCAAGAATGATCAGGTGCAATCAAAAAAAAAAAAAAAAGGTTTCTTATTTCTGAGTTCTCCAGTTTCTGGTTCCTGCTGGTGTTCAAAGTGAGATTGTCAGGTACTCCAAGAACATCTGTTTTCTAGCAAGACTCAAAGTATCAGGAAGACATGGAAGTGTACCAAGAAAACCTGTTATCAGGAAATCATCAGTCTAGTTATAGAAGGTCATCTGGAGAGGGCAGGAAGCCTTAGCAAAGCTGGCAGACTTTTGAGGTGCTTCTGTCAGTAGTTACAGCACAATTTCACTGGGTTCTCAGAACCATAACTTACCTTACAGCTCCACATGGACTCCTATCCCTCCATTTATAGTGGTGTTCAGACTTGTAGACAAATTCTTTTAATTCATTAAGCATTCTCCCTTTTGGGAGCATGATCTGGAACTCTTCATGATGCTTTAGTGTTACAGGTTTAAAAAACAAAACAAACCCAGGCAATACATTACTTTTTCAGTTTGCTTTTGAATAGTCTGCAATAGTCATAAAATCAAAGAGGAAATCATAAAATTCAATATTCACACATGTTAATAACAAAGTGGAAATGGCTTTTAAAAAATTCTGAACCTCAGTCCGTGCTGTATCCTGCTTGGTAGTTCCTTAAGGGATCCCTTAAGGGATATAAGTGGCAAGAGTTCTGGTAGAGCAGAGAACAGGGTAGACTTCTCCACTTCAGTTGTAAGACCCACACTTGCATCCAAAACTTTCTAGCTCCATATTCTCACCCTCACTTGCACACAAGGAGATAACTACCAATTAAACTGCTTGCAGCTGTGGAAATTGCTAGAGGAGAGGATAGAACTTGCTGATCTCAGAGTGCTCAAGCAGATCGGTTTGTGGCACCGCAAGCACCACACGTAACACATCTGTCCCTCAGAAACACGCACATCTAGTTTCCAAATACACCTTGGCTTAGTAGTAAGCTGCTGCTCTTCTCTTTGATTCTGCCCATCATGACCTTTGTAGACAGAGGGCAACTCTGAAAACATCCTAGTTTCTTCTTTCCTGGAACTAGATCATCTTCCACCATACTACTGTTTTACATGCCAAAATTTGATGAAAAGTTTTGGTAAAGATGTTGTTTCTTCATTGCTTCATCAACTCCTCTAGTAGATAAAGTCATTTTTTTCTCAGTAACTTAATACAGTACTAAAGGACATTCCTTCAAGCTACCATTTTTCAAGCAGTTTGCTTGCAACTCTGCTCAGTTACTGGTACACTTGCCCCAGAGCACTTATAGCATGAAGAGTCTATAGATCCTGAATTCTGACTCAGTTTAGATCTGGTGTAATGGGTTGGATCATGCGACTGTTCTCCCCTCAAGGAAGGCTGGCGTGTGGTTCTGCATATATGGCACACTTAAAGATTGTGGAGTCTTTTATAGTTAACCCAGACCCTACTTTCATTTTCAGATAACTGTGCAGTAGAATTGATGCCATAAACTGTCCCAGCAACCTAAAATGGATTTGCAGTCTCAAAACAGCTTTCCAAAGGGCCAGGGCAGCCACAGCTCAGGCGTACCTTGCCTGCAGACTACCTTGCTGCTGAAAATCACATTACAAGATCATCTTACTGCGGTGGTCTTCAAGAAGCTAGCATAGTGTCTTAGCATGTCCTTGTTGTGCACAAGGGGTGTGTTGAGAAATAAAAGGATGAAACAAAGCAAATGTTAGCTGACAAATGTTTCCTGACAGCATGACAAGGAGGATGCCCTATTCTACAAAGAGGAGCCTAGCAAATCGTGCTAGGTGACCTCATTTAGATCTGTCCTGACAAATGCACATGTTGCACATAACTTACTTCCTAATGCACCAGGAGACAGTGTTTTTATAGCCCAAGTTACTTCACTCATCAAGGTAATTGGTTTCAGCTGAAAACAGCTACACCCCCCTCATGCCTGCCTTTTGGCAGACCAAGCAGGCACCTGCACTAACTAACCAGGTCTTTTTAAAATTTTTTTTATTTTACTTTTTTTAATGCTTCTGTTAATAGACTAGGCTGCTAAGCAAGATCCAGACTTTTAGGAATTTAGTATTAGCAAGACCTCCACAAGTTCTGTTTCTCTGTAAAGGAGGAAACCCTTACCTGAGCCTCTGGCGCCTCAGGGTTCCATTGCATTTGATGGGAGCATATGAACACCCGTGCCCTGTCCTGCAATGCTGCATGAAAATGTGTCAGCTGCTTCAGGGCTGCCTGTATTGGAGGAAAACTCCTGTACTTCTACATTATATTAATGCAGAAATTGCACATAAGAAGGCTTATTTGAATGTAGTCAGATATTTGTGTTAACTTCTTTTACTGCAAGCTGAGTCCTTTAAATAAGAGTTGCAAACAGAGCTGAGCGGAGAATGCTTCTCTCATTTGCTAAAAACTGGGAATCTCAAGCTTTTTTCCTGCTGAGAGTCATTACAAAACCAGAAACAGCTCACAATAGACTAAACTTATTCCCCTGGGATGTGGTAAAGCCCATCTTCCATCCTGGCCAGGCCTCACTCAGGATATTCTGAGTTGTCTTGGCATTAAGTAAGGATGCATTTCTGAAGAGTTTTAACTAAGACATTTTCCAGCAGAAGACATGTCAAAATGGTCCTAACCAGACCTTACAATAGAGCAAATCAGTCATACATTTGGGGAGGTTCAATGGTTAATTCCAGCCTCTAGTTCTGTTGCAGGCAGGATTGGACACAGCTGGGACTGGTTAAATATGAAACTCGAGACTTGCAATGACACTATTGCAGGCCTAAACATTAGCCTGGGCTAACGACAACAGATCTCTCTCCTCTCAGCACCAAAGGTAACAATCAAAATAGCCTTGGATGTGTCTTGCTCGTTTGCAGCTCCAGGATGTTTCAGGCTGTACGGCACAAATCCCCTAGCTCAGGCTCGGTTGCAATCTTTACTTGCAGCGAGTAAACAGGGCACACTCTTGACCTCAGTTTCTCACTGATGCTTAGACTCCCTGTTTTAACTCTAACCTTTCAATTCCCACAATCCCTTTCCAAAGGGGAAGGGCCTCGAATTGCCCACAAGCCCTCTAGAACATAAACACAACACTAACCTTCAGCTAGAAGAATTTATTTGCCTAAGAAAGCTTTTCCAGAGAATGAACTAGTTCCTGACGGTAGAATTAAAGTTTAGCCATATAAACTCACTTTGGGGTCTGTAGTACAGGATATGAACATGAATGAAACATTAAAAATATGACTTGAGAATAAAAGCTCTCCCTAAATCCCCCTTATTGTATAAGCTGCTATGAATTAAAGCCCTTTCAGGCTGATTTTTAGTCATCAACATAATTATTTAGGAACATTTTCCAGACCAGTGTTTTTTACAAGTATTTTAACAACCTGCAAATCAGGAAACTGTAAATCAGAGAAATGAACTGAAATCAGCAATCACGAGGCAGGAGGCCCCTGGCTTAGACTGTGACAGCATGCCGCGAATAGCAGCAGCTCTGTTCCCTTCCTTGCAAACACTGGGAATGATTGCTAGGGATAGGCCTGAGCTAAAAGCCACTGGAGCCTGGGACTTGACAAGGTTAAGAGAATTTGAGTCCAGTACTGTTAGCCAGAACACACTCAGATCCTGCTCTCACTGTGAAAGATGGGGCACAGCAACACTCTGGGTTTGGTTTCTCTCTTTCCTCTTCTCCAAGCAGGACAAATCTAGAACCAAAACCCCTTTGCAAGCATTTTCTTCTTTTTGCCTGAATGAATGGGTTCTGCTTCACTTGCAAACACCAAACTTGAGGTAATAGCTTCATAAGCCTTAGGAAGAGCAAACCTTAAGTTTAGTGCCAAAAAAATATAGTTGTATGCTTTCTAGAGGTGCACACCATCATCAGCCTGGGTGGGTCAGCCTTACCTCAAAGCAGAATGCAGAACCTTATTTCGTGGTGTAATTATGGTTTTAGTTTCCCTGGAATTTTTTTTTGTAGCCAAGTGAGACAGTTTATTCACAAGTACTGAACACTGGAAGACTCCAATTCAGCCTGTGCAAATACGGTTGTGTGGCTGTGCTTGGATTCAATGGTCAGCAACCTGTAAGGCAGATTTCTAATCTTTGATAAAGGATTCACATGCTAGAAATCAAAATCATGCCTGTCTCATGACATGGCAGAAAAGTGAACCAGTGAAATCCCTACTCTGTTCTGTCTGGGAATGAAGTGTGATAATTAATGGCTTTCCTCGGAGCAAGTGACAGCATATAGAAGTTCAAAGGTGAAATCTCGCATCTTGCTACAAGAGGCCAAGAGACCACATTACAGGCCTGTAAAATCCTCTACTACGGAGAAAATGACAATTACTGTTGTCTAAAAGATACCACAGCTCTGATATCCCAAGATATTCAATACTTTTCACAACCAAAAGATGTATTTCCAAAACCATTTGTGCAGATACCCAAGTACCTGGAAATTAGGGCTTTGTACCTTAAAGTACACTGTCATCTCTTGAGATCCTGTCTCCAACTTTCTGGGCTTTAGTTGCATCATCTGCAGAGAAACTAGACCCTGCTTTGGCCAAGCCTGTGAGGTGGCTGAAGAGCCACTTTAGAGCTTCAGAAAGTTAATGAAGCTTGTTTAGGGTAAGACAACAAACAGCAGGTTAGCTGTATCTGGCGAAACACACTGAGATTTGCTACAGGTGTTTTAACTAATGAGGAAAGAAGCAGTGTGCCTTCTTACATCCAAGGAGTTTGCTAAAGCAGGACAAGCGAGGAACCCACAGACCTCTACAACGGTGCCAGATACAGAGAACTAGCAGTCCCCTAGCAAGAAAAGGTGTCTGCAGCTACAGTACCTCCCCCGGGCTGGATTTCTAACCTTTCCTGTGAAACAGAAGCTATCTATGAATGAAGTCTAAAATCACTAAGGAAATATAAAGTTTTACAGTGAGATGTATAGGTCCAGCAAGATTTGAGAAGATTGCTTTTTAACAAGCTCGCAGCTCTTGAGTGTCCCAAATACAATACAGATCTTATCCTGTGAGAAGGGGGGGAAAGCATACGAAACCTCAGGCCTTGTCTTCATTCTTGCACGTGCCAGTATTCATTCACATGGTGTCCTATCTGAATGTAGTCATCTAGTAGTTCATCAAGTATTGCTCAGGACACTCTTACCAGGACAATCTACAGCTAACGTTCAGTTATTTGAAAAGTCTCTATAAAGATGTGGTACAGCTGAAAAAAAAAAAACCAAAACACCTTAAGCAAAACCAAACAATAGCAAAATAAAATTCCTATATTTCATTTCCTTCTTAGCTAGTAATTACCTAAGACATCAAAAGAGTTCTCACCTCCACCCCACTCAAAACAAAAAATAATTTAAGCCCTGCAGAGCCACTTATATCGCCAGATACCTGTGGCTGCATTAGTGATAACTTATGCTTGGCTGTAACCACACCCAGGGAATGTGTAAGAGGTGAGTTCCAGAGCTTCTCTATTTATAAAAGGGCTGAGGTGGGGGAAAAGGATGGGAGGAGGAGGATAAATAGGCTGTACAAGTCTTACTCCTTTCTGAATAATAATGTTTCCTATATGAGTCTGAGAAGAGTGTTTCTATTGTTTCTGAGAGGGTTTGTGGTTTTTTTTTCTCATTCTATCTCCAGAGTTTTCCCTAGGCTTTGCGAGTTTCTGTTCTAGCACAGAATGGGCTAGTGTTCTCTAAAGCAAAGTGGTGGCTCTCCTTGCTGAATTTCCTTCCATAAGGAAAATGTAGTGGGTTTACCAGGAGGGCTGGCAGCAATTTATTAAATGGTCTTTTGAAAATTTTTTAAAAAATGAAAATCATTGCAAATAACACACAAATATATTCAGTACTCCCATCTCCTTGTACAGGCTGTCAGAAATGCTGGCAGCAGCTGCACGGAGCTGAAAAAATCATCATTAGCTTTAGGCAGCTTGAAATCAAATAATATGTGCGCACAAAAGGTTTTCATTTTGGAGCTATTGTGCCTGGCCTGTTTTTGGAGGAGGGGAGAAAGAGAGCTATTGTCTCTTAAAAAGCAAAATAGTGGCCTGGTTTTAGTTCTGCAGGAATGGAGTGATCTGTGTGCTATTAGCCGACAGTAAAGACATCCTCTTTGCAGAGCTTGCTCGCTGCTCCACTTAGTTTGCAACTGGTAACTGCCAAATCCCTACAGGGTAAGAGGCCTTGCACTCCAGCTGTTGGAGAAGTAATATCCCCCACTGCTCAGCATGATAGGAGAGTAATAAAAACATCATTTCTAATAGGAAAATGATGCTTGCAGAAGCAAATAGAAACTGCCTTGCTTAACAGAGAGGGGGCTTTGGGAAGGACAAAGCCACCCTCCGCAAGCTTGTGGATGAAACCTTGAAGAAAGCAAGAATTGTCCCAGAATCCCTCAAATCTAGGCAGATAGTGAAACTTTACAGGCATTTGTAATTGCTATCTAAAGTGCTGTTAACTTTTAATAGACCCTGCAGTTCTTTATGAAAAAAGATGTTTGGGAGCTTTCTAAAAGAAAAATACTCCTATTTTCAAGGAAATACGGCAACTTTTCTGAGAGCCTCCCTTTTGTTCCTGACTCTACTTTTCCACACAAAAGCAATTAAAGAAAACTACTGGCTGCGGGCACGATATATCTGCAGTATTTGAGTTCCGTCTTTGTCAAGGACTTACCACTGTTCATAACTGTGAGTACAGAGCAGTTGAATGACACTTTTATAAGTCAATTTTTCATTATACAATCTTGCTCGGCTGCTCTTAAAAATATATAGGAGAGATTGTACCAACACCGTAAACTTCATAATTATTTCATCATGGCCTATCTTGCTCAAGCCTGCTCATAGAAGCTCTCTTTGGGTTACAAAAAATGGATTTGTTAGGGAAAAAATTCTCGGAGAAGGGAGAAAAATCTGAGTTTATTGCATGTGCTTGGTACAAAAACTTGAGGTGCTAATTCTGAAGCGATCTCTCTCCAGCTGCCTCACGCGCTGAGCTGGTCTCCAGGAGTTGCTCAACATCCATGTTTCATCAGTTAGGCTTTGGAATAACAACATACGCAGTAGGCTTCTTTACCCTTATCTGTCCAGGAAGTCCCTTTGCAGAGAATTGCTCTTGGCAGGGAAAGTGTCAGCATAGTTCATGCCGATGAGATCACTGCGAATTAACTGGCTTTGGTGGTATCCCATGCTGCCTTTTTGCAAGCGAGAGGAGAATTGCGCCCGCTGCCATTTCTGTTGTTTTAATACAAATAGATTAGATAATAATTCTGTATCGCTATCTTGATGAAAATAAATGAAGTATTCAAGGGGCCTTGCCGTGTCTCTTTTAGGTAAAATACACAACTGAAAATCCTTCTTCTTGAGCTTTTCCACAACCTAACAAACTCAGAGAATTTCAGATTTGAAGTGTTTCGTAGATTCTGAATGCACTTTCCTCTTGCAGTAAGTACTGCCTTCTCAAACCTCATTAAGTAGGAGGTGCCACCAGCTATAAACAGAAGTGATTCAAACTGGTTTGTGAGTCTCTCTGCTTAGATGCATTTCATGCTAGCAGCATTTTTTACATCGTAAAAACATATTGTCTTTTTCCCACTGAAATAATCTCAGCTGTACATAGATCTTGATCTAATAACTAGGGAACAAATACATTAGTCCTTTCTATTTGTGTTCAGCTGTTTTTAATGAAGAATCTTAAGCGTAGTGTCAGCAACAGTTCGGATTCCCTAAATGTGTAATCACGTGCTGTCTCTTTCCAAACAAGGTTCACAGAAGCTGTCTCATTTGAAGCACCAGGACAGGGAAAAAAAAAAACCAAAACAACCCTATAAAGAAAAGGAAATAAACTGTAGGATTTTAGATGTTTTTTGTTGGTCAAAACATGATCATACTAAGAAAATGGACAGGTTGCAAACTCATGTTTCAAAGTTCTTAATACCAGGATAGAACTTCTTTCTCTGAAACTGTAGGAATTTGTCCTTTGAAACAGAAATGACTACTTCAGCAATGAGCATTAAAGGATCTATTATGATACTGAAATGAACTGGTCTGCTTCCGTTCAGCTGAGCACAATGGTATAGGCATGCACTAGTTGTTCATTGTAATGTTGTTTCTAAACCCAGATTCATGTATAGAGTGGTCTGAAATATCCTCGTCTCTTCCTTCTGGGATACTGACGTGGAGCAGTGCCTTTTTCACTTAGGGACAATAAAGGAATCTTGGTGTATTTCTGACATCTAAGGAGAATGATGTGGAAGTATCTTTGGACAAAGCTTGCCATTTACTTGCTCCAGACTGTTTCTTATTCAAAACTTTTGTGAATCTTGGATGAAACGTGGCATTTCAGACTATATCTAAGTTGGCTTTCATAAACACTCAGCGTCAGAAGCCTTGAAGATGCATTACAGATCTCATACCCAGGCATCTGTAAGGTACCTTCCCTGATATTCTGAAAGGTGCTTCTGTGGCCACAAGAACAATGCTGGTAGTGGAAATGCAGCCAGGAGTGTTCCTGAAGTCAGATATTTTGAAGGATAAAGGAATAAATAAAGCTCAGTTAAATACTGAAAAAAACCCTCAAACAAACAAACAAACCCCCAAACAGTCAGTTCTATGGATAGAGGACCTGCAGAGAGAGGATTGGAATTTGGAAGCATGGAACTTCTGAGCTGATGTGACCAGAAAGCCTCCAAATTATATGAAATCAATAAGAGTCTCATACATAGCCTTGATTGTTTGAAAAACGAGTATCTCCAATTTATTTTTATAATACAGGAAAGAAACATGTAGTCAAAGGACTAGATGTCCATAGTATCCGGTAATGGCAAAAAACCACAGTGCATAATTCTCTCCAGAAGCATACTGAATTGTAAAGACTGAAAGGCCTGAAATGGGAAAAGTCTTTTTAATGAGTGACAGCGTTCAGAAGTTCTTGTTTTTTAAACTATCAGTGGATGTCGCTTTTTTTCAGAACAGAAGGCTAACATACAGTTTTTGATCATAGTGATTTATATGAACTTCGATTAGAAGCACACAGTGAAATTAAAACTGCATTCTATGTGGAAGTCAAAAGAATTCGGAATGATCTTCTAAAAGATGACACCAATCCTCATGCCATTAAATACTACAGAGATGAGTTAGTTTTGCAATATCTAACATAGTTAGATGTGCACTAGAACATTTGTAAGCTTAAATGGAGCTGATATCAGTCGGACACTGTATTTATTTATTCAAAGGACAGAGTTATATCCATAGAATCTTCAGACTGTGGCTCAGTATATTCCTCAAAAGAAGCAATGCTGAGAATGACCTAATGCAATAAAATGCCTCAGCCCATGAGACAAGACAAAATACTTGACATATACAGAAAACCCAGGTATTGCTGATAATAGCTGAGAGCAGGTTTGAGGTTTTAGAAACTTGTTGATAGTGAACGAGAGAATTTTTAAAAAGATAGAGAGAAGACTTGCAGCTGAAACTTTATGTATAGAAGCTGAGAGGGCTGTTGCCGAGACAATTATTTGTCTTCAGAATGAGAAGCCACCTTATGCTGAGAATTACCGTGAAGCCGAAGAACGAGTTAAATGATGCACCAGATAATAAAACACAGCAGAGATGACAGAAGAGAAGAAACATATTAATAATGTGAATGCATTTTACAAGAATATCCATGTGTGGAGGAGTGAGTGAGCATGATTAAGGACGAAAGTGGAAATTATAGTGTAACTATAAAAAGATAGAGAAAATACCGTGATCTCTTTAATAGTGAGGTGGAAAAAAGAGATACTGGCTGTAATCCAGACAGCTCAGCTGTTTTGTAGAAATACCACATTTTGAGGAGCTTTGAGAGACAATTACAATCCTCAGGACCAATAAAGCACCAGGGGCCGATAGTGTTCCTGCAGCATTATTGAAAACAGGAGGGCCTACAGCAACTCAAAGACTTTAGAAACTGATTTGGTTTGGAAGCCTAAATAAATTCCAAGTGAATATGCCCAATTCCGAAGAAGGGAGAAACCAGAATGGAAGAAATGTTGCAGCATTTTCCCTTTGTACAGCCTGTTATGTCCAATCTGCTCTATATAAAAAAAAAGTTTTTCACAGACTGGAGAAACTTGAACTGTTAGGTGCTCAAGAGAGGGCAGGAATGCGATCATGTTATGTATCTCTCTGTCTGTATATATATGTTTGCTCCATAGCTTTTAGGGAGGTTTAAGAAAGCTTGTGTATTCGTCACGAATTGATTTGCAGAAGAAAAAGGATCTGGATACCTTGAAAAAAGTATTAGAAAGGTGCAAATGTGAACTGGTTGAAATGGCAGAGGTTACACATTCTGCTCTATTTGACCTCAGTGAACGATTAAGCTAGAGAGATGCTTCAGTATCATTCCTGATACTTTTAATGTGACTGTGTAGGGATTAATACACTTACTGCGAAAATCTCAGAATGGTGTGAATGTAAATGGCTTACATTTTCTGTTTGACTATGCCACTGAGTTAACATGAGAGAGAAGAAATATATCTCAAAAGAGAACCGAAGACCAGGAGGTACTGCAAATAAAAAAACAAACTCCAAAGAGTGCTTAAATTTGAAGAAAATGAAACACAGTTGCTAGCTTAAGATCATCTTGGGAAAACTTTTCTGGGAGTCAATAAATACACTAGATTATGTTGATGTTAAATGGTTTGAAAACCTCAGAAGAAACTCAGACTTGTTAAAAGCAAGAATGACGTTACTCTTTCTGCAGGTAACTCTTAGGTCCAAAATAGTGAGAGAGACCAAGCTGCAGAGATCCAAGTTGTTGGCCCTCTTTTTAGATGAAAGAATCACCACTAAATAACTTGAACAAAGCCCCGAGATAGATTTTTGGAAAATGTAAGGGAAAATGTGTAGAGAAGGTTTAATAAAGATGAGCTTGAAGTCTATAAAGAACCTAATATAGTAAAGGTAATGAAATCGCTAGTTGTTTTGTTGGCAGAGCCTACATTTGGGATGATGGAAGACAGAACAGCTGAACATTTCTTGGAAGGCTCTTCTCATGGTATTTGACCTGGGTGCTGATCAAAGAGACATCTATTATGGAGCATGACCAAGGGCCCTTAATGTGAATTAGTAGCAATGGAGAAAAAATGCCCTTGACAGTCTTAGCAAATTATGAAAAGAGCCAGGGATTTTTTTGGGTCTGTAGAGCTAGTAAATAAGTAACTAGCACTGCACTAAAAGTTCAACATCATAACAGGGTTTCTGGAATAGCAGATATAATGCAGTAAAAGTGCACTGAGGATTTTGCATGGAGTAGGTTGGAGGGTAGATCTGACCTAATTATTATGCATTAATGGAGATATGAAAATCAGGGCCAATATACTTGGGGGGATTTTAAAAAGTTAGAGCTGTTGGACAAACAAATGTGAGAGAAAGCAGTTTGGCTGGAAGTCTGGACAGTGATTATTGGATGGGTTCTGATGGCTGCAGTTTTGGTTTCCATGTGAATTCTTAGATAAAAAGTGTCCCTGCTGAAGTTAAGGAGCTGTAAATGCATGAGACCTGGATAATTCTGATATGACTGTTTGGCCTCAATCTGTTTCTTCACTTACTTTTGTATTCTAACCTTCTCAACTGCTAACACAATATTTTTATGACTTGCACTTACTCTTCATGCTATTCACTTGTATGAACACTTCTGTCCTTAGCTAGCCTGAAAATAGCTGTCCTGGGATATGAGCCAAAGTTCCTTGAAGCTCATGGAAAGACTTGTGGATGAGGTTCTGTCGTATGGCTGGTTCTCAGGACAAAAGATTTTCACGATTCTCCACCAGGTTCAAACTCTAGATGTTGACCTAGTTCAGGAGAACTGGCCCCTTTATATTTTTCATTTCTTAAAACTTTTTATTCTACACTGACACACAGTCAAGTCAACAGTAAGGGATTACTTGGTGTTCTGAGAATGTGTGTGATTACATCTTTTGGGAGATGATGTGTAGACGTTTCCCAACTCCAGAAATACTTTGTTTTAAATTCCTTGATGTTCTGTGATTGTAGGTCAGTCTTCCTTCCTAGGCAAAAAAAAAAAAATTATCATATGTATATATGTATATATGTATTTATGTACATGTGCAAACATTTTCATATATAGGTATATGCACATATATGTACATGCACATATATATGCACACAAGTCTCAGTTCATTACGTTGTGATCTCCCTTTCAGCTCACCCTGGCCCTTTGCTTATTCTCTGTCACAGTCCCTCTTGCAATGGCTTTTCAACTCAGAACTTTTCTCCGCATCCCACTTCCTCTTTACAGATTTAAAGAACAAGTTGTTCTTCCTCCAATGCCTTTTGTTCCCATGACTCTTTCTCAGACTTTTGCATCAGCCATTAGTATCCTGTTGCCCCTGATAGCTCATTGAACTTGGTCTTGAGTCAATGGTCTTGTTTTGAACCGATTAGAAAAGATTTCCTTTTCTTTATCAAAGCTAAACAAAAACAAGGAAATTAAATTAAATACGAAACTATGTTTAAATAACAGTAGGGTTGTGACATGAGGCAGGAAGCTCAAAGATAAGGCTGATGATCTGCCCAGAACTTCGGTGTGGCAAGGCACTGTTGCAGGAATGAAGGCCAGAATGTCAGCCATCGTGTAGCATTTTTGTGGGGTTTAATCAGTTGTCTATCACAGCAGTGATTGTCTGAAGTAAGTAAAAAAATAGCACCTATGTCCTGGGCTGGGAAGAAGGGGACATGTAATCTTCCATTGCGCTTAGCACCATCACCCTCTGGGGGTGGAGATATGAATACATTAATGCAGTGGGTATAGCAGGAAATGTAGACATGAGGTTTAAATGACTGTCCTCCTCATGGTGTCACTCATTCACGAGTTGATGAAATAATGTCTGGCATTGCAGGCTCCTTCTAGGGTAGGAAACATTGCTGATGTTGCTCAACAGCTTTATTGCCAATCCTTTTTAGATACTTACTTTTAAAGCCTTGTACAGAGGCAGGGGGAAAGCATCGGTTTATTCTTCCTTTTGTTTCCTTGATGAAAACTAAAAATTGTATCTGTACTTGGTGTTAAAGGAGTTGGATAATTGCTATAGTTGAAAACCTCTTATGTTAGTAATTCAGATATATCTGTTGTAGATTACTTCAGATTATAAGTTAGAGTTATGAAGTGACCTTTCATTGTGAACCTTATGGAGATTGTTCAGACTTCCCCTCCATGCTGGTGCCTGCTAATTTGCATTCGATGGCTTGATGGAGAGGTTGAGTGTGATGGCTTTAAGTGTACTGAATTGTCCTGTAGTTTCACTTGAGATGACATCTGTCCTAAGTAGAAGTTATGATGCTGAGGTGTTCACCAGCGGCCTGAAAGCCAAGTTAAGAGTTGAAGATGGCCAGAAGAAAACTGTTTTCTCTGCTAGCAAATCCTTGGGTGTAGAAACACTGGGTGGGGGGGGAAGAGTAATGCACAGTAAGAACTGCAGGTCTTTTGACTCCCATCTACTTTTTGAAGGTAAATTTTCCTTTTTAAAATGTGAGTCTCTCCATCATCCTTACTTTATGTGAGTTCATTTAAATTGCACTTACTCTAAATATTTCTTTGGATATTTATTTATTTTTAAATAATGTGTTTAAAGTTCTCTCAAGAAACAGAATATGGGATTAAAATTCAAGGGAGGGCCCTTGAGGCCATAGTCTGTTGCAGTACTGCTGACAGACAGCTGTAAGGACAAAAAAGCCATAGCTCTGGTAATAAAAATAAAAGGAACTCAAAGCATGAACTAACTTCCTCACTTGCTATAAATTCAGTGTGGTTTGTTTCTTTCAGATTAGTTGAACGCTGGCAACTCCCAGCAGTTTCTATTGGGAGGTATTGCAGATACTGTGCCTCGGAAACCTTTTTCTCAATTAACCGTTTTGGCAAAATGGAGGGACCTGAGAAGACTACGGACAGATTCAAATGACGAGAACCTGGCATGCAATTTATGCCACGCTTTATAAACATATATATATATGTATATATGTGATGCTTTAAAAATGGGAAATATTGCTGGAAGGCTGGCCAGTCAGAACACACTGGGCAGGTCTGGGGATGAGATGTGGCTGGCACAGTGAAAGGGCCTCTGATGTCCCCATCTGGCACAGTTCAAGACCCTGGGAGTGGACATAGGAAGAAAAACTGCCCTGGCTCTGCAGCTGACAGCAGCGCAGCAGAGCTCGGCCCTGCGAGTGCTGACAATGCCCAAAGACAACCCCTCTTGGAGCTCTAACATCATCCTGTGCAAAGCAGGTGTCATCAGGAAGTAAAGGTTCTTTCCCCTTGTTATCTGAGGCTGTTATCAGGTGAAGCCCATGCCAGAAGGAGGGATAGTAGAAAAGAACACATACCAGTGACCCTTAAATTGTAAAAATGCCTAAAGCTTGGGACCACCTGGAAGAGGATGTTAGGAGGGAAACAGAGATGACTAATGACTTTCTCCTCTTTTTTTGTTCTGGTTGGTATTGTCACCCCAAATGCCGACGCTTCACAGCCTTATCCTGCTCCATCTTAGCATTAGTTTAACAGCATGGATAGTTTCCTTTGCCTGTGGCAATTTAGGGCTCATCCATCTGGAAAGACCTGCCACAGTGCATGTGAGAATTCATCTCCGCAGGAAGGAATACCAGTTACTTCACCTTAATGATTGACAGAGTGCCTGTAATTATACTTACACAAGCTGATATCCTGTGTGCGTCTCTCTCCTACCCCCAACGGTGATACATCCTGTGTGTTTGTATATGCAGTTTTTCACCCTCACTGGAACAGAGGAGAGAGTTGTTGAAAACCTGTTTTGATTCACTCTTCTTCCTATGCAAACCACTACCTTCTCCTTTGTGGTATTTGTTCACAGAAGATCTTTTGAAGCTGAAGGATAGGTGTGATTTCTAGAAGATACAGCCACTTTGTTTTTCTTTGCTTAGCTGTTTTCCCGACGCTGATCCAGGAAGCAGGATCCCTGATCTCTCTCCCTAGTCCTTCTTCTGCCAATACCAGATTTTATTTGCGTGACTTGAAATTCCCTCCTGCCATGCTTCTATGAGATTTTATTCTCTTTTGAGCACACAATGCAAAGAAGGGACCCACAATGTAAAGAGGGAACCAACAGCAGAACTCCCCAATGGAGAAGTGGAGATGACTGACCCAGGCAGCAAGCATCCTCCGTCCTCTGTCACAGGCAAAAAAAGAAAAANAAAAAAAAAAAAAAAAAAAAAAAAAAAAAAGAGAATCACGTGGGAAGTATCCCAAAGCAAAAGCGGTGAGTATTTATGAATTAGATTCTCCAGAATAGTCTTGCTCTGAGGTGGTGACCAAAAAAGCTCTTTAAACAGCAGTGTCATGTGACAAGCCCAGAGCCTGAGACTGTTCCCCATTTGGTTTTTGTTATTTAATAGAAGTTAGATTGACAGAAAACTCTTTAATGAAAGGCCTTAAGAAAGAACATATTGTTGATCTGGAAAAGCTGATAAACAACTGGCAGCCACGCATGGTATTTTCATGCTAAACCAACATAAAAAGATTCCCTCCCCTTTCTCCCCCGTGCCCCCTTGTTTCTCTTTGGGATAATGTGAACATATGTTTTGTCCCCATAAAAGGGACGTGATTTTGATCAAGGCTTTGGCGTGTCCAGTGAGCCTAAAGCAATTTTTGTGTTTGCAAATAACAAAAATGATCTTTTTAAGATTGGCAGCCTCCCACCCTCGCATGGAACAAACCACCTCACAGCTTTTAATGTGACACACAGGCTGGCAGATGGCTTCCCAGTGAGCCAGAGGGAGTCTGCATAGCACTGCTGAAACCTGATCACCTCCTCAAAATTGGTTTTGTAACCAAAGCAATGGCTCGCTTCCTCAACTGATGTCTGCAGTCAGATCCGGGGAGCTCTGACGCTTTACACCAAGTAATAATTAGCCTGCTATGGCCTGTGTGACACTTGAAAATATCTGTACCAGTATGTAAAGACTCATCACTGAGTTTCTTTATTTCCAATTAAAATAAATAAACATTTAGTAAGCAGATACTCACTGTTGAGTTCAAAGTGTGTATTACTGCACTGTGCTGTTTGTCAGGCCTTGGTGGATGTTGCTTATGATCTGCCCATGCATTTGTTACATTTTCCTCTGTAAGAGTGTTTAGGATATTTCATCAATTATGCATGCAGTTCCTTTGTCATCTTTTGAAAGAGTGATGTGGTTTAATTTATAAGAACCATGCTGAGAACATGTTTCCTTTTAAAAAGTGAAACCTCTTCTTACCAGTGCTTTGTCTGGAACTGGCAGGGACAGGAAACAACTTTAGCTGGTCTTAAGGACTTTTCTCTGTTCCGGAAAACTTGTCAGTTCTTCATGTAGCCAGCCAAAGCAGCCTTCGTGCAGGAGTCAGTATAGCAATTAGGTCACTCTACGTGGATGCCACAAACTGGAAGCAACGCTGTCAAAGTCCAGGTCTAAACGTATGGTTGGAAATTTTCCACCGTGCAGAGAGATGGAAAGAAGCATTTCAGTGATCTAGAACATGCCTGAAGATGCTCAAGATGATTTTAAGAAATATGTGAAGGAATTCCAGTGTTAACGCATCATACCCACACAGTCTGGGGGTGCCTGCCCCTATTTAACTGTGGGGGTGGTTTTGTTCTGCTTTGGGCCTCAGACGACTTTTTTTCTAGTTTGTTACTTTGCAGCAGCGAGGGCTCAAAACCCAGGATCTTCTCAATCAGACCTGTTGCCATCATCTCACTGCACGTGCTACGCTCCCATCAGGAAGGTAGTTATCCAGCCTGCCGTGTTCTGTCATGCCCTTTTCCATGCCCAGCATCAAGAGACATGAACTGCTTGTGAGACTGGGAATCTCCACGCCTCAGTTATAACTCTAGGTCACTGTGTAACATAATGGCAAATAGTTGGCCTGTGAAACCTCAAGCAGGTTTTACAGACCTTATAGTTTTTCAGTTTTTCTCTGATTGTAGCTGTACCTTGACTGATATTTCAATCCAGAATTCTGATGGAAATCTGGGCAGAACAGAAATGGGAAATAAAAGGTACTGTGAGATGCCACATGTCCTGGCACATGGCGCTGGATATTGGCATTGAGACGGGGAGGCTGTGGCTCACATCAGTGCAGCTACATGAGCTCATGTCTGTGGTGTTCACATGCTCCCACTTTCCAGTGAAACAGGAGAGGGTGCGTTGGCATCACATGAAGAAGCTTTTTTGTCTCTTTCAAATGTCAGCTTTCCCTCTGGAGACTTGTTAAGCACAACATGACAGTGTCCCCAGGTCATGAATTACTCAGCAGCAACATGAGGCCCCCAGATGTGCTGTGGCTCCAGTTCACAGGATGTTCTTTGTCCAGGGGACAATGTTCCAGTTTGGGGGTTTTTTTTTTTGCTTAAATGCATCTGGCTAGAAAAGGCAGGAGCCAATGAACTGATCTGACTTGAACTTGGGGCATCATTCTCAAAGACAAAGATCCTCCCATTTCCCATTCTATCTTCAGCTCTTGAGGAGAAGAGGGATTTTCCCCTTCACATGGGCATTAAAGACATGGTCCTGCACTGCTGTCCTTCATGGCCGGAGTGTGCATGGAAGTCGGGATTTATTCCATACCCTAAGTAATCATTGGCGTCTTCTCAGGCTACAGCTGATACTCAGAGAGCAAATGAGTTACAGCAGACCAAATATAAAAAAGGTGAAGGTGAAGCCGCCCTCCATTCTGACAATATCATGGCAATTTCCCCTGTTGAGATGGCTTTAAGTTGTCACAGTTTGCAAATGGAGTAAGTGAGGCTGAGATGTGGCAGTTTTACAAAGATCTTCTTTCACTTCAATTTGAAATCGTTGTAGCATATGGACGTGTTTAGGGATTGCAAGAAGGATCACCGTGTTTTGTAATAACTGTAGATTTAAAAACTGAGTTTTCTTCCAGTTGTACATGTGTGAAAGGCTGCCCCACTTAATGATTTATCAGGCAAGAAAGCACACAAAGGGGTGTTTGTACTCCATCCAAAACTTCTCATAAAGCAATTTAGTTGCCCAGCTCCGAGTCTTCACTAGGAGTTCATATGCCTAGGCTGCTCTGCAACTTCATACACAATAGCCTATGCCAGTTTAACTCCATTGATTTCAACAGAGCTTGATTGCTTTTCCCCACACCAGCACATCCATATGGCACAAGCTTTTTTTGCTGTCGTGTAAATATAAAATAATGAAGTAAAGCCTAGGAACATGCCAGAGAAAGCACAGTGTGCCTCATATGAACTCAAGATGTCAGCTGTCTTTATGGAAAAAGGAAGATGGATTTTGGCCCAGTTAAAGGTACTCTGTTAAGAGACATATGAAGGATGTTGCAGAATTACTCTGGGATACCATTGACAGTAAGAAGAGAAACTGATGCCTTCTATAAATGGAACTTTTCTGTAAGAGAGTGAATCCTGAATTCATAAAGACCTATGAATTTCTTAGGACTTATTGACACTCTCTCAGTGTTAGCATCAGCTAATGGGAATGTGTAACAGGTTAGCAGTGTGCTCTTATGTCTGTCGGCACATGAATACGCTAGAATGTGCAGTTGTTGAGTGAGCATCCTTGCAGAACACCTCTTTCTGCAGAGGTCTTCCATTGTAGGTAGATTTTGATAGGCCCTTCTTCCAATGTAGGTGCTACTGCATTCCCTGATTTGGGGGCTCTCTGTAGGCATCTCTCATTCCTGCTGATCAGCTTCTGAGACCCTCAAGCATTTTTCTGTGCTGACAATGATATGGAGTCTCAACAACCACCTGCTCATGGCCAAGAAGAGACATAAAGTTGCTTGGTTTTGGGAAAAGAATATGAGACCAGGAGCGAGATCTGAAAGTAACAGGAGAGGACTCAGAATACAGTTAAGTTTTCCAAGAATCTTAATAGCTTTAAAAAATTATTATTTTTTTAAATGTACAATAATAAAATATTTTTAGGAAATGTTTCTAAGAGTTCGATAAAATGAGGACAGAAAGGCAGTAAAGCTGGAAAGAAAAGGGTCATTTGAGCCAAAAACTTATTAAAATGGAGTGTGTTTCTGTAACAGCTAATAGAGCCAACAGGATTTATGTTAAATTTATGAAGAAATATGTCCCCAATTGAGGTTAGAGTTTTTTATCCTTTGGTAGAGAGAGAGGTGGTGAGATCTTGTCTAATAAAGATCACTGGTTTGGCTAAAATAAACCGTTAGGGGGGGCTACAGTCAGTAGAACCAGTCTGGTTATGAAACCTCATCGCAATGTTGACCCGATGAATTGTGCAACAGCTGGAGTGTCAGCCACTCCATCGTCAACAGGCTTCAGTGTCCCAACATAGAATCATAGAATTGTTTAGGTTGGAAGGGACCTTAAAGATTATCTAGTTCCAACCCCCCTGCCATGGGCAGGGACACCTCCCGTTAGACCAGATTGCTCAAAGCCCCATCCAACCTGGCCTTGACCACCTCCAGGGACTGGGGCATCCACAGCTTCTCTAGGCAACCTGTGCCAGTCTCACAACCCTCACAGTAAAGAATTTCTTCCTAATATCTAATCTAAATCTCCCCTCTTCCAGTTTAAAACCACTACTCCTCATCCTGTCACTACACTCCCTTATAAAGAGTCCCTCCCCACTGTTTCTGTAGCCCCCTTGAAGTACAGGAAGGCCACTATAAAGTCTCCCTGGAGCCTTCTCTTCTCCAGGCTGAACAACTCAAACTCTCTCAGCCTGTCCTCCTAGCAGAGGTGCTCCAGCCCTTGGATCCTCTTTGTGGCCCTCCTCTAGACTTGCTCCAACAACTCTTTTGTACCTGGTCATTAAGTGATCAAAGTAGCATGGTATTGTCACAGAATCAATGCTTGATCTTTCAGAACGTCCAGTCTCTGTTGAATTACTGTGCTAGAAGAACCCATGGATTTGAGTTCTTTTATTATTATCCAAAGTCATCTCTCCCAGGCCTGTAGCATGGGATCCTTTGAACTATGACATGCTCACTTGGGCACAAATTGCTGATTTTTTCCCACTATTTTGATCAGGTTGAGTCATGACACTTATATCCAAGAGAGCGATAGTAACTGCCATACAATGTGTCTGACATAGGGGTCTCCAAAAGGAAGTCCCAGTGAAGTAGGCATTCTGTCCTGTCTTGTCTTCTGTTTTCCCTTTCAGGGCATACAAAGGCTACAGGAACACAGTCTCTCTTAGAGATGGGACATTCAAGTTTTTTTCCTGGAGAAATTGAGAGGAAGTATTCAGCACAAAATGATCAAATAAAGGTCAGAAGCTACTGGTGCAGCCCGTAGGAACATGAAAATAGATGTCCTCCACATGAAAGACGGGTAAACCAGAAGGGGTTGGCTTCCCTTCTTATAATGGGTATAATTCTGAAATGAGCCTTTTTTTGAATGTAACGGATATTGGGATGTGCTGGTTTTTAAAGGAGTTCCATACCCTCTCTAGATTTTATTTTATTTTTTTTCTTTTTAAAAACCAACTTACACACTAAATTTTATTTTCATCCTTGTGGAAGCTAGATTGGTGTCATGGGAGTCTGCTGTAGGTCCAGCTGTAAGTCCATGATTTCAGTGCTCCTAGGACTGGATTAGGGATGGAAATTGAGAGTCAAGGATGAAAAACAGTGGAATTCAATAGCTTTCTGAGCCTGAGCTCTGGTACTGGTGAAGTCATACACAGAAATTTCTGTGAGATAACTCCTCTACGAGTGTTGGATATGCAAAGAAACTCTGACAGTAAGTACCATGAGAAGCAGATTCAAGCCTCCTCAGGCCTGTATAGACACTGAAGTTTAGTCTGAAATCTATGCTGTTTTTTTTCTTTAAACCCTTTCCAAAACCTACAGGAAAAGTTAGGTATTTTAACAAATATTTTAAAACATTTTTAAGGGAAGAAAAGAGCTTATAATTAACATCTCTCTCAATCTCCTATTTTTTCTTTTACTTTAAAAACATCTGGACTCCAGTGTTGACAGATAAACTCCTTAATCTCTTTACTTATGTTAAATGTGCTCTCCAAGTTCTATTTTTCATTTAAAATTTAGTGGCATCTGAAGGGGGGGTGGAGAGGGTTGTGTGGGAAGTGAGTCAAAGGCTGAAATATTTGCAAGAGAATTGGTGCAGTGACTTTATTGTTAGAAACACACCCGAACAGTGGATGCCCACAGACCAACCTGCTTTCGTTTACTTACAGCAGTCTTGGCAGCTGCTGGTGGGTGAAGTCTTCTCCACTTGTACAAGTCAGGCTGCGGGCAGGCTGAGCGTGCAAGGACCAGTTGTGTCTGACATTGAAGGCACTGAATCCCTGATCGACGGAGTTTGCTCATGTCTGCTTTCCTCCTGAACCCACCCAGGGCTGGTTTAAAAGCTTGGTAACTAGTAGTATGTTCAGTTCACGGTCCTTCTATAGATTCCTGTGCAACACTAGTCCTGTATGGACAATTCCTCAAGTTCCTCAGTGAACTTGAGCTGCTCTGGATGAACCCAAAGCAGCTCCATTCTCATGGGAATCACTTGCAATGTGGCCAGCAAAAGCAAACTCTTTTCAGGCGTTTGTGAAAGGCCATTTGGCATATGATGCTATTAGTATCTGAGGTTTAATGGAAGGTTGGATGACAAAAATCTGCCATATAGATTTCACATTTAGAGCTGTGAAATCCAAGGTTACTTGCTAAATGTAAGCCTGTTTTCTGAAATGTTTCTCCCATGACAAGCAAGCAGCATCCCCTGTTAGGAACTTCCCACATCTCTTAAGATGGATCTTGTTTGGTCATGTTTGCTTTGTGGTGATTGGCTGTCATAGGTGACTTCGTCCATAGTAAATCTGCTTTCTCAAATGGAGAAAGGCACATAAAGTCCTGATTATGCTGTGAAATGTAACGGACGCAACTCAGTACTGTTGGTGAGGGTTTGTGTCTCCTTACCACTTCTGGAGGTTTTTTTTTCTTTAAAGCACCATCTCCTGGAATCAAGTGATTCTATAGCATTTTCGGAATGAAAAGTTTGTTCTCAAAGTTTCAGGAAAATGCTTAAAAATACAAGCCCTGTGAGCCATATAAAACAAAAAGCAAGAATTAAGAATACGGTGGTTATTTACTTTGGTTGTTGTGTAAACTGAATAATTTCCTTGGGAATTGTAGAAGGAGAAATTGCCCTGACTTGAGTGCTTGGAGTTTCCAAGGCTGAGGAAACAATTCTTTATGGAGTGGAGGGATAGCAAAAGCCTGTGCCTGGGATACATGGTAGGGAATGAAGATTGTCAGGACACCTGCACTGACATTTTTAAGGCAATCTCAGTTTTCACTGTTCAGTCCCACACTTCATAAATGAATAATTGCAAGACATTTTAAAGAGTCTTCATTTCTGCTTCAAGTCAGATGGTTTGTCAGTAAGAAATGGTGACTAGAACCGAACAAATAGGAAAAAGTCCTTATGGATATTATTTCAAATTCCAAAATGAATTTGGTTGGCCTATATTCAAAAGCCTCACATGTTAGCTTTGTGGAAACACTTGGGTGCCAGTGTTTTACTAGCAAATAAGGATTTTAAAGCTTAAATACTTCAGTGAGTCATTGGAAGTGAATTTGGTAATTTGGACTATCTAATTCAAATTTTTCACTGTGTTAAGCCCCACATTCGTTCAGGTGGCAGCATCACAAACTCAAGTTCTTTGCATTTCCCTCTGAGCATAGTTGAATGTCAGTCAGCAAAGAGTCTCTGACATTCAGAGGAAAAAGACTCAGAATTCTCTAATTTGAACTAGTGGAAGTTTCAGATAGTGAAGCTGTTCCAGGAAACAGTGAGCTACTGTGTTTGTAATATTTATAATTTAAAAGGATTGAGAAGTGTACTGCTGATGCATCTAAAGCTGTTACCAAGGAGCTGTCAGTGAGAATGTGAGAGAAGCTACAGGCAGTTCTTGTTTTTCATAGAAATTTTATGTGTGCAAACATATATCTCTTGCTGGTATCCATGCAGCTAAGATGTGAAGAACAAAGCCCTGCTCGTCCAAAGGCACCCTTCTCAAATATTTAGCTCTGGATGGCAGCAGATTCAATAGGGAAGTTGAAAGTCTTGACAAGTCTAGGTTTATCAAGCAGCTAACACTTAATCCATGCCAGCTGCCTGTGGTTTTCTTCCTACCACTGCCAAACCAATACTAAATATGGCTTTCATATTAGAAATAAATCTTGTAGTATATTACAGGATGGTCGTGTTTCTTGAAGTATGCAAAAGGGTGAGGAATCAGACTACACTCTGAGCGTTGTGGACAGTTTTCTTTCAGAGTAAAATACTGTTTGCCTGAATTCAGGCCTTTCTTATAGGTATTTCTCACCAGACATGACTTAATGGGCCATAAACTAGGGGTGAAGAAGACTGGAGTAGGGTCTGGCATAGTGATAAGGATGTGTATGGAAGGGAGGGAGAAAACATGAGTAGTAGCTATGTAATGATTAGATATCTAGAAATTTGCTGATGTAGTGGATGAACAAGGGTGGATGTTGAGAGTTGAGACGATACTCAAGAATTACCCTCCCCAATCTCATTGCTTTCACTTCCTGCCACCCTGTGTGCCTAGTGGAGTCCTTCTGTCTCTCCATGAAAAGTTTTCTCCCTTGCTGTCTCGGACTGAGTGGAACTGAGCTGACTCTAGAGGGTCCAGAGCTGAGCACTCTTCCCAAACCATGCAGCTCCACGCTGGCCAAGGAGGGACAAGTAGAGATGAGGTGAGGAGTTGGAAAGAATGAGAACTGAGAGTATGCGATCAGGGGAGCTGCTTCACTCTGGGCTTGCTGGTTGTCTGAACTATTGCACTGCCCTTTGTGCTAGGAGATAAAGAGTTTTCATTTGTAATTTCAGAAACAACACCACCTGCCTCTCAGAAGGGGTGGACCTGACACAGGATCTCTATGATGGCACACGGGTGGAGCGGAAGAGCCATGGAGACCACTGCCTTTTGTAAATCTTTCTATAAAGCAGTGTAACTGCAGGTGACATAATTGTTGTGAGCAATCCTGGTGTTTACACCATCGATTACGAAGTTCTTTGGCAAGTGCCCACCTGCCACAGCTCAGCCAACATAACCAGCCAAATTCTGATCTCACATCCCCACAGCCCCACCGAAATGGCTGTAGCTTTATATGGGTCTGAATGAGGTCAGGACCTGGCCCCGGATCCACAGGAATGGTCAAAGTTGGTTTGTGGACCTGCACACAAATCCCTGCCTCTGTGCTGGTCATGCAGGCTGTGAATCCTTTTAAGACTGTATTGCCATAACTTTTAGGTTGATCTAGCAATTGAAAAATATTATTTCTAGTTGTCAAAACAGAAAAAAGTACAAGAAATACGGATTTCACATCCTTGCACAGAGCTTCTGGCAGCTTGTGTTCTTTCTGCACTTGTAATGACAAATAATATTAACCTTAGCCATTTTGCTTGGCACTTGGGATTGTGTTTTTTACACTCATTATTCCTCCCAGAACAGGGAACAGTTTGTAATCACTGCTTCAGTTTTTCACCAGTCTCATGTCCAAAAACAAGGCTAAAGCCAAGGATTAAATGCATTTTTGCATGGGAACAAAAGCCACACCAATCACGGGATCCTCCTGATCATAAAACACCTTGCTTGGGAAGACAGTAGAAAATATCTCTGTTCTTTCATGAAAATGGCCTTTATTGTGAGCCCTGGACGATTCTGACACCAGGGTTTTTGGTCAGCCAACCATCTTTGGTTTTCTTCAAAACTGACTTCTCTTGTGTTGCTTCTTTTCTTCACATCTGACTGTCAGAATTTTGCTCCCCAGAATTTGTTCTGCTAAGGGGTGGCAAAGAAGTGAGAAAAGGGAAGCAGAACAGAACAGAGTAGTTCCTGAGTTCAGGGTCTGCCTGGGTGTGATATCAGTGAGACTATAAAGGTTTTAAAAGTAGGCTTGAGAGGTGGTCATGTTATAACAGCAGTATAGGACAGACTATGTTGTCTGCTACTACGTCATTTATCACCTTCCCGAGAGGCCAGAAGTGGCCCTTCTATCTCAAAGCTATTAGTGTGTCCTTTTCCACAGATGCAACCGGACACATGGGTACTGGTTAATGTTTTAGATGTGATCCTTCATGAACGCAGTGGGCAGGTGGGCACGCAGCACTCGAGGGGACCTCCTTGGTCGTTGTGTCCGTTCTCTGCATGCTGCAGGATAAACAGTCACACTCTACAATTTCATTCATAAATTCATCAAGCCGGAGTCAGTGTGCACAGCTAAATGATATCCTGCGTTTTCAGCACAGGGTGGTCCTTTTAGTTTTTGGAAGAATACTCCAGAGGGCTTTTTAACAAAATGGATGTGATATAAGCAATTACTACATTGAATATTTCATTGCTAGACTTGTAAATATGCAAACCCATCTGGTCGGACCATATTTTAAGAGAGTATGGATGCTAGCTTGTTTTATTACAAGGAATGGGAACATTATGATATGCCGTAAATTAAACAGTGAGTTCCTGCACAAAGAACTTTCCTTCAGCGTCAGGTTGTAGGTGTACTCTAGGAATACTTCTTAGTAAACCAAGGAGAAAATATACAAATGATAAACCTAGAAAACCTTCACTGAAACTGACCTAGCTATCACCCCCAGGTATTCGATTTTGCAATGAAGCAGAAGCTAATCAAATGCCATGGAGCTGTTCAGGGTGCAGGGAAGTCTCCCACATACGACAGATATTTACTGAGCAACCTTAATATCTTGAATCAAAACAAATGGGGCAGCTTTATCAGTAGACTTTCTTTGCTTTTCTAATCCTGTTTCTCATGCAGTCTCATTGTAATAATCCAGGCTGGATGTTGTCCAGGCAGCTGGTGGATGTTGTCATTCTTCCATTGACTTGACAATGGAGGTGTGGGCCAAGAGTGAGAACCTGGAAGAATAATTGCCTTGACCACAAAGGGGTGGGAAAAGGCATCTCTGGCAGTTTTGGAAGTAGTAATTACCAAGAGTCATGCAAAATCCTCTCCATCTCTTTCTGGATGATTGGAAGGATTCAGCTCTGCATGCCATCGCTGGGTTTTTTTGGCTTGGAGAAGTATTTGGAGGTTCATTCATTACTTGTTATAATCCCTCCCAGTTCAGCTGTGCTGAAAGTGAAATGTTTACATTAGACATAACATCATCACTGCCAATAATTGAACTGCCCATTGTAGAACCTGTGAGGGAAATGAAATCTTTTTGGTGCACTTTGCTATGCCATTCTCTTGATCACTCAGATTTTGCTCTCTTGGTACTATAATGTACGTGTGACCTTCAAAATAAACTATGAGCACAGACAGCTTTTTACTATATAGAATTAATTTTCAAATACTTGCCTTTTGAACTACCTACCACTTGGATCTGTGATCAGTTTGTGGGCCTTCTTGGCTAGGTCTACTCTCTTCAGGCTTGGTCTTATTCTCTGCAGATTTATATTGCCCTGTTAACACAATTCGAGTCCAAACACTACATCACAACTGTGGGCTTTTGGGCAGCTCTCCAGCAACGTGTTGAATCTTTCTCTTTTGCCTTGCTTTTAATAATTCTATTATAAGTGGACAGAGCTGCTGCTGCTTTTAATGCATGTCTTGTTGAAGTTTTGCAGGCTCCTTCAGATTTACACAGGACTCTGTTATAAAAGGAGAAACTAAATCTCTTATCCATTCCACTCCCAAATCTGTGTGTTTCTCTTATTTCCAAACACTTCATTTAGAAAGCTGGCCAGAGAAGCCTGAGCTAATGCCACGTGCCTCATGCAGTTCAGTTGTTTAGTCCAGACAAGCTTTGCTTTTGTAAACTTTTTTAGAGATATAGAATTAAATGTGAAACATGAGTCAAACAGTTTTTGGATGTGTTTAACTTGGAACACTTTGTAGTTGTGATGTCCTGATTCAATACAGGGGAATGTACTTTTTTGCCCTCAAACAGCTTTGTAAGATGGCTATCAACTGGATAGATATGTACTTACTCATCTTGCTTCTGATTAATTTGCTTTGGTTACTGCATCACCAGCAAGGCAAACCAAGAAACTTTGCCAAGGAAACTTGCATTTGTGTTTCTGTGATTTCAAAATGAAAAGAAAGCCCAGATCTGCAGGAAGTATTTCTGCCCTTGAAAGAATTTAGTACAGGCAGGCACAGAATCTGCTTTGGGCTCCCACTGTAGCAGAAGTGCTTTATGCAGACCAGGTATGAGTGAATGTTTAGGTCATCCTTGAGCATATCCATGGAGCGAAACTCATCTAATCCATGAACCTGTAGGCAAACCCCATCCCTGTTTAATACCTGAAGGACCATCTGGGGATTTGAAACACCCTTTGGTCCAGGTTTGACTCTTTCTTTACGCTGATTCTTTCACCGCAAGGCTCTCTTTGTACCAGACTGCTCACCTTGATACCCCGGTGTCTGGTACACCATTTTGCAGCCCTGTTGGTAAGTGCTGCCTTTTCATCCCTCCGGCTTCATCTGAATGACCTCGGGTTTACTCTTCCACTGCCAGGCCTGGCTTGCAGACCTCAGTACATGCGGCAAGCGAGTATCAACAGACTATGCACATCACTTCTGGTCAAGCCTGCTTGCTATTTAGGGCAAGGGGACATCCTGACTTCTGGGGAGGCTGGTCTAGGCAAAACTTCTATTTCATCGGTGCTCGGCTTGAGGAAAAGAGGTTGTCAAAGCAGAGCAGACCATGGCATGCAAAAGCAACTCCTGGCTTCATTTGGTTTCCAGAGACACTCAGGCTCCTTTTGGTGTGAGGCGAACAGACCTCCCCTCCTCACCCTCTGGCATGCTTTTTTCCTTTTTGTGTGTGTCTGCACTTGTTTCCTAGCTGAGCTCTCCACCTGCAGCTTCAGCTTTAACCATCTGTTTTGTGGGCTGAGGACACTTCTGTGGTTGATGGCTTTGCACCAGCTGAGTGCTAGACCAAGTATCCTGGGAAGTCCGTATGCTGGGCTTCCCACAGCTCCGTCAAAGAGTGCACTGCGCCTCTCCTGGCAAATTGTCTTGTAGTGGTTCCCCAGGTCTCTGGAGCTTGTCTCTGCTGGGCCAGACAATAGTGCCAATCACTGGCCGTGCCCTCACATTAGCCAGCTATTGCACTGCATGTAAACATTGCTTATCAGCGACTTCCTCTCTCGCAAGCACGGCACGAAGAATTAGTTTTGGCATGGAAAAAAAATAATGGTAATCTACAGCCGCCGTATCTGTCCTGTATCAAGGTCAGAGCATTCCTGACCCAAGTTCTGGCTCGGGTGGCTTGGAGCTCTCTGTGCGCTACATGGTTTAAAGGTTTTCTGCGACAAAAAAGCTATTCAAAGCTTTGATGGAAAACACAGAAAAAGAAGGGCATGGTCTGTTATCCTAAGTCAGCTTGTGGAAACTTGTTGCCAATTGAGCCAATATTTTCCACTCATCTGAGATAGCAATGGAGGTCAATGTTCATTTATTACCTCAGCTGGCCTAAAATGTCACCAGTGGTTGTTTATCTCAGCTATGCACCTCATGCAGCTACAGGCTGTAGCTTTGGCTGCTTGACAGTGCAAAACCAAGAGGGAGTCTGTCTGAAGTCATGTTTTACTCAGTTACCTCTGGCCAGATTCGTTCTGTTACCCTTGCACAGTCATGTTATTTGTAACAGTTGGCCAACGCGGCACCCATGAACATCGGGAACGACTGAGAAAGTTGCCGTGAAAGTGGGAGGATTAGCAGAGGCCTGGTTTCTCCACCGGGAGAAAAGAAGTTATGTCCATATGAATGGCTCTGTGTTAGTTATCCCCAGGTGCTGGGGCCCCTCGTGAACACTTGAGGCCTTACCTGAGGTCTGCACTGTCTGTGTGAAAGAACAGCTTGGGCAAGTTATTGAGTCAGACCTCTCGTTATAATCCAGACTTTTAGTTCAATAGTCGCTTGGCTCTCGATAAACTAATCTTTTCTGTGGGAACAGAGTTTATGTGAAAAACATCCAATTAAAGCCTTTTTTTTAAAAAAAAAAAAGTATAACCTGTAATTGGTTATTACAGTAAATTATTGAAATTCAGTTTTCAGCCTAAAAGCAAGCTTAAAAGCATTACCTTTTGTAATTTCATATTTCTTCTCCCACTGGCAAACATACAGATCCCATTCCCTTAGCTCTGGTCCCAGACATGTTTTTTACTCATTTCTGAAACTGTAGACACACTCCAGACTCTGAACATGCAGTGTTTTCTCTGCCCTGGAGATCTTCAGAGGTGGACAAAAGTGAAATCTGTGATTCCTACAGATTTTGTTGAAGTTTGGATTTATATACAGAGAGAAGAGCGGGATTTTTACTTTTGAGATTAGGTGCTGGTCTGCTTTTGACCTTTCTATGTTTTGGAAACAGATCTAAAATCGAGGCAAACAGAAACCTACAGGTTGTACTTCCCTGAAGATCTTGTTTAAGGTAGAGAGGTTCATCTGTTCTCTTGAAAGGAGTCCAACATGTCTCCTGCTTAGAAAGACTTCACTCCTTAGGGAAAAGCCTGGCTTAGTTACTTCCAGATATATATACTTTTCTTTAGAAATTTGATATTTGAATATATTGGAGCAGAATTTCTATTTCAGCTCAGAGTGCTCAGGGTGTTTGCCGCTGTTTCCGTTATTACTTCAGTACGTCCTACCTGTTCATGATTCTTTTGCACCACACTGCCAAGTTTTGACCCTCTGTGACTGGTATGCAAGTCCATTGCTGTGCATTTGTGACCGTCACTCTCTAAAATTCAGTTCTTTGGTTTTAACAGCCCTTTAATATCCTGTAGTTTATTTCCACGTTCATTTTAATATCTTTCTAGGTTGCTCTAGGTTTAATCCCTTTGAAGTTTTTTCTGTTGTCCTGTTACGAGTGATAGATCAGTTTGTGATCAGCAGATGAGCAGAGCAAGTCATCATCAAACCAGCCCGCAGTTCTAGATCCGTAATGTACCTTCACTGTGGAAAGTAATGAGCTGCTGAGCAAGCTGCTGAAGGGATTAATGGTTGTTTGTCAGATCAGTCTCAGCCAGTGATTAGGAAGGGATGTTTTTCTAACCTTCTGCTACCTGGGGTTGGAGTTCTGCAGGGGTCACTGATGGGGTGTTTGTCAACCATGATGTTTATCATCCAAGTTTTTTCAAAACAGTGTGAGAATCTCTGTCTTTGCAGACTTAACAATATTATTTTTGTCACTTGCATCTGCTGGCATCTGGGGTATGAACAAGACAGGGCATCATGGGGGGGTGTGTGTGTTCTCTTGCAATATTTGCTGTCTTAGTCTTGTGTGGTCTCTGCCAATATGTGTTTATTTCTGTTTTGATAGCTAATGTGTTTTTCTTCTCCATTCAGGGAAATGTCTGGCTGTCTAAAAGTGTTACCTTTTCACCTGTATTAAGTCAGAGAAAAGAACAGAGATAGTTAAGCTGAACCAGAAACAGAAGTTTTGATTCCAGTGCCTTTGCTTGCTTTCAGTGATCCTGAAATTCTGTAATGAAATCTTGCAACATAGTGAGAAAGAAGAAATGAGGCTTAAATTCAAGCACACACAGACAAGCATAGGTATGATAGTCATACAGTCTTTTATGAACATCTCCTGTTTGTTGGCTAGGATATCGATTGCAGCCTCATTTTCCTAGAGACCTCAGTGCTCACAGACATGTGTGCCATGGAGGGAAATGAAAGGCACTTTCCTATGCAGAGAGAGAAGGTTTGATCCAATTTATACTGGGTATATATGCTGCAAACTCAGTGCCAGAGGGGAGAATCAGTCCTCCACGATCTCCTGAGGCAGCCCGTGCAAGGTGCTTTTTTTGAAGTTTTTAAGGGATGGGTAATGATGTTTCAAGTAGAAAGAGCATCATTCTGTCATTAAAACTGTATTATGAATATTAAGTCCAAACTATGACTATTTCTTTTTCTCATTCAGTTTGGCTGTAAAAGAGGAAATAACAGGAGAAAGCCAGAACCAGAATAGGTACCTCCTGCACCGTGTGGTGACCTAGAACAAAGCCCAGGATTTTGTATGAACTCAGGAAATTTCCAGGCAGGACTGTAGTACTGCATCTTTGTCCTTCCTCATCATTACAGATTTAGCTCTACCTTTAACTACAGTAACAGAATAACATTTTCTTGGTGACAGCATATTTTTACCCTTTTTAGCTTTCATGTCTTCTTTCCCTCATGTCTCTAGACAAACACAACTTGCAACCACAACTGTAGGGAGCAAGCAAAGATGTAGAACACCGAGCTGTTTGATTGGTGTCTGTGCTTGGATAACCATTGATTTGTCTCGGAGCCCTGCATCCACACTTGGCCTCTAAGATCAGACCATGTAGAAATCCCTTGTTTTCCATAAAATTGTACCTGTCTGGCTAGTGCTTGGGACATGGGTGCAAAATGAAAGCACGTATGGCCCCTGAGAAGCAGGGCTGTATCTGGTGCTGAATAATGGTCCAGTGGTAAATAAAACGTGGGTAAACTGACCCAAATTCAAAGTGGAGTAAACCCCACATTTTCCTTCAACTACACTACTGGTACTGAAGTGTGGTCTGCTTCTGCTGCTTTAGTCGTACTGGTGAGGAACTTGGTTCAGATAATCTGTTACATGAACTCCGTTGTTGAAGAGGAGGAAAAAAACCATAAAATATTTATTTGGAAAGTGCAGCTTGTTCCCATTTGTGACCAAGCAAATTAAGAAGATTGAGCTTTGTGGGGGTATTTTTGAATGGGGGAGGGGGGAACTCTGTAATCATGAAAGCCTGTGAAGTGAGATTATTTTTTCCTAAGAAAAAGAGCCCGTTAAGAAATTTTAATGTAGAAGCCACGTAGCACCATAACACCGATCCCTCTGCTGTCAGCCTGTTCAGCTGCCCTTCTCCTGCAAAGCTTCCTACCCCAGTGTCCCCAGCTGCCCTGTGGAGCTTCCTCCCTCTGCCTCTCTCCTCTCCTCCATCTGTCCTCCATTTGGGGTTTGAGGGAAATGAGGCGAGGGGTCCTCCTTGAAAATCCAGCTCCCTGTGACCTCCCACAAGACTGAGGTAGGCTCTCACCTCAGGCTGGAAAAGAAGCAGCTATCACCTCAAGAGTGGGAAGGGATCAGCAGGTGGGTGCATGGCACGATGGGCTGGACCTCTGAACCAACAAGAGAGGTCCAAGTCAAACCACATGTTTCTTGAAAACCTGTGAGAGACCAACCAAAATCCTTGAGTTTGCAGCAGGAAATGCTAGGTGAAAATTTGTGGTCTGGATTGTACAGGAAAGTGGAGTTTGACAGACAAAGTGTTTCCTTTGGTCTTAAAAGCTCTGAAGCTCTTCACTTATTGGGGGAGAGTTAGCTTGAAGTAATATAAAAATATTAACTGCAGGGGCTTTCAGAGGGGCTTAAAAGAATTAGGATCTTGACTGTCAAATAACCCATCATATATCTATTGTAGGAAACCACTGTTGAACAATTTATTTTCTAGCTGCTAAGTTTCACTCTTACACTACTGGGAGGGGTTAACATTTTTATGATGGATTAAGGTGCTGCATACTGGAGAAGAAACGTATGGGTCTCATTCTTGGGAAATGTACTCCTTTGTGCCCTACAAATGAGGCAGTTCATTTAGATTGAAAGTGCATTGGTGTCCTTTGGTGACATATTACCACCAGGAAACTCAGCAGAAACATGGGGTTGCAAGAAGTAAATGTCTTATTGAGTAATTGCCACTGAAAGAGAGGGCTCTGTTGTTAACAGAGTTTTTTAGTCAGGGAAATTGATGGTGCGGTATGGAAGGGGGAAGAGGACATTTCATGAAATATTCCCATAATAGTTTTGGGTTGGGGTGGCCTTTCAAAGGAGCCGTTTTAACCAATTCCTTCATCCCCACAAACATTACATAAGAGCCATTGGCAAAACTAACACACACACGCTTCTTGTACAAAGGACTAGAAAACCAGCCCAGATGTTTACAAAGCAACCACAAAAGACCGGAAGAAAAACAAACATACAGAGATGTTTTAAATGTAGAGCAACCAACAAACACAGGAAAAAAATATCCATGTTCCTGGCAGTAGCTTGTGAACATAGTGAATCCATTTGGGGCAACCCTCCTTTAAACTTGCCCTGTGGCAGGTTTGAATTATCAGTTATGTTTTCATTTATCACTTAACGTCAAAGACTTCATCTTTCAGTGTAGGTCTACCCTTCTCTGAAGAGGCAGATGGAAAAGTAAGGCAGATCTTCATCTGTTTCTTGATGATTAGTCCTAATTGGCTTACCCTGCTTTCCCCTACTTCCCTTATTCTGACAGAAGCTCTACAGCAAGGACGTAAAAGAGGGTACTCTCGTCTCACTTGTCTTCCTCTGAGCAAACCAGCACTGCTTGTGCTTCCCAGTTAGCCTGCAAGCTACCCCGGGACATGAGCAGTCCAGACCTTTGCAGGTCCAAAAATGCATTGGACCACTGTGCAAATCGCTGTATGTCCACTTCCTTCAGGCTGTCATGTTGGGCTCTTTTCTGGGGACTCCTCAGTGGTTTGGAAGGTGAGAGGAGATCTGGCTGGAAACACTGTCCTCCCAGGTTGAAATGCCTTTCTGTGACAACGGTGCAAGAAAGAGGACGGTTATCTGAACAACACAGGCTCTTGCAGAGCTGATCCTGAGAGTATGCATAGCATTGCAGGGAGGAGCCTGGTTTCTGCACCAACTTCTTGGTCTTCTTTGACCAAAGCCACTACCCTTGTGATTTTTAGGTCAGAAACAAGAGCTTTTTTTCTGGGAGGTATTTCTCTTGTCTCCTTTGTTTGCTAAGTGAGAATAGCTTGGAAATGTATTGCGTTTGGACAGATGCTTGAATTCAGACAGTCACTCCTAAAACGCAGCTTACATTTTCCAGATGGCTTAATAACAAAGCTGATTTAATATTCTTTGCACATATATAAAAGTATTAAATTCACGTTCTTAGGTGAGGTGGTCCTGAACCCACGACTACCAAATTTTGTCTGGATCCCTAATTTGGATCCCTAAGCAAACTTCACAGCTTTGACCTGTTGCTAATTAATGTATCTGTTAGGTTATAATGAAGGTACCAGAAACAGTGCTTCGTTTTACTGAAGAAGACTGTGTACTTTACTCCTAAGCACTACAAAACACTGTAACAGCTGTTTACTTTGGCTTCTGGTGTCCTGAATTTGCTGAAGAAGGTCATGGCTTTTGTCCTCCTCTACCTACAAGGCAAAATGCTTGAAGAGAAGGGGAAAAATGCTCCTTTCAGGCTGGAATGTTGAGGTTGCAATTTATTGTATGGGACTTGAAAGAGGAATTTTCAGTTCCAATTTGTTTGAAGAGGAATGGGCTGGTGAAAGAATTTAAGGGCACTTCTGAAATGCAAAATGTTGCCTGACCATGGAATGGCCCAGAAAGGAAACATCCGTGAGGATCTATGGCTCAGATACTCTACACTGCCTGGACAGAATAATGAAACACTTCTCTAGAGATTTACGAGCTTGGAAAATAGACTGCAGACTTCCATCAAGGCCTGAAAATACTACAGACTGTAGTTGGAGTCTCTAGTACATCTCTTTTTATATAAGCAATACAGGGTGGGAGTATTGGGAAGGAATCAGAGATGAAGTGTAAATGCAAATGCAGAAAATAAATATATTCTTTACTGTCATGAGACTCCCAAGCTGCAATTTTAAAAGAGGTTTTATCTTTCTAGTGCAAATTCCCTGTTCCTTTTTTTTTTTTTTGGTTTTATAACTAGATACTACCTCCAACTTCCTACCATTACACTGCAAGGCAAGGTGTGGTAAGGGAAACATGAATTCTGTTGGAAGCTTCTCCCTCTTTAGCAAATGCAGTTGGTGAGTTCAGGCTGTTTCACTTTCCTCTGTGAAGAGGCGATCAGGAGCGCCCTGTGAAAGCTGGCTCATCGTCTAATGTGAATGTTGATCCGTCCCTTCCCGTTGAGCAAAGGGTGAGCGAGGCAGTGACTTGTGCAATTCTATACAATGCCATTTTGTATTAGAGAGCAGAAATCACAGAATCGGAGAAAGCAGGATATCAAGGTTGGCCAGACCATCTCTGCTGTCGGCTCTTAGAGGTGTGTGCTGGTTGTTACGCCGTCCTGTTCCTAAAAAATGGCAGCGCTTGAGATTCCCACCCCCAGTTTGCACCAGCTGCACAGCTGAGTTTTTCCTTGGCTGTAATGCCAATCTCTCGTGCTGCAAGTGTTTTCTATCAAATGTATGTCATAAACTGTGAAGTACATAATGTTGCTTGGCAGTCGCATCTGCTGGCGGTATTGTTGGTATTATTATTTTATCACTGCTGTGTTTTTTAAATGTTCAACCTACAGGTTTGAGAGTGATTTTGTGTGTGAGAAAATCTCCGTGGCCTGATTGGATGTGTCAGCCCAAGGAATAAAATCTCACGCACCAGTCCCAAATCTCAGTTCTAGGAGCAGGGACCAAACCCTCCTGTGTACGTACTTAAAGAAGGACTGGTTTGCGCTGTCACCTCTCAGCCCCCTTTCTTAGTGCCAGACTTTTAGTAGAGCTTTAGAGGACCAGCTCTGAGCTCAGCTGAAAGCCCAGCTAGCAGCTTGGGTGTCACAGTGTGGAGCTGAAGTCCTTCAAAAGTCTGGTGCTGAACCCTGCTATGAAAAGAACCCACTCTGCAAGGTTTCCCTGAATGCACCCCAAAAGAACTTATGGTGTAACAAAGAAAATAAGCAATTTCTGATCTATACCTGGTGTGGTGGGTTTTTTCTTTTTTTTTTTTTCCTTTCATTGTTTTCCTAAGACATCTACAGAGGAAAAGAAATAGATTTCAGTGGCTGTTTGGAAGAACTGCATGTTAAGGGCAAGGATTGCTCCATAGGTAATCCCTGTCTCTTATTCATCATGTCAGTACATTTTTGTCAGCCTAATGCAAACTGTTTCATAGAGTCGAAGCATCATAGAATGGTTTAGGTTGGAAGGGACCTTAAAGATCATCTAGTTCCAACCCCCCTGCCGTGGGCAGGGACACCTCCTACTAAACCTGGTTACTCAAAGACCCATCCAACCTGGTCTTGAACACCTCCAGGGATGGGGAAGCCACAGCTTCTCTGAGCAACCCATTCCAGTGCCTCACCACCCTCAGACTGAAAAATTTCTTCCTGAGATCTAATCTAAATCTCCCCTCTTCCATTTTGAAGCCATTACCCCTTCTCCTATCACTACATGCCCTTGCAAAAAGTCCCTCTCCAGCTTTCTTGTAGGCCCCCTTCAGATACTGGAATTCTTCTGTAAGGTCTCCCTGGAGCCTTCTCTTCTCCAGGCTGAACAACCCCAACTCTCTCAGCCTGTCCTCACAGCAGAGGTGCTCCAGCACTCGGATCATCTTTGTGGCCTCCTCTGGACTCGCTCCAGCAGGTCCATGTCCTTCTTGTGCTGGGGGCCCCAGAGCTGGACGCAGCACTCCAGGTGAGGCGGAGTCATGCCTCATGAGAGCGGAGCAGAGGGCGAGAATCTGTGGCTTGACTGGTGATTTCCAAGTAAGGTGCCATGTGCAAGGAGAACCCCAGTTGCATTTGCAAGGAACTTTTTTGCCGCTGGAGAATTAGAACAAGTGCCTTGTGTGTGATGATTGATACTGCCAGGCGGACAATAATTATGATTTACACATGATTTCTTTATTCTTGAGGGGAAATCCCAGTTGCCAAGTATGTTAACGACGTATGTAATGGTGTGTTAACGGACACCATTAGTTTGCTGGACAAAACTGAGACCTCTGCCAAAACAAACCTTCTCCAATGGTACGTTTTATGGATCAGCAGATTCTGAAAATGCTTCAGAGTGGAACTGAATTGCAGGGCACATGCTTCAGGAATGGCTAACAGTTTCCTAACCGCAAGTTTAAAGGTATCTGTTAGTAATTAAATGCACTCGAGCATTTTGTTAATTTCAGCATCGTACAGTTTCTCTATGAGGTGCAATAATTGCAGTCCGGAAATAGTTTGTTTTAACGTTATGACTAGATTAGTATGGAAAATGGGCCCAGCTTGTAGCAGCTCATGTTAACTTCCGTCACTGGTACCAGGCAGCTTGTCCCGTGCTCAGGAATGTGCTCGTAGCCCAAGGCGTGCGGGCAGCCATACCTCCCCAGGTCTTCCCCGGCGCCACCAGGACCCGGTGCCGAGGTCGTGTGAGGTTCGTGGGAGATGACCCCGATGCACGAGCAACCGCAGCGAGGGGTCTGGCAGACCCTCTGGCTCCGAGCGCCGAGGAGGCTCTGGCTTCAGCTGCTTTTGGAAACACCAACAGCAGAGCTGGTTGGCAGGGGCAGCTGGAAAACTCGTGCACCAATGGAGTCAGGGTGGCTCGGCACTTTTTTTAGGTGTGACAAGGTCTGGGGCAGCACGGCAGGCCTTGGGCTGCACCTGAGGGGAGTTAAACATGGAATCGTGGATTCCACGGCTCATGGAATCAGGTGCATGTTCTTAGCGGGGGCTGCCCACAGCTGGGCAAGAAGAATTTGTCCCAGCACGCGGTATCATATACTCCTAACCTGCAGTGCTTTCCCTGAGAAAGGCTGCTCTCAGTTTCCAGTTTGCATTCTTCTGTGTAATCCATGGTTCACAGAAAACTGGGACTTTTCTATTTCCAGCAAAACTGGTTTAATTCAAATTGTGGGGACTTCCGCAGTATCAGCTATGTAGGACAAGAGAGGACAGCAACATGCTGGGAAGTGTTGTGCCATAGTGCTTGCCCCAGGGTTTGGATCAATGGACAGATACGAACTTCCTGCAATATCAGAAACCTCCAAAGGACTTCTTATAAAAACCAAACCATGTGACCCATTTACTCCAGACCAGAACTTCTAGGATCTCCCTGTACTTCTTTCTGCTCAGCCATTTAACGTAGTCAATGTACTCAATAAGCTCATTGAAGCAGTTTATTGCCTCAGTTATGTGCCTTCATGTATTAATACAAGAATTTTGGAACACAAATATGGATTAAATAAAGGGCTGACAAGGCTAGAGCAGTCCAGCAATGATACTGGTTCTTCCTTTGAAAGGTTTCCATTCATCTCAGACATGATAATGTAATCTTTGACCGAGACAAGGGTTTTACCTGGATAGTTTCCAGTCATGTTAATGGGAGCTGTGAAAACCCGCATATCAGCGGCACAAGTGGCCCCTTTTTCAAAGGGAATGGTTTTGGTTGTTTCTCAGTGCATTACAATAACCAGCCACCAGACTTAATTGCTTTTTTTGTACCACTTTCCCTCCCCTCCTCATATCTTTATCTCTTCGTGCCATAAAAATACTGCATTTTAAAATGAAATCAAGGAGACAGAAAACAGAAGAGACATGTTTTGCATAAAAGAAGAAACATGTGGTAGGAATAAAGACTCGAAATGGGCAAGCATATTGAAGACATACATGCCTTCCCCCTCCTCCTTTTGCACCCTCGCAGGCGTGACGCTGCTCTCGGGTCTCGCCTCACTGGGAGGGGGCTCAGTTACGCCTGCAAAATCACCCAGCCGTCATCCCAAGAGAGGGGTCAGGCAGGCCGGGAGCGAAGCGGGAAGTTTTTCCACCTTAGGCTGTTTCGTGTGGATGTGAGCACGTTCTGGTACTTTTATTGGAGCTGAACATGCTGCTGGCACAAGCAGGTGAAATTCCTCTGGCAGAGCCAGAGATGACCCTGGATGGTTTTTAAAGGGAGTGACTTGTTCTCGTTGCTCCTGGGAAGGACAGGGAGGCCTGGGTTAATCACGTTCATCCACCGTGATGATCCTGCTTAGGACGTTCAGTGTATGCCTGTACTGTAATCACACCTGGGTCAATTTTAAGTCAACTGCAGTTGGCACGGGTAATCCAGCATGGATTACAGAACTTTCCCATGAAAATGTTCAGGTGAGTCAGTTACAAAAATTTTCGTAGTACTGCTGACCTGCTCCCCTCACCTGAGCTGGGGTCTCAAGCTGTTCTGGCTGTGTCTGTGCTGTCCTGCAGCGATGCCAGGGTGGGCAGAACTGAAGCATGAAGGGCTTTCAGGGAGTCCGACTCCACCTGGGCCTGCTCTTTCTTTTCTTCTTTGCCAAGAAAAATAAAAACATATTCCCCCCACCAACTCCTTAAAAAGGGGGGGAAACTAGAGAAATATTTTAAGTACTTCTTGTTTTTCCTAAGGGGGAAAAATGCAATGTGGTTTCGTTCTAGCCATGCAAATATTTATGTGAGCAAGAGAGAAGCAAGATCAGAGAGAAAAGCTGGGTTTGGTTGTGACACTGGCTTTGGTGCCAGGGATGTGGATTTACTCTTGGCTCTGCCAGAAGCAGCCTGGGTAACCTTCAACCCGTCGTGTTCACCTCTGTGCCCACAGCTGCCCATCTGCTAGAGCTGATGAGAACCTTTTTTGTGTGTGTGTATTAACTGCATGGGATTGGGACAGCTTCAGGGTAAAAAGGAGTTTTTCAGCTCAGCGGGAACTTTTGAGCACTTAGGTGATGTAGTAATCACGGAAAATTATGGCAATTTGAGCTAGGGAGGGTACCTCCAAAATTTGTACAGTACCGTGCACACTGTGCTTGATTTGCTGAGTCTTGTAAGTGCTACTGTAACGCAAACAATGGTCTGCATTCAGTAAGTAGCTCCTCAAATTTCCTGTGGATATCCCCAGCAAATCTGTATTTAAATAAGCAATAGTTTCTTAATCCTGGACTGCAAGTTGCTGGGGCAATTTGTACTCAAGGTGAATGCTAAGGTTAGGGAGATGTTGAGATGTATAAAAGAAGCTTGCCATCCAAATTGTTTCCATCTGTTTTCATTATGCCCCACTCCTGCAGAATAAACCAAACATTTTAGCTTTCAGCTATTTCCTTCTGGACTCTGTAAAGCTACCTGTTCTCAAAAGCATTATTTGGTGTCTTTAAGTGCTTTAGTATGATGTTTTTACAGTTGTATTCAGCCAGTCAAGAAAACTGCCTCTAAATAGATAGGAAAGGCAGCTGAAAAAAAATGGAAAAGCAGCTTGATTAAATGAAAAAATTCATTCAGTTTGCATTGTTCAAAGCATAAAAATACTTTGGTAATACATTTTGGATATGCTAGAATTTCTTGACAGTTTTACACTATCTTTTTTCCCATTTCTCCCTTGTCAAAATTGCCAGGGCTGTAGAATTTAGTAAACCACCTATCAGCTTGTGCTCAGTTTCCTCCATATTTCTTGTCATACCTAACTGGACACTTCTGCCCAAACGACCCAGAGCAAGGCTCAAACCGGCATTGCTGGGGCTGTGGGTGACATGTCCACCCCCAGTCCTAGGAGAAATGGGTGAAAAATGGAAATCTTTGGTTTTACTTCTTTTGCTAAGATAAACATCAGTCTCAAAGGAACCAACATTTTGCTAAATATTTTCGTGTAGAGGAATGGTGGAGGGGCAAATTATGTGAAAAGTGTTTTAAAGAATTTTTTTTATCCGTGCTCCAAACCCCAAAGCAATTAAGTGTCTGCTGCAGTCATCCTGTACCTTCCTCAGATCTTAAAGACCAGAAAGGGTCAGATCTTCTCTCTAGAAAGAAGTCTCTCCAGTAATTGCAAATATTTCCTCCCAGAAGTGAAAATATATTATGCCCTTTCTTTTTGGTTAATCTATTTGTGTTTAGCTCTGAAGAGGGATTTTTATATGCTAGTTGCCCAGTTGCCCAGATGTATATGTTACCTTAAAAGAAAAGTAATTGATTTTTAGCCAAAAGGACAGAAGAAAGGTTAGGAATGTGCAACACAGTTTTTCATAACTTTGGAGGAGGCAGATGTTTCTCTTCTGGTTCCAACCTGAATTTTCTTTGCATGAAGAACGAGTTCGTCAAAACCAAATAAATATCGCTTTGAGAAGAGCATGGTTCTCACTGTTATTCTTTAAATTAACTCTTTTGTAGCTAAGGCAGGGTTTAGCTTGTTGATTTTTATTGCAAAAATGGAACAAAAGAGACAATAGAGTGTAATTTTTTTCTATAAATGGTTTCAATTATTATGCCCAAGAACTGGTCAAAAGAGTAACAGCAACAACAAAACCTCTGACATCTGACACAATATGAATTCTCATTACTCATTCTAGGCAGTGTAAATATGACTAAAAATACTTTTTTCTTGCAATTAAACTCATTTAAACTTTCATAATTGCAAACATAGCAGCACATATTTCACATTTATAAAGATAACAGATGCTAATTGGTATCTGCTAGCAGTAACCAACAGCAGACTTCTACAGAGACGGGCAGAAAGGAAAGACAAATAAAGGTTGTTATTCATGGTAAAAGTGCACCGGGTGGATGTCGCCTGTCCCTGACTGAAATGACTCATCTGTGCATGTGGGGCAAACCTTGTGGTAGGATGCCATTCACCTCCTCAGGCACTGGGACCAAAAGTCTCCGCCATAGAGAAAAAGTGGAAAGTGTGTAATTTCAGGTTAATATCCTCCCTCTGGGGATGCCCCCGAGACTAATGCAGCTAATTCCATGCTCCACAGCCCCCGTTTCCCAGGGAAAAGGACTGAAATATTTACCAAGGCAGAAAGCCTGGCAGGGGAGAGTATCTGTGTGTGGCTGAGAATGGACACTCTGAGATCTCTAGGGCCTACTGAAGCAAGGCCAGAGGCTGGGGGTCACTGATAAGGTAACCTTGGCCATAGTTTGGATTTAGTCATTTGTCTTCATAGACTCTGACTGATGGGAAACGCGGACAAAAGCCTTTGTGAAGCTCTGCTTGCCATATGTAGCTGTGCAAGGCTACTGGGGAGTCCGGCCTGTTTACCCACCAGGTCTGCAAGAGGCATTTGGTTCCTAAGTTTATAAATCAACATGGTGAACCTTTTCCAGAAGATGGAGGAATGGCTGAGGAATTACAGAAGCTGTCTGAAGTGTATGTGTGTTTGGCCATGATGGGATCAATGAACTCCACCGTCTTCCTCTAATCCCTGCTCCGTGCTGAGTCCTGGGCAATAAGGACTTTCAGAAGTCCTCACTGAGGAATCTTGGGAGGAAGCAAAATGTGAAAAGCAGAGACAGGTAAAAAGTGCCAAGGAAGGGTGAGACAACAGTTGCCTCTAAGGAAGCCTGTTGTAGTCAGTGAAGCAGAACTACTCTGCTGAAAGATGTGTCATTCCTTGTGTGTACTGAGTCGTGATGGGAATTTGGGCTAACAAGGCAAAATCTAGTGGTAAGTGTATGTGGAGTCGAGACTAAAACCACATCATCCAAGCAAGACCAGACTTGAGTGGTTCAGCCAGCTGAACCCAGACCCACTGGCTGCTTTACCCAGGGAGAGCTTTATGGGTAGTGAGACCCTTCCCAAGAAACCTGTGCTGGCTTGAGATGAAGATGGAGGGTAAAACTAGAGGGTTTTCCAGAGGAGAAAGTGGGCTTTTCACATTTAAAAATCACAGGTGGCTCTTCAGGGCTGCCGGTGATTTATTGTTTCCACATTGAGTGAGCGGGGGGCTCTCAGCCCACCCACACGCAACCTTTCTTTCCTATAACAAACAGAAGAACACAAAACATATGAGTGAGTCCCACATGTTCATACTCAGCTGGCTTCTTCCTCACCTCTGTGATCAGTACTGTCGTTCTCCTGCTCAGCTCCATGTTCAGCTGAAGGAGCATTTGATAGTAAAACAGTCTACTGGGACATCTGGGGGCATAGAATGATCGTAGAATCATAGAATGGTTTAGGTTGGAAGGGACCTTAAAGATCATCTAGTCCCACCCCCCTGCCATGGGCAGGGACCTCCCACTAGACCAGGTTGCTCAAAGCCTCATCCAACGTGTCCTTGAATACCTCCACAACTTCTCTGGGCAACCTGTTCCAGTGCCTCACCACCCTCAGACTGAAAAATTTCTTCCTGAAGATCTAATCTAAATCTCCCTTCTTCCAGTTTGAAGACATTACCCCTTCTCCTATCACTATATTCCCTGATAAAGAGTCCTTCCCCATCTTTCCTGTAGGTCCCTTTAGGTACTGGAAGGCTGCTATAAAGTCTCCCTGGAGCCTTCTCTTCTCCAGGCTGAACAACCTCAACTCTCTCAGCCTGTCCTCATAGCAGAGGTGCTCCAGCCCTCGGTTCATCTTTGTGGCCTCCTCTGGACTCGCTCCAGCAGGTCCACATCCTTCTTATGTTGGGGGCTCAAGAGCTGGACACAGTATTCCAGGTGGGGTCTCATGAGAGCGGAGTAGAGGGGGAGAATCATGTCATCTCAATCTGCTGACCACACTTCTTTCGATGGAGCCGAGGATACAGGATGCACATGTATGTGCCTTTGCAGAGATGTGCAGCACAACGGGACAAAGTAGTTCAGTTCCCTAACCAAATGCACCTTTATCTTATCTTTTCTTCTTACAGGAGGGGTTTTCATGCTGGTTGTAGTTCTGGAGGTTTTAGGGTGAACATTTACAGTATTTTCCTCTGCCCTCTCACTTTTTCTTGTAGACTCTCCTAAAGGCCCAGTATTTCATATCTTTGGCAAGATCCTACTGGTTCGATATCAACCCTGCTGACCAAGGGGAACCTGGAGCTCAGTTGCCCCATTCTACTCAGTGGCAGTGTTTTACGTCTGGGGCTTTCGTGTGTTCTCACCTGAACTTCTGGCATACTCTAGCTGTATGCAGAGACCTTACTGCCACTTCTGGATGACATTTTTCATTGAGCCACTTGAGAGTGGAGAACCTATTTCCTGTTTAGAGCTCAGAGAGCTCAGCCCAGCCATTTCCTTGCTACGGCTTTTGGAAAGGAGCACCATTGACATCCTTCCAAGCACTCTGAAGGCATCTGAGTTCATATCTGGCAAATCGGTACAGATAGATCGCCTGTTCCTGCCTGCATTCTGCCTGAGTAGGGCTGGGGAGCCCTGCCAGATCCAGTGCTGTGTAAAGGAGTGGATTAGCGCACGCATGATTTCACCCTACCAAGGTATGCAGTTTCTTGCCTGAAACTCCTGGGCATCCATAAAATAGACATCTGGCCGGTGTTGATTTACACGTGTCCTAAGTAAAGCAAATCTGGAGTCCTTATGCTCCAGTATATGGGGATGATCAGTCTGTGCCTCACAGGATTACCAAAAGGCCAGGCACAAGTTTGGGTTCCTGCTTCAGTTGCCTTGAAGGCCATTTTCTTTGCACAAAGTCATACTGCTGGAGCAGAAGAGAGAGGATGGTTACAGCTGAGGCTTTGGTGTATGGATGTGTCTGTGTCTGTTTAAACCTGGATAATTTCTGGCTGGTTTACGTCAATACGTTTACAGAAAGCACTAATCCCATATAGCCAGTGCAATGTATCCATGTGTGTGTTAAACCAGAGTTTCATTAGCTTACCCGGGGTGGTTTTCTGAGCGGTCCATAAGGCAACTGGCGCCATAGACCCGTGCAGGAAGGCTGAAAAGGTGTCTGGTTCTGGGTTTGTTTTACACACTGAGTCTTTCCAGATAACATATTTTTAAGGCCCAGCACAATATAATGAAATGCCTTACATGACCTCTTCTGAAAAAGGGGGGATGGTCTGGTTTCTCAGAGCTGCTATCATAGAATCACAGAATCATAGAATCACAGAACGTTAGGGGTTGGAAGGGACCTCTAGAGATCATCTAGAGTCCAAACCCCCTGCCAGAGCAGGTCCACCTACAGCAGGTTGCACAGGATGGCGTCCAGGCGGGTTTGGAATGTCTTCAGAGTCGGAGACTCCACCACCTCTCTGGGCAGCCTGTTCCAGTGCTCTGCAACCCTCAAAGTGAAGAAGTTCCTCCTCATGTTCAGATGGAACTTCCTGTGTTCAAGTTTGTGCCCATATCGATATACTGTACTCCATAATCTTACATCAAAAGCCCTCCATCTGCTGTTATATTGCCATCATATATATTTGATGCTGCTGTGAGGCAGTGACAACTTCCATTCTCCTCCAGACCCCGGGAGAAATTTCTGTGGAATTTAGGAGAACATCTGATGAACCTTTGGGTGTTGACACCACCTAACTAAAAATGGGCATCCTTCCTGCTCTGACAGCAGAGAGGAACATTTCAAGTATTTTACAGAATTCACTTTTGTACAACTCCACCAATTTAGTTCAGCTTCATCCGAAAGGATACTTCTATTTAAGAGAGTACTGCTGATGCTGAATAGGTATAGGGTGTTATGGATTTGGAGGAAGTTCTTTGGCATATAAATATCTTATTAAAACTTAGCACACATCTCTTAGAAGGCAAAAAGTCCGTGCCCCAAGATCTGAAAAAGCATTCTGTTTTAGGGGGAAGGATATTATATTCAATAAATCATATGGAACTATTTATCAGCAATCACTTCTTTAACTTTTCCACAGTCTTCAGTTTCAAAGCACATTTTGAAGTGACTGAAGTTTGTACAGAGCAGTTTATTTAAAAAATTATTTTAGGAAAATTACCTCAGGGTTGATTGTGTATTTATGAAGGGTTTCTCTTTTCTTTTTTTTTTTTTTCCTTTTTTTTGAAATATTAACATAATGTAAGAAAATGGCTTTATTAAGAACAGTGGAAAAATGTGTAGAGAAACAGAAAAGATTTTGTGGCAGACATTCTGCAATGGGAAAAGTTTTGCTTTTCGTGCAGTCACAAATGACAAAGTCAGTGGAAAGACCCTAATTTCAATGGGTTTTGGATTAGGCTCTTTACCATTGTGGGATTGTTCACTGCGGAACCTTGAGTTATTTCTGGTTGTCTGCAGCCTCCTCAGTGAATGTATTTAGATTTTTCTGGTTTTCTCCCCTGCTATTATCAGTGATTATTTTGATTAAGCTTATTTAACTACCTCATCCTCCTTGTTTACTGTCATCTCCTTAACCTGAATCCTGTCCTGATCTTCAGTTAAAAATAAAGTTAAAATGCTGAGGATTCAAATAAACAGATGGCTTTTACCCTGCAACAATTGTTGCATGATCTTTTGCAAATCCATATTGGCCACTTTGTGTTCCTGACATTTTTCATTCCTGGAACAATTACGGTCTGCTGCAGTTTAATTATGATGTCTTTCAGTACACAACACAGCGTGGTGCTTATAGTGATGACTTAGTGATTTTCTAAATCATGAAATAAATCTGATTGTGAGTATCTGGTATGTGATTTCCAATCAGCTGGATTATGACTTTTTCCAGGGCAGTCGGTGTTTTTATGGTGAGTCCAAAGGTTGGAGCAGAACTAGCTTTTTGCTGTAGATTGTTGTGGGCTTTATGGTTGTTGTTTTGGGGTTGGTTTTTTGTTTTTGTTTTTGTTTTTTTGTTTGTTTGAATAAAAGTCAGTGTTTTCCAGATACTTGGCACCTGTCTGAACCATGGTAGTACTCCATGCGCTTAGCGTGGTCTCCAAATATGAGCTCAAGTGTGAAGGCTGCATGAGCTGTACTGGCAGGGTCCATCCTCCTGGAAGGCAGGCTTCAAGTCACGGCCTCAGGAAAGTGCTGTATGAAGCCTGCTGATTGCCCTTGGAGCTGGGAAGGGAGCAGGGAAGAGGTGCCTGCACAGGTCAGTGCACGTGCAGGGTTGGAGTTGCACATAGGAACCCTGGACGTGCTGGGATGTCAAGGTGCAGTTTGGATTCCGTATAGACAGACAGGGCCCTTTCCCAGGCATCCATGACTGATGAAAGGGAAATTGTTTGCAGTGACTTGGAATGGATTAAGTAGACAAAATATGAATGTTTGAATAAAGTAGTAGCCACAGCTCTTGTGTAGACAGTAAACAATGGTTTATTGACAGTAAACTCTTGCTCTTATGGTAAAATGTCTTGAATCACTTATTTTCTGAAAGGCTCAGGCAGGGTGTCTTTGGTCACTCACACATGTTTTGTACTTTATCTCAAATCAAAACATCCTGATTTCCAGTCTCTGGAACACATTACTTGTCCATGCTTCCCCTGTTTGAATAAAAGGTGGCAATCCCAGCTGCGCACTCGTCAAGCTGTTTTAGGTAGCATCTATGAGTTAAGAAAAAGCTGCCGATAGATGAGATCCTAGGATTTGTGCAGCAGAAAACATCCTTGGACTGGACTTGATAAAAAGGGAGTTGTGCTGTTGGAGAGCTCTTCTTAGTCCCTTTCTGCTTAGGCTTTGACGTGATCACTGAGAAGGAACAGAGTGTTTTATCTCTCAAGCAGGAGCCTCCAGTCTCTTGCATGGCCTAGTTAAGCTTCCATGGCTTGAAAAGCTTCCCTGAAGGTTTCCATTGTGTCACATCACTGAAAAGGGGACCCAGCCCAAGTTCCTTCGCAGTAGTACTGTCTGGGTGTGCTGCAGGTATTCACCTCTGTGTCAGCTTGGTGAGTACAGAAGGGTCTCCTGGTGGGTGACGGTGTGCTACTGGTTGGTGTTGAACCATCAAAATCTGAGATTGAGTCTTTGCTCCGGTCTAGAAACTGCTGCTTAGGTTCAAGAAAGCCACTGTTGACTCAGATGAGTCCTGATAAGAGTTCAGGCTGTCTGCTGCTTGCCATGAGCCCCAAAGTTTAAAATAAGAATCTCAAACAAGCCTCAAGTCCAGCTAATATACTGGATAGAGGGGACTGGTCAGAATTCTGCAGGACAGAGCATCAGCTGATGGCCACTGCCTCCTCAGTGCACCTACAACAGTTAGCCCCATCTAGGACTGTAGCCGTGTACCATCTTCTCAAAGGCCTGTCTCACCTGCATCTGTCTCAGGCAAGCTGGAGGAGACTCCAGGGAGTTTGTTAGCTACTGAAAATAGAGGGACTAGATTCTTCCTCTCTTTGTATTTTACGATGGCTCCAGTATCAGATCCCAAAGTTGCAATACGTTGCAGTTCTTGGGAGGATAATTTACCTGCTCCTGTCATCAGTATCTGGAGAAAGGGTAAGGGAATTGAGGTTAAATCTAGGGCTAAATGAGCAATGGCAGCAACCATGATTGCCTCTTATGTTAAATACTCTCTTTTTTGCCCTGCAGTGCATTGAACTAAACAACTTCTTTTCTAGATGGTCTGTTAATACATGTAAATCTATTCCCTATGCAATTGGATGGGGTATCTGGAACCAGAGCATTTGTTTAAGGTCGATTGGTCCTGAGGCGATGCTGAGGCATCTTGCTTTTGGCTGAAGATGACCTCACTGAAGAAGTTACTGGCTCCCAGCCATGTCCACCTGATCTCCACCTGATGGCCCCAGCCTCAAGCATGCAGATGTAGCTGCATAGGTACTTGCTCTCTACTCTGATACTGTAAAAAATGAGTCACAGAAAAATCATTCTACTAGAAGCAGCTGAGGGATGGTCGTTTTGACAGCATTGGCTTTAGGAGCGATGGCACAATCAGTTGGGCTGGCAGATCTGATGGGAAGGCAGAGGAGTAACCAGGGATGTACGGAGAATGAACCGGAGCAAACAGAACTCACTTGCTTCTACCCATGCCAAGACAGATGTGGGAAGGAGACAGATGTGGGCTGTGAGCACGCTGGGTGCTCCCTGGAGTGGGTGACAATCGCTCTGTGGTACCCAGCCATGCGCTGACTCCAGTGGCCTCTGCACAGGTAGCACGTCCACCTTCCGTAGCAGAGCAAAATGACCTAAATTACTTCCCCTGGGCTGCAAAGACGTGCACTTCAGCCCTTCTTGCAGTGAGGGTCGTTCAGGGCAACTGGCTTATCTGTGAGGCAGGGCTGGGTGGGACTCCATAGGTGTCCCACGCTATGACGGAGCTCGGCTCTGAGCCCGTTTGGTAGGAGGAGAGCACAGGACAGAGGTGGGGAGCTGGGGCGCTGGACTGGGCTGGAAAAAAGTGGTGCGCAGTGGGGAAGGCAGTGGGAAGGGACCAGAGAGTGGAGGCTGCCTTGGCTCTTCCTCTTTAGAAACGAATCCCCTTATTGAATTCTCGCCTGTGGTCCTGAATAGCTCAGAGCCTGGACTGGTCACTTCAAAAGTCTTTCTTGCAGCCCTCAGCGTTCAAAGGACTCAAATCCATGATACTTCCAGATTTCTTTTTCCAGTGAGGGCCTTGCTGTGACCCTCTCTCGAGGGCCCTGGCCTCAGGAGGTGAAGATTGCTGAGCACTATGTCAGCTGTATCCGAAGTGGTTTTTGTTTAATGGTCTCCGCTGCTGTTTATATTTTCTAATGCGCTGCGGCTGGCGTTTGTTGTCATTAAAACTTCATTTGTTTGGAGGATCTTTTCAACAAACTGAAATCCAATAAATCATGAGTAAAATATTTATTATTTCAACTGGATAACAAGGGGAGGGGGGAGTGGACAAATTTGTATTCCTTCAGCAGCATGTTAAATGGGAGACCATGGGGGCGCATTAGCCACAGGACTTTGTCCCCAGAAGAACAATTAGTTGGCTGGACAGGACCGGTTGAGTGACAGCTTCAAATTGGGAAGCAGAAGTGGAGCAGAAATACTCTGAGTACTCCAGCTTTATCCTGTCTACCCATGTAATCACATCCACAGATGATGGTAGTGAGCTCAGGGCTTCTGGATTAAAACTGTCAAAAATACAAGCCTCTAATGCCTGAGTTAGAAATCCTGGGCTAATAAACTGGTCCCACTTATGTCGGTGGCAAAGCTGCTGTTGTCTGAGGTCAGGATTTCACTCCAGGTCTGTTTTAGTTCACAGACAGTAGCAGACTCCAAACTCTTCATCCTGCTGTAGGGTATGTTACACTAGCTTGTGGTGGGACAAATGACAGGAGATCTGGAGCAGGATGTGGAAAATGTCATCACAAGCATCATTACATTAGAGCTGTGGGGCTTTATTTATTTGTTGAATAGTGAACTCAATTAAAAATAGTGTGGGATTTAGGGCTGTTCATGTACTTTTGCATTGTGCCAGTGGCTTTGGCTGAAAATACAGAGGGAAATATGGGATAGTCAGTCTGTGATTTCAACATTTCAGATACAGAATACATTGCCTGTTTTCTTGGAAATGATGTTTAGTTTTTAATGTGAGGTTTTTTCAATGCCAGAAACACAAACAAATTTTGCTTTTGGACACTGACCTGAACCAAAATAATTCCGAAATCTGTCCATGGCACTAAGGCAAAATCTCTGCATTGTCCAGTTAAGGTCTGAGAACAGGTGTGAAGTGTGGATCCAAACGATTAGGAGATGTAGCAGGCTCCATAAGAAACTTGATGCATATATCTAGTACTTGTATGGAGAACCGGTATATATGTGTAATTATGACAGCATCTGTCTTTTCAGTAAGGAAGATGCCCTTCTGCACCTGTAAACCAGCCCCTGGCTGTAAGCAGCTCCAAAATATTCATACAAAGTTTGGCCTCAAAGTTTTACATTAATTCCAATTCCCTCATCCTGCATGATAATTTCTACCCTGCACAGTCCCAAAACCAATCACCTTCACTATTAAGGCCTCTAGATGCTACTATACTACCATAAAAATGTAGAATCCTAGATAAAATAAGTTAGTGTCCTATCTGTCAAAAACAGGACGTGCGGCAACCCTTCCCAGTGAGTCATCTGTTCAGCATTCTCAAGTCTTTGAGACCTCTGCACTCACCAGGGAGCTCTGACATTTACCAATGTTATCTTTCTTATTTCAGTTTTGGCACCTTCTTCCTTTCCTCAGAGACCGTACTGGGCAAAAAACACATGAAATGAGCAGCAGACATCGTTTGTCATTTTTCTGAAAGGTTACTGGGCTCAAGCGCGTTGTTTGGCCCCAGATGGTGGTAACTTCACCAGAAAAACAAAAAAACCCCAGCGTGCAGTGAAGGAATTTTTAACTGGGCAAAGTTTTACATGAGGGGTCCATTTGTTGAAAGGCACGAGTAATCCTTATTCATACTGACTTTTGGGATGACTAAACCCTCAAGAAGCTGATTAGAAAATGTTACGAAAAGCTTTTCTTACTATCGTTTACTGTGAATCAGCAATAAAGTAGTCACCCCATTGGCAGCATTCCCACTGAGGTCAACGGAGCCAGGGTTTCACCCCTGGAAGTCCTGCTCTGCAGGAGGGGCTCTCGTCAGTCTGCGTCCATCCGTTTTCAGTTCTGTGAGCAGTTGTGACTCCATGCACCGTGTTTCATAATACAGAAACAAAGGGGTTATTCAATGAAAATGAAGGAGGGAGAGATTTAAAGCAGATGAGAGTAAATAATTCCTGCACAATAATGTCAACACCTGGCTATTTATCGCTGGTAGACGTCAAAGTACTTTACAAGAGTGGTTGGTACCAGTATCTCTATTTAACAAAGAGACGAAGAAAGATAACACTACCTGTTCAAGGTCACCAAGCAGACAGTGCCAGAGTAAGAGTGGAAAATATCCTTCTACACTGTGCAGTGGCTTCTGGTTAAAATCAAAGTACTTTTACGTTGCAGAGCTTGTTGCTCCAGGTCAGCATGACACCAAGAATTCAGTGGCTTGGACTGCTTATGTGGAGAACAAGCACATGGCACTGGGAAGATGTAAGAAAGAATTCAGGTCAGACAGCAGCTCCTGTTTTTGTAGTGATTGTGTTTGATGGCAGAGAACAGGAGACTCTCTGGCTGGATGACATGTTTCTTTGTAATGATAATGCAGAGTACAGAGCTGGGTTCTGGCAGTCCGGGTTTTCTTGAAAACCCTTCTGACTGTCCCAAGTATTTGGTTATCCATGTGGAAAGGGAGCTGTCGCTTTGGAAACCTGCCCTGTCCAAGGTGAGCAAAGGTGGTGTTGGTTGTCACCAGAGATATTACCACTTAAGGGTAAAAAATAACCCAGTTTTCCTGGAGTTATTCAGGAATGGGCAATGGACTGAAGCCTAAGCTAAGCATTCTTGTGAGGCTTCAGAGTTTACCCAAAAAATCAGGCAGGACTCATGGATCCTTGCACCTCCACACCAGGTCTGATGCTGTCCTTCCAGATGCATTCCAGGAGGCTTTTGCCAAACCCATAGTGAGTGCAGGTGGCTCAGCTGAAGGGGAGAGGGTTTTCCACCCTCTCCGACAGCGCATCCTCCCGTACCTGTGGAGAGTCACCCAGTGAGAGTGAAATACTGTCTCTGCTTTTACTGCTCTTCAAGAAGCGTGTGCCCCCAGCAGCCCATTAACCCTTTCCAGGCTCACATGGTTTTGCACGTGCTTTTTAGTGGCATGATTCTTGGCAAGAGAGGCAACCTTAATATTGCTATTGGACCTATGTGCACGTCTGTTGTTCATCATGTGTAAATTAAATGGACTACCCTGAACTGGAGAGAGAGAAACTAATGATTGCCATATTGTTTCCAGCAGCTGTCAAACAAAAGAAGCTGTTTGAACTTTCCCCCAAAGACGCTTCTGCCTCTTGCAGTGATTTTAAAATCTTGGGTTTCTACCCTTTTCAAGGTGATTAATTTTGTAATGATGCCTTTGCTACCTTCCCCTCCCCATGGGACTGGGCAAGTAGGGGGAGGGAGGGAGGACAGGGAGATGGAACTTTTCAAAACTAACTCCATGCACAGCAGTAAAAGGTGTGATAGCTGCTTCTCTTCCTCTCTCCTCTAATTTCCAGCAAATTCCCATGTGCTTTCAGATATTTCATTATGTTTTGTTTTTAATTCCTCTTCAATGCACGTATTGACATGTTTCTTTCTGTCTATTTCTGTCCTCCTTTACCCAGTAAAATGATCCCACTGGGAAGGCGAAGGTCCAAATAGAAGGTGGAAGGAAGGAAAGCATCTTTCCTCATTACTGGGAGCAGACTGATTGATAGTGTGTGACTCTGAGGCAAAGACCCTCTCCGGGCTGGAGATCATAGCCTCATTCTTAGCATAAGGACAGGCAAGAGGTTGGAACTAAGAATGGGGACTGCGTTTGGAATGTATGACTAATTGTGGTGCTTGTCTGGCCCTCTTCCCAAAAATCAGGAGAGAAATGCTGCAGCAGGCATTGTTTTCATCCTACAGGATATTTCAAGTGCCGTGCTTTGTGACTAAGGAAAAGACTGCATCCCGCTACAACTGGCAATTAGAGCTGACTGTGACCAGAGCTGACCTTCTGAATACTGCTTTTGAAATTTGCACCCAGGTATATCGTGCTCCACAACCTTAAAATGGACAGTAGGAAAAAGCATCAGAAAAATGAGAAAATCCCTCACATTGTTTGGATTGTCAGTAATAAATCAGAGGGAGTGGAAAAGGCCTTCCTTGTTGGCAGGGTGATCCCATCATCTTGATATAAGAAAGAAATACTTTACAGTGAGAACAATCAATCACTAGGATAATCAATCAAACTTCCCCAGGGATGTGATTGAGTCCCCATCACTGGAGGCTTTCAAGATGCAATTGGACACAGTGCTAGATAATCTCATCTAGGCTCCCTTTTCCACAAAAGGTTGGGTCAGATGATCTTTTGAGGTCCCTTCCAACCTGGGCTGTTCTGTGATTCTGTTATTATCAACATGTTGGCTGGCTGGGTGCGCAATGTTTTCTAATCAGATGTGGTCAACTGCTCTCTTTCAGTTTTGCCACAGGGGAATCTATGCAGTTTTCATGTCATTCATCTATTCTCTAGTTTCTTTACAACCTTCCTTTGAAATTTAAGGGCTAGTTGGGAGTCCCCTTAAGATTATCTACCTGGCTGCTGTCTGCTAGACTTTTCTCTGAGGTACCTCATTTGATCAAAGACGGGCTTCTGGAACCTGCAGTGAGTGGAAAACCTGCATTCCTACACGAGACAGTGTAAGATCACCTTTTGAAGGACTTTCCTCTGATCAATAGTCTGGCTCAACGTGGGGGCTCCCTGGAGTGTGGCAAAGGACCGCAAATACAGAGATCTGAACTGTACCTCCAGTGCTGCTGTACTCTGCACCTCAGGTAACCACTTGTAGAATGTGGGCCTGTGGAACCTCTGCTATCTTCAGTCTGATAATCCAGAATACACCAGTAGAAGTTCCTAGGACAGCTTGGTTCAAAATAGAAAATTACAAAGTAACACCCCCCACCCCTCTGCCACCCCCCTTTGATTTGATTTGAATCAAACTATCAATGGGAATGTCATTTAGTTTGCTCAATATGGAAAGCATTCTCAGGAGAGAAGCGTTGGAGGACAGGATCATGAAAGCTGATGTAAGGGTGTCATAAACACAGAGGCCGAAGTGGACAAGAACAGAGAGCTGGCCAAGAAATCATCATCAGTGACCCTTGTGAACACTGTTTTGTTGGAATGGGGAAGATGGGTTAGCTTAGAGGGAATCCAGGATTCTCTGGAGACAGGGAATACACCTGCTGTGCTTATCTTGTCCTTAACCAAGATGAATCCAGTTCCTCCAAAAGCTTCTGAAATGAAGTAGGTCCCAGAAGACCTACCACTGTGAACCTTTCATCAAGGACCTTTGTTCTTCAAATTGCGGAGAATTTTGAAATCTAACACTGGAAATGTCAGCTGCCTTCGTGGGTTTTCAGATTTTTGGTGTCATTATTTGATTCTGCTAATATGCGTTGTAAAGATAAAAGAGGCCACGTCTCAAAAACTGGGAATCCAAGTGGAGGCAAAGATGGCAGGGAGAGCTAACAAGCAGTGTGGGAAGAACCAGATTAGTAAAAAAGTGAACAAAACTGATGGCAGCTATAATGTGTTCTGATAGCTTAGGTGGGTAAAGTGCTGTTGGAAGGGGGCATAAATTTCCTGGCTTCACAGGAGACTGTGAAGACAACATCACTCAAAGCCTTCTCTCCTCCAGGATGCAATTTCCTCCCCATTCTACTGACGGATCCTTTTCTGCTGCATAGATTTTTCTTTCAACCGACTCGGCAAAAGTACTGAAAACTGGCAAGGCAGCTCAGAACAGTAAGAGCTCTTGTACAAATTCTTTCTTCCTTCACAGGTTGTTGAGACATACTGTAACAGAAGATTACAGATAAAAATGGCATTTTCTGTCAAAGATAATAAAATATTTCCACAGCTGCCCAGCTGCAGTGCATTTGTCCTGGCAGGTCCTGAAACCAACATGTTTATAGTTCTCTCCAGAGAACCAATTAGCTTGAATGCTAGCATAGCTAGCGTGATAACCTTGACTTGCTTGCTGTTATTGAAAGAAGGGCTTGAATTAAAGCAGTGGGTTGGACTGTTCGTCTCGGTGGCTATGTGGGACAAACCTCCTGTTACTTAACAAAATACCCAGACCTTCTGTGTATGAGTCCTTATTTACCCCTTCAGATAACACGGACCCTCAAAAGACTCTCATAAATTTCAGGGGGAATTGGCTATAACAGGCGGAGTTACTGAAATCAGTCCTTAGGATAATTCTTCCCAGAATGAATGCCCAGCAGGAATATCCGCTTTATCAACCATAGCTAGTCTTGGGATCCCATGGGCAATGGAATCACTGTTACTCCACGCTCCTCTGTGAGCCTGGGCATTTGCTCTGCAGCTGTGTCGCAAGTGCAGACCTTGAACTTAGGTTTAGCTTTTAGGGTATGTTTAGGTGAATTTGGGTGGTGGCTCGTTCCCCAATTTAGATTTGCCTACTGCGCACGTTGCTTAGTTTTGTAGAGAACTTGCTGAGATGCGCATGAAAATCAGGCTCAGGTATGGTACTCTTGAAAGGGATGGCAGATAAGACTCAAAATGTCTTTAGAAGAGAACTAAAATCTTTCTAACTGGATAGATCTAGGCTAGGCAGGCAAGAATGTCAACAGATGTTCTGAAACTAGCTGTTCCTTAGCCTAAGAGGGTCGATTTGAGCCTGAACTGGAGTAGTGAACAGAAAAAAATGCACGTGCCTCCTGCAAAAGACTGCTCTGGGGTCCTGCTGTGGAGGCACAGCCTTCTCTACACCGTCAACAATTAATGTGTTAGCTGATGCTGTGAAAAGCTTGCCACTTCAGAGATCTTCTGTTCTCCTCGGTGGGTGTCTTTATAGCGCTGTGTGCCTCTGAGAGTCGGAACAGAGGACATTTTGCTTTCACAGATCAGGAGGGGTATAGCGTGCAGCCATGGACAGATGATTGCTTTGAGAACAACACTGCTGGCTGAAGAACTAGCGCACTTTTAGCTCTTTTGAGGGAGGGATCAATTGAATTCCTTTCTGAGTACTGTAAACAACCGTGGTTGGATGTAACCTCGATAGGTGAGCCAGTCACGAGGCTGCCGCATGCTAAAATCAATAAAGCTCTTTGTAGTGTGGGGTGCCTTTTACGACTTTGCCCTGTGGGCAGGTTGGTTACTGGCAAATATCCCTGAGCCCCTCCAAAAGCTTTGAACAGGCCCGGTTCTGTTGCCATCTCTGCTTTGGGCATCAGTGGGGCAACTTATAGGGGGAGCATGTGGCTTCTCAACGGGAATCCATATAGCAGTCGTAGGGTCTCTCTCCTGGCCTCGTGTAAGGCCGAACTCATGTTTGAAATAGTGCGTCGTCATGAGCTCATCTGAAATACTTCAGGTCGTCCTTGCTTCCAGCGAAGGTTGGGTTAGACAACCTCCAGGGGTCTCTCCCAACCTACATTTTTCTGTGATTCCAGGAGCGAATGGTAGCGAGCTCAGGACCTCTGCAGCACAGGCTACTTTTATTTCTACCAAACATGAATAGGCACATTGTGTGGATCCCCAAAGACCCTGAGAGACAAGCCCTGGCAGCGATCTGAGCTTTTACTGTCCTCGGCTATTGGGCTGTGTCTCTGCCAGAGGATATCATGCTTGTAGCAGCAGGAAGGGAGGTGTGAACTAGAGCAGCTGAGGATGCTCAAATTGTTTGTTCCTACAAGCTGCGTGTCATGAGCCAGTCATGTTTAAACCATGGCAGCCAATTGCTCAGATAATGGGAGACAGAGCTCTAACTTTATGCAGCCAAGCTTGGAAAATTAAGCCAAAGTGACTTGAGCTTGACTTGAGCGTGGAGAAGGGATGCTGCAGTCCTCCATACCATCTGAATGCTAAACAAAACGTGAGGTGGCTCAGAACCCAAATGCTTATGCAGTCTCCCACCTCTGAATATTAGCTTTGAATTGGCTTTGATTTTTATGGCATATTTGTCCACAGCAGCTGTCAGAAAGTTTAAATGATAGAATTACTGCTGTAATAAATATATCCTTCCAAACCCTTGCTATGGTTCTACCCATTGGGAGTTTATGTAACGTACTGAGTGGTATAAAAATACACAGAGAGAACATTTTGCTTCCTGGAGATTTCAGCTTGGTTTGACAGCTCAGTGCTGACTCACTGTCAGGACCTGGGCTTATGCCTTGGTGCTGCAGTGAGGACTGCTGCCTGGGAAGCGCAGCCATCGACGTTGCCACAAATGGATGTGAAAGCAGACTGTAACCATCCTAGGTGACTTTTTTCCTTGGCAATGCAAATGCCGTGGCATTCAGCCAGAGGGCAGCTTAGAGCAAAGGCTGCCTTCCTGTGCCAGTAGGGGAAGAAGTAGAGAAGACCCCAAAGTGGTCTCAAAAGGCTATAGTAAGATGAAGATTTCTTCTAGTGCTATTTTTATCTGGTACTCTAATTTTATCTAGTTTCCTTGCATAGTTTTCAGAGTTACAGCTGCATACGCTTCCAGGAAAGAGAAATTTTTCTAATAGAGTTCTAACTTTCTCCAGATTCTCTGAAATCATCCACAAAAGGCTTCCAGAGCACATATGCAGTGTAGGTCCTTTGTCTATCAAGGAAACAGTAGAAAGAGATTCAAGCCCCATAATAGTTGAGTTTGTCCCACATTCTGGAGGTGGCAAAAAGAAATTAGTTTGTTTGGGTGGCTTCTGGCAAGAAAATGCAGTTTATTGATAGTGATGAAGTAGTTTCCAGATAGGTTTCTTCAGACGGGGTTAGCACATCAGGAGCACTTCTGCACCCATCCTCCCCGGACTACCTTGCCTGCACCCCTGGCCTCCCCCTGCCCACATCTCCTTGAGCTCTGAGCACACGAACAGCCAGTGGAGGGACATGGTGGCACCACCTGCCTCCTTTCCAGTCAGTTCAAGCTCTACTGGTGGGAAGAAGGGAGGTCTGGCTCTACTGCCTGCCCCGCGCCGATGGCTGCCCCAGGCAGCTGCCTACTCTGCCTGCGCCGGGAGCAGACCTTTGGCATTGTGATGGTTGGGGTGTAGCTAAAGTTAACTGTGTTCTGGCTCTTCTCTCTTGTTCGGGAGCCATGTGAAGCAGATCACGGGTTAGCAAAATGTTGAGGATTTTCTAATGCTCTCTCGGGACCAGGTGGGTCCCTGGCTGCTGCAGGATATGGCCTGAGAAAGGCTACCTTTTCTTTTCCCAATTCCCTTTCCGTGTTTACATCTGCAGGAAGAAAATCACCAGACTCCGGGCCAGATGTCTTCTCCAGCCCCTCCCTGCATCTAAATGGGAAATGTTCACTGCGGCATCCTAGAAAAGCCAGTCTGCTGACCAGCCAAGCATGAGGGATGGGGAAAACAAGGGTTTGAAGAACTGCGAACAAAACCAAAACAAATGTGACTTTAAATAGGAAAAATGGCTGGAAATGCAATGCACCTGCACCCCTGCAACTTTTTTTTTTTTTTTTTTTCCAAAATGGTGCGGAAACTGGGGTGGTGGTATTCGCAAGAAATTTTGTTGGTCAATTTTATTTTTTTTTTAAATAATTGAGAAAAGTTAACAAAAACATTAAGCAAAATCACAAGATGTGTGAATTAGAATGTTTTCTGGCTGGCTGTCTTCCCCCAGAATGGAGACTACAGTTGGATGGTAGTTTAGGGGCTGTGTTATGCTAAAGGCATAAGTTTGGCTAAGGTACTCAAATATCTAATGGCCAGATGCAAAGCCCAGTGAAGCCAGCGGGAGATTTTCCACTGGCTTCTTTAGACTTTGGATGAGTTTTAACTATGCAGGCAAAATATCATGCAAGAGTAATCAACATATACCCCTTCTTGGGAATGCACCAGCCCAAAGGGGCTGTGGTCAAGTATTTGTTATTGCATCTGACTCTGACACCCTATAAGCGAAGCGCAGATCATCAGAGTGTGATGCAGCAACGTTTGAGATCTTGGCCGCGGAATTGTTTATTGAAAGTGACAGACTGCAGCACATCACTTTTAGTAACGATAAGGAAAGGTTTATGCAAGCACACATCTGCGCTTGGCTGGGTACAAAGCACGTTAATAATGTCATGTTCCCGATTAGCCATAAATTTCTCCCAAACACTTGCTGAAATAGGAGCGCCCATGGTGACTGATTTCTGCTGCACAGCTTGTATTGTTTCCGCTGCTCCAAACTTGGTGCGCAGCAATGAAATACAGCCCTGTAGAACTGCCGGTTCTTTTTCTTCCACTCTGTTTCTGTTACACAGTTTCACTGTGTTGATGCTGCTTGGACTTGGCAAGAACTACAATTTTTTAGTCCCTACTAAGAGAAGCGGGTGAGATATCTTTTCCTATGATCTTCTGATCTGCTGATCCGTGCAATACAGGTCAATGTCCAACAGCCCCTTCGGTGATGGGTATTACGGCTGCACAAGAGCATGGTGAGGCTCCGTCTGGATGGGGCAGTGTGGTTTCGCTCGGACACTGTGTTCCCGTTTGCAAAGCCCTGCATCTTCCTTGTTCTGTCATGACCTGCAACATCTCTGGCTATTGAAGGAGACTAACAGCATTTAGGATTCTGGCAGCAAACAAAGGCAGGTTTTTCTCACTGTCACTGGGCTAGGTCTCCCAGTGGTTGTAATGGAGAGTTTGATAGCTCTTTTGACATATAATCCAAAGAGGATTTTCTGTGGAATACAGCTGTCTGAAGACCAGCAGTGATTTCCTCAGGGCGAGAGGTAACAAAGCCTACTTGCACTGTGAAAGCCTTTTTCTAAAATTAGAAGCAGGGCACTGGTGTTAGATCTTGCCCTGGGAATGTAATTGCAAAACACATATAGCTGTTCCCTGGTGTGTGTTTATATCTAGATTATTTCATTATTCACCAGCTGTTTCATGGTCTTCTAGTCTCGTGTTACCTCCCAGATTTTGTAGCGTGCCTAAAAAATGGCCAGGTCTTAAGACAGAAGGAAATGGGGAGCAAACAGCAGTGAGGGCCGAGTACTGTTTCCTTCCATAAAGTACGTCTGCTTGCCCTGAATCCAGGGATAATAGCTAGTCCAACATAATAATAATAATATGCTGCCTTTCTGCCTTTTCCAAAGTTAACTTTGTATCCCAAATACAAATCCTGCACGGTGAAAAGAGTAAATCATCATTTCTGTTCAAATGTGCTATACTATTTATTGAATCTCACCTGATACAGCTACAGCTTATTCTAGCTTCGATTTTTGGTATTTGAAGAGTGGCCCCCAAAGAGTCTTTCTGGGTGGGAAATGCAGCACGAGCAGAACCTGCTTCTGTCTGGGGTGGGGAAACGGGGGTACCAGGACGCAGATTATTTGAAAGCGAGGGGTGAACTCACATGTTATATGCCAGTACCTTTATTCTTGCAAGAGGCTCAGGAAATGGCCATTGGTATGTACAGCCTTTTCTGCATTTGAAAGAAAAACTTAGAGCTCCTCTGTATGAATTAGAGCAGTCAGAGCGAAACTATCAGCTAAATCTGAGAACGAACTGAGGATCAGAAAGAGTCCCCCTACGGCTCCCGTTCAGCAGCGCTGTATATTATTTTAAAGGAGCTTTATGCAAGAATTATGTTGCATTCTGAAAGAGGAGATTGTTTTACTTACTTGATGTGGGAAGGTCCTCAAATTACAGCCCTTCCTGCTTATATTATTACATTCTAGGGTTCATCCTGCTTCAGTTACCCTACGCTGTATGGGAAGCAGGATCCATGGCAGATAAATCCACAGCCAAAGCCTGTTGTTACAACAGAGGTGTCTTGCCAGAGAGCCTGAGTTATTTCAGACTTCTCATTACAGCTGAATGCAATTAGTAGCTACTTGGTTGTGCTCTGAAAAAAGTGCATGGGAGACAGGTCAGAGTGTCCTGGAGCACAAAGTCTCTGTGTAGCTCCAGAGCAGGTACATCATCGAATGGAGGCTGTGGTGACAGAGGATGGCTCCAAACTAACATTGGACAAAATGCTTCTATCTGCATTCTGCTTAGAAGACTGAGTTTTGGCTTATTCCTCCATCACAAAGTGATCCACTTTCCAGGGAGATGAAGGGGAAAGAGGTAAATTTTATCCAGGAAGCGGAATGATCCCAACCAAAACTGTGACTGTAATCTTGACCAAGGTGAAACATTTGTGTCCTGAAATTCCCATTCATGAGCCTTCTAGCCCTCACTGCATATGTCCCTATTCCTGCCAGTGGCCAGGCTCCCTGGGTGAACTACCAGACTTTTGTGTCACTGGTGCATCACCCCTTTCACTGGTAGGGGACACCACAGCATGTCATGGGAAATGTAGTCCACCACACTCCTCCATCAAGAAAATATGGGTGTGATGCAGAGTAGCATCTTCCACAAGGCACGAATAGCACTTGGGCTTTGAAACATTTTAGTTGTGCCTTCAAAAAATTGTTATTTTGAGAAGGAGAAGAAGGAGTTTCTGACCTGTCTTCTAACCTGCTGTACTTGGACGCTGAGGTTCACGATCTCAAGGCCAGGTTGGATGAGGCTTTGAGCACTCTGGTCTAGTGGGAGATGTCCTTGCCCACAGCAAGGGGAGTTGGAACTAGATGATCTTTAAGGTCCCTTCCAACCTGAACCATTTTATGATTCTATGATCTCATCAAGGAAGGCGGGGAGGGGGCAGAGTTCACACAGGTGTAGCAACTCAGCAATTTGGTTGTCCCAGAAATACCAGGTAAAAATTATTCATAAGGAACTTAGCTGAGAGCAGTCTTGAGAAAGTGTTTCAAGGAGAATAGGCTCAAAGCTTTGCAAATCTCCTGGGATCATCTTCTGTTTGTGAAGAGCACGGAGAGAGCCTGGTTGTTCTTGGGTGAGGAGCAGAGGAGGTGGGTGCTTCAAGTCTCAGATCTGGTTTGAAGTCGGTGGCTGGTGGTATCCTTCAGTGGATAAGGACTTTTGTGTTCCTGTTCTGACAAAGGCTACAGGCTGCTTTACTGCACAAACAAAAAGCTAGACTGTGTGTGGCAATTAAAACATTTAAAGCAGGATCAAACCTTTTGAAGGAGTCAAGTCAAAAATGCAGCTCTTGGGCCTCGTTGCAGATCCTGATAAAGGGGCATGTGCCTGAAGCCGGGCACCCTCTGGCTTTGGCTGCAGAGTTGTTTCTTTGCTGTGTATATGGCATTTCTCAGGCTGCGCTCTGGGCAGGCCATGCTATATTTAAATACATTTTACTGGTGAGGGACTAAAGGGCCTCCAGAGTTGTAACTTCCTAAGGGCTATTCTGCAGATTCCTTCCTCCTTTCTTTTTTTTGTTTTCCTTTAAAGGAAACTCTCAATCTTCTTAGGAAATAATCCTTTGTTTATGTCATGAAAAACCTGTGCTCTCCTGGCCGGGAGCATGGAAGAGCCAATAGGAAGAAGTGCCACTTGTGCGTTTTGATACAACCAAGCATGTCTTAAATAAACACTTGTTTATTTTTCTACCTTTCTGTTGAATTGCGGCGTTGCCAACATAGAAGGTAAAAGTATCCAGTTCAAAGAAGGCGACTGTAAGCGTAGGCTGACATCCTGTCGTAAATATAGAACTGGCCTCATGACAATGCCCTGCTCGGAAACAATGGGAGCGGGGCTGGGAGAAAGAAATTTGTGAATTAACACAGCCGAGGCAAATGATTAACAGCTGATGGAGGAAAAGAGCTGAGGGCATGGCTGCCTGCTCTCAGGGGTGCTCCTGAGCTGGCCTTTGCCCCCTGCGCAGAGCTGTGCAATGTCTCTGCCTTGCTCGTACGCCATCACTGGTACCATCCCGGGGATGCCAAGGACACGGGCGGCCCTTCTGTGCCAAACCGCAGAATAGATTTCCCCCTCCCCTTGTTCAGGCCAGGGCAGAGCAGTAGCTTTTGCCTCCGTCCTGCCTTGCCAACAGGACACCCAGCCTTGGAGCGATGGCGCGTTTCTACCCTGCCCAGTCCTTAAATCAGCATTTGCAGTGTTTGGAGTTTGCACCAAGAGAGACACTGGGGAAGCTGCAGCCAGACTGAATCCCTGCCCTCAGGACAAAACCCCTGTGGGCTAGGTGATATCTGCTCTCCATCGTGTTGCACTGGAATGGGCAGTGGAGACCCACTTCCACAAGCAGGATGAGAGCCCCAGGCAGGCTGATGAGGAACCTTACTGATGCTTTTTGTGATCCCTGAGAAAACTGTTACGACTTGGTAAGAACCAGTCTGTGGCTGTCAGTTTCTCTTGGGTCTGGCTGGGGACCTGGCAGAAGTCACCAGCTCCTCTCCCCACCAAGGAGGAGCAGACTGGGAGAAGACAGGAGCCACATACATCTATAGCTGGTCTTCACATTTACAACGTGCTTGTGGGGACTTCTTCATGACCTTTTGGGAACCGACGGCTAAAGTTGGTGCACTCCCACACGTTGAGGAAAGATTTTCAGTTTGGCGAATCCCTTGTACAAACTGGATTGAGTTTTAAAAAATCTGCAGAGAGAAGCCTAGTTTAGCTTAGCTTCATACTTGTTTTTCTTTGATTAACTACAGGGGTTTTTGTGACTGTCATGTGGAAAATGATGGCTTGCACTGAGACTGCAGTATTCGCTTCACTTGTGTCCTAAGCTACCTTTAGCTCCTGGGCAGAGCTAGCAGACTAGCGTCCACAGCGATAGCAAGTGACTGTCAGTAGTTTATCTTATCTAGCACACAGAGTATGGCATCCAGGAGCTGAAGCACTGGGTTTTCTTCTTTTCTCTTTCTGTGTAGCACAGGGCGTGCCCCATTTGACCTAAATATTTGTGAAGTTACATCCTTGGGACAGGCTGACAAAAGGTTATAAACTCATTTGTTTTCATCTTTTCCTAAGTTGGGCAGGCTGCAGTGAGGCATGACATCTGCCTCACATGGGGTCCCTCACACCTTCCTCTGACGCATCTGGTGCTGGCCACCGAGACAGGATATTGGGCTAGATGGGCCATGGACCTGATCCACACTAACAATTTCTACTTCCTTACCCTGGGAGACTACGGATACTGCTGCCTCGTCCGCACCTTTATAGGCACGGACCTGTGGGCTCTGGAGGTACCATTTGGGTTAAGAAGCAAATAGCACCACGGGAGATCAGGTGTCAATTCTTTGATAGAGGAGCTCTTTATGCTCTTGGGTTTGATCCTCAGCTTAGTGAACCACTGTGAATCAGCACAGTGCTGTGGGGGTCAGGATTTTCCCAATGACATCAATGCCGTTAGGTGGCTTTGTACCTGAACCGTTAGCTGTGCTCGTCTTTGGAGGAAGATGTGAAAGAGTAAGTTTTGAATGTTAGTGGAAGGGAACTAGGCAGTTTAATCCCAGAGGTGAAGTGTGTGTACATAATAACACCAGTTTTTACGGGATCCCCAGCGTTGTCTAACTACGGCTGCGTTTAATTACGGTTGTGGCACTGTTCCTTCTTTTAGGAACAGAGAGGAGTGAGGTGTAGTGTCTATTTAAGCATTAGACAGGGTGGAAGGGATTTTTCCACTCCACTCTTGACCTCAACATTGGTCAAATCGCCCAGTCTTTCCTAATATGCGTTCCAGCTGTGTCCACGTCTGGCCTCCTGCGGGAGTGAGGCTGATCCTGGCTGTACAAAGATGCTTGTGCACGTGGCAGTCCCAGGTGCCACATGGGGAACATTGCTGTGTCTCGAGCCAGTGCTACATTACGGAGTCGTGGACTTGGGCAGAAAGCAGCAAGTGTCTTGTCTTTCACAGAGAAGGTATTTTAGTTTTTAGCCTGTGCTCGTCTATAGTCACGCACCACTCCCTGGTGTACTTAGAGAGCTCACTCATGCTGCCCTATCAAGCAATCTCTCTTCTCAAAAATCCACAGCCAAGTGTTTCAGAGTCGGTGCACAACTTCCCTTAAACATCCTGGCTGTGCTGGAATTTTGTGTGCCTGCTCTGAAACAGCACATACCCCTGGCTTGTACGGTATCAGTGGACAGAGGTTTGGGGGACATTGGGGTGCATTTCTACAGACCTGTCAACTGGTGGGTGGAAGAAAGAGATCCCAAAGTATTCTTGGGAATGACAGGTGAGTGGCAGGAGGGAGTCAGTGCAGCAGAAGCAGAAATGTTGTGCAGGGTACAAGGCTGGTACTGCCTGTGCTACGGCTGCTGATTTGACACGTGTAACCAGCACTGTTGTGAGCTTGGTCCCACTGTTTGCATATTCTCTGTTATCAGAGCTTCTCAAATGTTTTCCATCAGCGAGTCCTTAACCCTTTGCAGATACAGACCGACCCTGCGGTGGAACCAAGAGCCAAATCAGAACTAAATTCTTCCTGCCCTTTCATTGGAGGCTTTTTGCAATGAGTGCCCTCCACATTACTAAAAAACACATGGAAATTATTTAGAAAGAAGCAACAATGAACAACCCTGTCCTCTTACCCGGGGGACATTTAGCAAGACAAGGACAAAGTACCAGTGGAACAAAGCGATTTGCAAAAGCCTGCAGTAGAGGCTCAGAAACTGAAGTCAAAGGTGACTTTCTTTGAAAATTGGCTAAGTGACTCAGTGGCATAAGTGTCATTTGAAAGAAAGCGCAGGCCTTCTGGAGCAGACTAGACAAAGGCATTCAGGTTCCTGCATATTCTAGTTTCTCTAAGGAGGCCAAAGTTGAGTTCTTGATGGGTTTAGAGGCCTTTCCCTATTTAGTTTATAAACTTTAGTTTGTAAGACTCACTGAAAAACTACAGAGATCTAAGGTGTCTGAGTTCTTGTCCAAGTGGTTGACCACTCCCAGGGCAAAATTCTTTTGCCTTGTACCCAATCTGAATCTCCCTCACTTCAACTTGTCCTTTTGCTGTGCATCTTTCAGAGGCTGGGCTTCATCTTCTCTGTTACCACCCGTTATGTCCTGGAAGCTACAATTCCCCATCACTGTCTCTGCCCCAGCCTGAATGAGCCCAGTTTCCTCCTCTCATGCGATGTACCTTGACCCCAGACCATCTTGACAGGCAAAGCCAGGCTCACTGGCTCACTCCCCTTAGCCAGTGTTGTGTCCTGGGGAGCCCAAAGCTGGATGCAGTAGCCAGACTTGGGCTCACCAGTGCTGGGGACAGGTGAAGAACCATTTCCTTCAATGTGCTGGTTAGGTTCTTGCTGTTGCAGCCCAGAACAGTTGGACGTTGTCCCTAGAAGGGCACATGGCTGTCTGAGGCTCAGCTTGTTGCAATGTAATAAATATCCTCCTCTCCCTCTGGAAGGCATCTACAAAGCATCTCTGACTGACATCTCGTGAGTCTATATAGGCAACAGGGACCAGATAAGGACTTGAGCAATCCTGTATAGCTTCTATTTTTTTGTACAGTTTCACCTTGCATCCAGTTTCTGATCGACTCTGTCCATCAAACCCTTGTTTTAAGCGTTTGTAAGCTCACAGCAAAAACAGCAGCAAAAGCAGAAATGTGTCTGATCCATGAAATTACTTTCCAGCATCTTCTGTTCCCTGAACACTGGTTCAGCTCTCTGGACAATACAAAGATCTGGGAGAGGTTTCAAGGGCAACAGTGGCCTTCACGTGTAGTCTTATTTCACTTATCTCAGAAGACAGAGGGCAGCCTGTCACTTCTTGATCACTTCAGCTTCTTGATCACTTTGATTCCAACTAGTCACTCTAGGTGCAAATGAATAAACAGGAATGCAGCAAAACCAAGAAGTGAATAGGCTAGAAAAACTCCTCTGTAAAAGCTTTCCACCCCAAAAAACCTGCATATTGATAATTGCTTAAAAAATATATTATTATTAGTTTTGGGGGGTTACAAAGCTGAATTGCTGGGAGGAAAAGAAGCGTCAGTTGGGATTGTCAAAACATTATTGTTATGTCCTGAATCTACGGCCACATCCCCAGCTGCTGGGCACCAGTGAGACTCCATTGACTAACTGCAGACAATGTCCTGGGGTCCAGCAATGTATGAAGGGCAGAAGCACAGCTAGATAATTTGCTCTGAGTTTAGGAGGGTTGGTTTTGGATTGTCCCAAGGCCATTCGTGTAATTCCTTCTGCTTCTGCCCAGCTGCTCTGTCCTTATTCTGCGACCGAGGTACACGAGACTCTTCCTTTGCTCTTTGGCCTCAGGTCTGTGTGTGCTTCCAGCTGTGCTCTCCTACCACATCTGTCAGTACTGCAAATGGAAGTCCCACCACCCATCCTCATCAGTACCACGGAACCCATGGTCCCACAGGGTCATGCTGTGACCTCAAATCACCTCTGCCAGTGGGAGGGTGAGGTTGTGTGTATTAGCCAACGTCACCAGGTGGCTCTTAGCCTGAGCCCTGAACTTTTACACCGTGCTAAGGGGAAGGTGGATAATTTGGGGGTTGTGAGAAGCATGAGAATATAGCAGCATTCCTGTATCCAGACTAGGTGGGGCAGCGACAAGGGGATATTAGCTCTCCCTAGCAGTCAGTGTCTGAAACTTCCTTGTATTGTTTGTCCAATGCTAAGAGTTTCCCCCCAATGCTAAAAATAGCTTTTTGTTTGTAAGTTCACTTTGCATTCAAGCTTCCTCTCTTGGTTTTCTCAAGAGGCTCCTTGATATCTTTAAATTTGCTTTAACCACAGGAACAAAAGGCAGCAAAAGTCTCCTTGTGTGAAGATGGGGAGGTTTTCACCTCAGAAAGCCAGGGAGGGAGGCAGTTTTTAATATCTATTTATATTTAGTGCAGGTTTGAGTGGTGAGAGCAAGCATCGTGTTCAGCTTTTATTCCGTTCAGCCAGTAAGAGCAGAAAGGGAATGCATTGTCCTCCTGGGATCCCAGGGAATAGTTGGCAGTGATACCATACAGCGAAAAAATGTTGCTCTCCAAAATACTCAAGCAACCACCAAGCAACAGCAATCACTATTCCTCTTAGCTCTAGCCCTTGGCAGCTGTTATCTGGACCAGATGTTGTCTTAAGTAAAAGGGAGATGCTGCTTTCTGGGGAAGAGGGTTATATATTTTTTTCTGACATTATTGCTCAATTGATTTCTTTAAAAAAGAATGCCTTGTAGAATGTTAATAAATCGCTGTTTATTTTGACAGCAGTGTCAAGAACATGCTAATGTGTTATTGTTTGTACTGTGGACACTTAAGACATATAAAGGGAGTTTGTGTTGCTGGTTCCAGGGAAGCAGGAGGGTTTTGCTAGTGGTGGACCCGGTCCAGAGAATGTGCATTACATATGGGTGTTTATATCTTGCTCCGTCTGTTAGAGTTCATTTGGTTGATGAAAGATTGTTTGCTAGCACTCTAGGAGCTGGCAGGATGGTATTTATACCATTGTCAACTCTGATAAAAGTTTCAGATGTTACAAAAGCTCTTAGCTTAGATCAGAAAAAAAGAATTAATTAAATCTACATTTCTTCTAAATTCATTTGTGTTCAAAAGCGATATGCCTTGCGGGCCTTTGAATCTGGACTGATCTACTTGGTATCTATTGCAGCGAACCTAATTTGAAAGCGAGCAGTTCTGCACTAGAACGCAGTCTAACCACAGCAGTGAGGAGCTTAACATGGCATGGAAAACTAGCCGGTGCGCCAGGAAAGGCAGCTCATGTGGTAGCTGCTGTTGGTACACCGCAACGTAGATGTGACTGACAGCTTGTGCTTCCTGCAGGTGAATCCCAACACTCAAATCCTGGGTCTAAGCGTAAAATCACAGGGCTGGAAAAGCCCTTCTAAAATGTCACCTCCTCCTTCTCTCAGCTGTGGAGCTCGACCAGCTCAGGCCACATCAGTCCTGGCTCACCACTGGTGGTGGAGGCACCACAGGTTACCCAGCCTCTCCGATGCAATCCTGTACTGTCCTCGCTGCCTGGGAAGTCCCCTCCAAGGTGTAACCACGGCCTTGCTGGCTTCAGTTTACTTCTTCTTGAAATTACAGTGGACGTGATGATACTGCAGCATAAATACTCAGGTCTTCTGGAAATATTACGTCTCTTCTGGCTGCTTTAGTGAGCAAACAGTGCAGCGCAACCACGTCTAGGATCCAACAGTATTTCAGTATCTGTAATATACACGGGAAGGGAAATGAGATCTTTGAAAGTCAGAGTCCTTTATTCATACCAAAAAAAAAGGCACGAAGACATGTGAATACCAGTTCCTTGGTGAAGGAATGTATTCTCAAGTCAACATTCCTTCTGGAGCAAGTGCACAGCGCACGGTTGAATCATCTTCGCCTCTTGGAGGATACGCCCCAAAGATACCGTGCGTTACAGCAATAGGAAAAGTTGCATTTCTTTGCCTTTGTAACATATTATGCACTGAAACAATACTTCCTCTGGAAAGGTCATGGCACTGAGTCATGCAGCCAGCCTTATCAACAAGTAGGCATATTATATATGAAATGTTAACGCTCGTACGTGTGAGAATGTTTCCTAAGACAGCATCTGAATTTATGTAGTGTTAGTAATAGGTGGATATGTTTTCCACTAGCAACAACTATAATAAAATCACATTGCAACTGAAACTAAATGCTAAATTGAATCATAAAAATAAAATAAAAATGAGGTGCTGGTGGACTCCCATCTAAATCGGATTCAATTAAAGAAACCATTGAGGCCAAAATTACACTTGAAGCAATTGTGAAGGACAGGCCCATAATGTCATCTCTGAATCAACATGCAAATAAATTAGTGGCCCTTGGAGCCAACAAATTCCCCTTGAGTCCACACAAAGGAATGGCCTTTTCAGCTGGTGTTTCTGGATTATTCTGCCTGTCTACATGCACAGGCTCGGGTTCGGGCTGTTTGGGGCTGGTGCAAGGCTGTGGATGGGGAGGGCGTGCAGCAGCGCTGGGTGCTCTGCTCGCTTCCAGGACAAAGTTCAGCACACCAGCGTGGGAATAGAGGTTTTCTGCTCCAGTCACATAAAAAAGGGTGCTGTTGGGGGCAAGTAATCTCTAGTCCATCTGGCACGTGTGGTTTAGGGCTGTGGTGTCTTTGCACTGGGTGCTTTTCCCGCTGAACACATATTTCCCTGGGCTTCTACCAGTGCCTTGAAACGAGTGATCTATGGCTTCCACAGGAGCAGTGCCTTACTGAATTAATGTTTTAAAGCATTAATTTTTATTCAGGTGGGAATCTGCCAGGATTTTTTTCTTTATGCTCTGATTCGGCATTTTCTTGCAGTTTGTAATTATGTAAAATGTCTAGTCAGGAATTTTCTGACTGGGTTTTTGTAATCAGCAAATGGTAATCTAGGATAACCTCTCTGTGTTTGCATGTATGGGGGTCAGTTCTGTAACTCTCCCAATCCTGAAACGGTTTCCAAGTGGTCTCAAAAATGGAAAGCATGAGGTCTGGATGGTTTTTTTAACAGTTTTATCTTGCTTCACTGTTGTCTGTAGCATTAAAACCAGAATGAACATTTGGGTTGATCCATGCCATTTCCCCTCCTGAGATGATCCCTTTGCAAGGATTTTGAAGCTCTGATTTTCCATTCCATTTCAGGGCGGTAAAGCACTCCCCTGCCTCTGGTCTTATATGAGTACAAAGATTTACTGGAGCTTTCTGACAACTAAATCTGAGTTTCAGCTAGATGGAGGACGACCTCACTGTAGGGATGTCTCAGCTGGCTACATTGCCATACACTACTGTATTTTTCCTGCATTTCTGGTTGTCAGAGTCACAGCAGTTCATGTGTTCAGATGTTTTTTTACCTCTGGAATAGAGCAGTGGCCCCTCTTTCTGTTAGAAAACCCGCCCTTCTAACCTGGCTCTTTGTCATGAAGCCTAAAACTGGTTTTGATGGACTAATCTGGTGGGGGCCCATGAGAGCAAAACCAGGAAAAAAAAAAAAAACAGCTAAAATGTGATGTTCTGGGGTATCCTGGCTTTAACTGTCCCATGGTCTTCAACAATTGCTCAGTTATCAGAGAACAGAAACAGATATATAGAAAACAGCAGAGCACTTACAGATTAAAGTAACGTTTGGGGGGACAGGGGTAGAAGGGAAGCGAAAGGAGGGAGATGAAACCATCCATGAAAAAGACTTTGCTAACCTAGACATGTTTGAATTAAGCCAGATGTTTCCTTGGAGGCAGTTTTTTTCCAGAGAGCCACAACTCTGTGTAACCTGAGTGACAGATGCCAGTTGAAGAGACTGTTTCCTCCGGAGGAAATCGTTTACGTTCTGTAAAGGCCTGGGTATATTCTTCCCTGCTGTGTATGCCAGCACATGCTAACAATTAAAGCAGTGGACGATGCAGAGACTTTCTGGGCAGAAATCCTTCCCTGTCTCCATGGAGCCTGTGCACTGTCCCGGGTGATGGTACAGCTTGCCACAAAGCAGCCAGCGACTCTGCGTGCGCGTTCGGGCTCAACCCGAGAGGAAAAACATCGCTGTTGGACTCGTATCTCGCAAAGGGAATTCAGCGTTGGGAGCTTTTTGGGTTGCATCTGCACCCTGTCGAAGTTGGTGGCCACAAGGACAAATGGATCTGTGTGTGCTGATGCCCTCTCCGGAGGGGAAAGGACACCGCTGCGTTATCCAGCAGTGCTCATGATTCAGGTCATATGGACCATCCCGGGGAAGAAAGATGAACTTGCATTTTTCTGCAGTGATGATGGTGATGTCATGATATGGTAAACAAAGTATTTCATCTTTTCTTCTTTTCTTCGCTCAGTTCCAGGAGCTAGTTTTCTGCCAGAAAGCTGACTTTTCTCCTGGATGAGGCTTGAGGGCCCATCAGTGCTGAAACATCACTGGAATGTTCTGTCCTGGAGACTTGAGGGAACAGAAACCTCTCTGGAGGAGGAAACACTAGCCCAAGAGCTACAGGCTTTGTTTCTGTACCTGACACAGTTATTTGTTATTTCAGGCAACTTCTGAATTTATATAGTGCTCCTGAAAAGTGGTGCTGAGCCCTGAATAAGTAGATGAAGAGACTCTCAGCACCTCACTGTTCATTTTGGCCAGCAAATGGGAAGCCCTGTGATGGAGTGGAAGGCAGAGCATCCGAAATTACTGGGTCGTGTTGCAACAGCTAGTGATGCTTTTAACTCCTGCTGGTACAACTTCGAAAGCAGCTGTTTTGGGGGCTGAATATAAAGGCAGGTTATTTGCAATTAGTTTTTGTTGGCTTTGCCAAAAAGCCTTGCCCAAATAAAAGCACGCGCAAGTGTGTTCACACACACGTGCACACATGCTGACACCCACACGCATATTCTGGCATAAGCCCACTCCAAAATACAATTCGTCCTCTCAGTTTGGTACAATACTGTTGCTCCCCAGGTATTCTGCTTGGGTTTGAATGTCGTGGTCCTTCTCTCTCCTGTCACTGCCTGATTCTCACGAAAGCTGTATTTTCAGAGTACTTTTCCCACCACTAACACAAACGTCAGAAGAGCTGGGACCAGGTCCAGGCTGGTGCCCTCTGCTCCTGTGGCGCACACTCTCCTGGCTGTGCTCCCTTGCTTCCTCCTCCTCCTTGCGCTCCGCTTGCTACCGATGCTTTGGGATAAAGTGACTCAGCAGAGAACGGCAGAGAGCGAGGCTGACTCAGATGCAGCCGTCAGCGCTCAGGAAAGGACTCAGACTTCTTGGAACCTCCATTTAGTATCCTCCAACTCTACCTAATATGGCCTTGAACCTACTTCTTGGCTTTCTGGAAACTGTGTAGCCCTCGGCTCAGTGAAGCAGGAGGCTCAGGACAACAGTGGAATTAGTATGTGTATGGGGAACAGATGTGGACCCATGGGAATTCTGTGCTGCAGGAATTCTCGATACTCATAAATGATCTGGGAAATATTCACAATGTTGGTCTCCATCCTACCTACAGAGCCAGCCTTTCCCTGTCTTCCCACCAGTTCCCAGTTACAGGGGGCATTTGTAAACAGAAATATGGGTGCTGTGGTGCTTCTTGCAAGGTTACGAGGTACAGGAGGAATCCAGGAGTTGCTGAGGGATCAATCTCAAATACGTGCATATTTCCTTGCTGTGTTTGTGGGCAGCCGTGGACATGCTGCTGTCCATTATGGGGGTGTGAGCACACCAGAAACCAGCCCTTCTTCTGAGCTGGATGATTTTGAGATGGGGAATCTTGTTTTTATAAAATCCTGTGAGACTAGCCCCTCGGTATGACCAAGAAAACTGTGTCTACTCACACATCTTAATGTTTTCTGCTTCTGAATATGGAATAAGCGTGTTAAAGATGGGAGTCTTGGTCAAAACCTCTGTGTGTTTGTGCTTAGAAACTGAAGCTGATTATACCTCACAGCATTTTTTCATGTTATATGGCTGCAAAGTAGCAAAAAGAAATATATTTCTCTGTCAACTATATATGACAGCACTAATTTATCCTTGCGTACCTCCTCAATCTTGTGCTGGGCAAGCAGCTGGATTTTTGCTGTCAAATTCAGACCTGCTCCAAACACGTAGCTTCGATAGAAGAACTTAATTTAACTTGCTGTCCTGCGGCCAGATGAGTGATTTGTCCACATCCTAATTCCCCTAGGTAGGTCCTAACTCCCTTCAGGCCTTTGGCATTGCCCAGCCTGCCATGTGTGGGGTTTTGCCCGCTGCCTACTTGTCTGGCAGGGGTGGGGGGCAGCAGATGGTGCTGTGGGACCATCGCTGGGTTTCTTCTGACCCTGCGAGTGATGGGCAGTGTTGGGGAGAAATGCAGTCTGGGGCACGCTGCACTGCAGTTTATTTTGGAGGGGGCTGTTGCAAGCAGCAAAGTGGTTTCTGCATCCCTGGAGGTATTTAAAAGGCGTGTAGATGTTGTGCTGAGGGACATGGTTTTAGTGTCAACTTGTCAGTGCTAGGTTAACGGTTGGACTTGATGGTCTTAAAGGTCTCTTCCAACCATAATGATTCTATGATTCTCTGCCTTAATCTCAGTGGTTGATAATCATGGAGGGGGCAAAGTTGTTCCCTGGGAAGTACAGTTTGCCCTAATGTTTCCAGAAAGCACTGACAGCCTGCACGCAGGGTGTGATCCTCTCCTTTCGAAGACTTGTGTGTACACCATGAGATAAATGTCACCAGATCTATAGGGCCCACTCTGCTGCAAAGCAGCCATCTGTTGTACGACAGGAGAAGCTGCGTGGTTAAGAAAGGAGAGCTATTTTCTTGGAATAATGTCATATTAAAGTAACCCCTCCTTTTCAGTAGTTTTTAATTATGGAACAGAAAACTAAAGTAGAAAAGTCAAGGGGAGTGAGAAAACCCTCTAGAAGATATTTTGAGTGGCTTGGGCCCCTCAACTTCAAGCTGAAATGAGGCCAGGGTGGTAAGTCTAAAAAATCTCAGACTGAAAGAAACCCTGGAATTTATTAATCAAATGCATTTTTTTCCGGAAAAACACAGTTAAAAACCTTAAGCCATATTGAATAAAAGCCTCTCAGTCAGCCAAAAGCATGAAGTGAACCCTGTGATACTATTTGAAGTATGTAGGTGGCATGCGTAGACACTTCTGTTTACCTTTCTACTCTAGTGAGTTTATAAAACAATTAAGAGGTGTGCTAGAAATGATGAGATGAAACATGGTCAATGGATAAAAAAGTTGAAACTGTTTAAAAAAAAAAAAAAAGAAAAGGGAAGATATGTAAGCAATGGAATGGGTCCCTGTTGAAAACTGATGGAAGCTCCATCATTTGGATCATTTGAAACCGGACTGCACACTTCACTAAAAAATATGCGAAGGGAAACAGCTGTAGGTTTGTTCCCCCAGGGAGGGGCAAGACAACCTAATATATCTTCTTAATTTCATTTCTAATTTCTATGCTTCAAATCATGTAGAAAAACCTTGAAATATAACCTACAGTCTGCTAATTCCTTCCTTTCTTCCTGTCTAGAGAGAGAGATCTTGAGTTGAAGGCAATTGCCCAACATTTTTGACTATTATTTTTAGCCTGGTTTCCTAAGGAAATGAAGCTTATGTGAACATAGTGTCACCGTGTGTGCCTGCCAGTCCCTTCTCTTTCCTCTTCCCCCAGGAAGTTCTTGGCCAAATTTCAACAAAACTTAGGATAGGGCTGGGGACTAAAAAGTTATTACAGTTCTTCGAGATATAAGGGTAGAGGAAGCTGTAGGGAGAAGGAAGTGCGTGTGACATCGCTGGATGGAGCCTGCATTGAAGGTTAACCTGAATTTGGCATCTGAAGGTTCTCAGTGAGCTCAGCCCAGGGGCACGAGTCCTAGGAAACTGGTGGCCTTCTGGCGAGGCAGGTCCATGGGTTAACTCAGATGTCAGAGATGGGGCTGTGTTGGGACCGTTTGGCCAGAGGAACTGGAGTGGCAGCGTCTCGCTGGTGGCAGCCCTGCAGCCACTTTTGCGTGGCTGCCTCTGGCTGTGCTAATGCTTTCCTTCCCGTTTTTGTTGTCTCTCTGGGGCGTGCGGGGGTGAACCGCTGACAACGGAGCTCTGCCACACGGCCTTCAGGCCAGAAAGCAGACCTTCTTGCTTCTCACAGGAGGGCTTTTTCCCCTGACTCCTCCTTTGAAGTCCCCTCGCCCCACGCCCGAGGAAGCTGATGTCATCGGAGGATGGGAGGCCATGGCTGATCTCGGCCAGTTCCCACCTTCGGAGGAAGGAAATTCCTTGGGGCAGTGCTGTTTATCTGTTGGCCCCCAGAGAGCCAGACCGAGAAATGATGTGGCTTTCTAAAAGCCACGGATTTTAGAATCCCCCCTTGCCTCCCCGTGCTTGCTGTGCTTTCATTGTGCAGGTGGCTGCCTGGGGACAGCTCATTGATTGCAGAAAAATTCAGAAAGCTGAAGCCTGGCGCCTTAATTACTTTTACACCTTGCTTGTGGAATTCGCTCCGCAGAAGCACAATGCCTCATGCAAGCTAATTTCTGTGGATTGATTAAGGAAGAAAAGCCCAACAAACAACCCCCTCTCTCCCCGCCCCGTCCCAGGATTAGTGAGGGCAACGAGCCAATGCAGCTCTGCAAGAAGGAAAAGGTGGGACTTGCTGCTCAGAGGATGCGAAGGAAGGGGCCCTGGCTGCAGCCTTGAAGCCCTGCTAAGGAGAGCCCTGAAATTGCCTGTGGTGTTGGAGAGGAGCGCAGTGGTCAGAGCAGGAAGGATGGAGAGCGTCTCAGACTGTCCGACCTGAGCATACTTACAGGTTCCTTACACAAAGCTGTGGAAGAGGGCAAGGGAGAAGGATGCATCTTGCCCCAGCAGGTCCCCCTTTGCAGTGAGTGGTAGTATACACCTGGCACGGGGGCGTTCAGGTGAACCTTCCCTGTAGGAGAGCTCTGGCTCTGGCTGTGTTGCAGTGAGCCGCAGGTGGAAGCCAGCCGGTGAGAGCCCATTAAGCTCCCATTAAGCAAACATTAGGCTCAGTAGCAGTGGAAGGGAAAGGTGAATGGTGCAGCCTGAACATGGCTGGTGTACCTTGTCTACAGCCCTCAGGTAAAACCAGGGAGACCCTGTTTTGATTCTAGTTAAAAGAAACACTTTCTATCGTCGCATCCCCAGAGCGTGACCTTGGGTACCCACCTCACAAACCGCTGCGCCCACAACAGGCAGGACCAAAACCCTTGAGTCCAACTATAAACTCCCACATGAAGCAGAAGCTTGATGTGGGCAGAGGGTCATGCCAGAAACACAGGAATGACTGTGTGTTATCTCAGAGCGACCCTCTGGCGGGGGATCATCTCCGACAAGAAACTCACTTTGCAGCCGCGAGGTGCGTGTCAGGCAGGAACGTGCTGTCTGATGGGTCAGCCTCTGGCTTGGGGCAGACAGAGCTTTCCCCTTCATCACACTGTGTCTCGGTGTCCTTTTAGATATCAAATAGTCTGATCCTTCTTTTAGCCTTCCTCTATCCCAGGTAAAGACTTCAGAGAATTCAGCGTTAGGTCTCTCCTCTCCAGCAGGAGGAATGTGCTGACACACAGATATCGCCGGACTGGCAACCTACGCTGGAAACACAGTTATTCGTGCCAAGAGGTTTCTTCTGCTCATGTAGTTTATCAGAGCTACCCAAACAAAATTAGCTATACTATAAAGAAAAAAAAAATAATCCCTCCTTTTGTAGCACTGCATCCACACCAGGGCTTTTTGTTGGCATAGCTCTCTCTCTCGTAGGGATGATGTATTTGTTTTTTCACACTCCTAACTGACATAATTAGACTTGCAAAACTTCCTTATGTAAACTAGCCCTATTAGAAAAGGGGTCAGCTTGCTTCAGGAGCACTTCCATGTACCAGTGAGAATTGCTGTTGTCTTGAGGTAGTACATTACATCTGTTCTCCACAGTTGTAAAAGATTTCCCACAGTGCAGAGAGAAAAGCAATCCTAAAAGCTCTGTTTTGTCCAGTCATTTTTGTTGATCCATTGTACCCTGGGGCGGGGGGGGGAATGTGTGTGTGTGTGTAGACCTTGTTCACAAATTGCCTTAGCATAGAGATTTGGGCGTTGGTGAAACACGTACATGGAATTTATTTGCAGTTATTCAGACAGATGAAGAAGCGAGGAAAGAGACTACCATAATCCAATGATCGTGCTTGTTTCAATCTGTTCATTGGATATGCCATGTAAAAAAATCAGGACCAATTTGTTGTTCTAAGGAGCATTGAATCAATGTGCTTAAATTACATGCTGCTCTTCATCCTGAGCAGGTTGTGTGAGTAGGGATTTTTAGCCCTTTTGCTGAAGTGCAAATACTGCTGAGGAGAAAGGGAGTAGTGGCTGGGGAAGACAAGTAATGGCTCACATCAGCGAGGAAAGAATAGCCACGTCTGGGACCAATATGTTTGGGAAAGGGGTTGTCACTTTGTGTAAGGGGCAAAAAGAACTGCACCATTAATGGTGACAAGCAGACGTGATCCTAGGGTGAAAAGCCAGCATATAAACTGCAGTGTTTCTGGTTGGTGGATAAAAAGAGTGTCCTTTCTGTGAAAGGTGTCAAGAAGTCAAGAAGGCCCCATAAGCTGGAGCCCTGGTTGGGTGTCCTTTGCCCAGTTGCACGACTTGAGATGAGGAGTTTTCTGGCTGGTGAAAATGGCTGGCTTCAGTCAGAGCCCTCCAACCATCTCACAGGACGGCCCAGGTCGTCATTCCAGTCCCTTCATTCCTCCTTCCCTTTTGTGTGACCAAGCAGCCCCAGGAAGGCCACCAGCAAGGGCTCTGAGGACCACCACTGGCATTCCATGGTGAGCAGCGTCAAGCCTAGAAGCTATTGCCTGGCTTTGAAGCTAAGCGGTCAGCCTTTGTATATGGAGCTAGAGAGATTATTTAGATAATGTGCTACTGGATGGAAAAAGTTTATCTCCCCCTCCGCAGACATAGTTTCAGACTAACTAAATTATGCTCAGCATGGGTATTTAGGCTCAGTTCTGCAATATAGCATTGCACCCTGAGGAATGGTGCCTCCCAATTTGTTGTGATATTAATCTTGGAAGCAAAACAAAATCCTTTACAAAAGATCAATTTAGTGCATCTCCTTTGTCTTGGCAGAAGACAAATTGGAGCTGCAACATCTGTTTTTCTGAAGGGATAGTACTTTTCCACTCTTGGTTTTCTCTGGCAGCTGCGCGCCGCCTGAAAGGCTGAAGTCAAGTACTTGTCAGTGGTACCTCTGACACTGAGCAGGATAATAGGCCTGAGAGATGAGCTTAATATTTCAAAGCACCGGGCAGATTTTAATTATCTTTGCCATTATTGCCCTTAGCCCACCAACGAGTGTGGATAAGCCATGGGGAGAAATACTGAATCCTGCGAACACTTTAATTTAGCAGAAAAAAGCATTGTTAGAAGTAGTGGCTGAAAGAAGAATCCCGAAATATTCGAATGGGAAATGAAACTTGAATGCTCAATAGGGATGGGAATTAATCACGGGGGGGGGGGGGGGGGGAAATACCAAGGGAAGTGCTGGCTTTTCTCCATCTCTTGATGTTTCAGATGAAGATAAGTTGTTCTTCTGCAGGAGATGGAGAGATATATATATTGGTCAAACATAAGCAGTTGGCCTCGATTCAGGCACAACTGAGTGAAATTAAAGCTTTTTTTGATATAGAGAAGCCAGACCAGACTCTTCTTTGTAGAGCTTTAAGCTCTATAAATCCACGATGTTAACCATTTTCCCTACTTTATCTAAGGAAAAACCCAAACTGGCAGGTGATACAAGTTGCCCGAGGCCATATAAGAAATTAATGGCAGCATCAGGAATATAACTCAAGATTTCCTGGCTTTCTGCCCAGTTCTCTAGCTGCGCAGCCCTGCGAGATGCTGATGCTGCAGGGGAGAGGCTGAACCACTCACTGTCCTCTCCTCCCCACGACAGCCAGTGGCTGCGCCCCTGCTCAGGCAGCACCCTGCACCCCTTGCTTGGTGCTGCCGCCCGCGTCCGGCACCTCAACACGAATTTTCCACCAGTACTTTGGCACTGGATGTGCTTGTGCAGCTGCCGTGGCTCTGAAGGCTGGAGAGGCGGCCTCAGCCCCTGCTCGGCGCTGGGCAGCGTAGGCAGACCTTCTCCTCCCCGCGGGGTCACTGCCCAGCATCCTCGGGGCACTCCTGTGTTTGCCTACAGGAATTGCGGGACCGGGCAGAGGTCGCAGCCAGGATGAGGGGCTGCTGCTGGGAAAAGTGAAAGGGTGAAGGAAGGTCTCCCCGTGCAGGTTCAGATACAGCCAAACTGGAGTCATGATGCAAAAAAGGAAGAAGGGGCTGAGAGCGGCAGTGCTAAGAGCCCTGACCCTGTGTCAGCAAATTGGTAGGTATATCCTTAAAAATACATCCTGCTGAATCTTGTTAAACACTCTCTTCATGCTACATGGGCTAAGGGCTTAACTGAACCAAGGCTTGCATAGATGGAAGGCTGTGCATCATTAAAGATATTAGTTTTTAGAAGTCACCTATAATAGAGTAGATAAGAGCAGCTATTTCCTCAGTATATCTAGAAATAAAATATTTATTCCAAGAGAAATAAAATTCCAAACAGAAGAAAAAAATCCGCCAGGAAACTGTATCAGGAAATTAGGTAGACAGAGTATTTTTGTGCTCGTGAGCTGATTTGACCCGTCGATAGCAATTTGCCAGCTCCAGTACATTCTTGGTGCTGTCAGGCCTGGTGACTCTGGTGTGGCGATGTGACTGCCGGAATGGTGGATACTTGGGATGAGTAGGGAAGACCGGACCCCATCAGAGACCAGAAAAAAGATAAGCTGTGCCCAAGGTTTGACCATGTTTGGGCTTCGGTTCAGCGTGGAGCATCTAATTTAGCTGCTGTGCTGGCTGGGAAGTGACTACTGTGTTTTAATCCTGGGGTGGAAACATTTCAGCAGTAAGTGATGTAAATGTTGACTGTGATTTTTCACTAGGATATCTGATATACAGCCAGCCCCGCAAACATTTAACTCTCTTTATACTACCTAAAAGCTTATGGGCACAAGCTCATGTCTTTGTCCAAAAGTTATTAATGCATATGTGAGAGTAGGTCTTACCTTAATATATTACCTTTGGATTTTTTAGGTTGAAAGCAATGTAAGATGTTATCAGACGGATCTCATCTCCTGTGTTGTGCTGGGACTGCATTCGTACAAAGAAGGCAGCTTTTCTGTCCTGCTGGGGTGAGAGCCAATCCCAAATCCAAACAGGAATTTATATCTTTTTAAAATGGTTATATCAAGTCGTGAACCTTTGAATAGGGTCCTTCAAAGGTTTCTTTCAAGCACTTTCTTTGAAATGCAATTCTCCCCTTCCCTTTTTCCTTGAAGTTTCTATTCCAAGGTACCTCTAATCTTCAGCAACTGATAAGAGCAGTCTCAGGGGAATTACTGGAGGGGATCTCCTGGCACACAGGCACCTGTGAGAGCAGCAGGTGTGACAACCTTCCACTCGGGGCTGGAAAGTCCTCATCTGTCCCCCTTGTAAAAAAGGGAGAAAAAGGCTTGCAGCCCTTAACTGGGTAAGGCAGGCTCCTAGTGCTCTCTCCTGCTCACTCATCTCTATTGTCCACCCCAAAACATTAAAATTCCTGGCAGGGGCTCTCAGATGGTGGCATGCATTTTAGTAAAACATATTTGAGGATTTTCTTGTTCTTTATAGGATTCTTTCAGTGTGGAAGGAGGTCTCCTTCCTGAATGATGGAAAAGGTGAGGAGAGGTGTCAGGGGCTAGTGTGTGGTGGTAGCGTGGCTCAGCGTTGCAAACTGGGCAGGAGGGAGGGCGGATGGGGGGTGTGAGGTCAGGAAGAGCCTGCTTGAACACCATCCTAGTCCTTTGTGCTTTTAATTAATTCTGCCTAACCCATTACCTAACTGCTAAGAGAAACTAGACCTGTGGAAGTGGAGGATTACTGATTCTTTGGATTAATCCTGCAGATCCGTGGAGATGTGTCTCCATGGCACTGCTGAGCTGCAGTGTCCCAGACTGGAAGAGGGCAGCATATCCTCATGGGTCAGGAAATGCTGTCTTGGGCTGGAAGCTGCAAAATAAAATTGCACAAAGAAGCTATTGAAGGCCCCTGTTTCTCAATCCTTTCGGAGAAAAAGCGACGGCTTTCTGTAAGCCAGTTATTCAGCAAGAGGGTGGTCAGGCTTTTTTTTTTTTTTTTCTTTCTTTTTTAATTGAAAAATCAGGCAGAAAAAGCTAGTGAGGTACTGCCTGAAACTGCTGCAGTGAAAATGGGGAGCTGATTGCTTGTGGTGTGCTGTGTTCACTCTGCAGCCTCTGTCAAGTCATTTTTTTTTCTCCCTCCCATCCTTACAAGTACTAACAAACCAGACTCGAAGGCGAAGACTTAAAATCCTTTTATAAAGTAATGAAACAGACACAACGCTGCGACATGGATATGGTGAAATTCCAGGAGTCGTGGAGTGAGGAAGGCTACAGGTCTGTGAACCTACCTGGCCACATGGTGGGAATGGTGGCAGAAACCTGTGGCTACCCAGGGACCACAGCATGGAGATCCGAAAACTTCAATGCCATGGCATCGCTTTCTTGGCAGCCTCCTGCAGCCGTAGCCCGTGAAAAGTGGTGACAGGGATTGTCTGCAGCTGGATGGGGCCATGCTGTAATGGCTCCAGCACCACAGTCCAGCCCCTTGTGCCCATCTGAGGGAACTGGGGTTGTTCAGCCTGGAGAAAAGGAGGCTGAGGGGAGACCATATCACTCTCTACAACTGCCTGAGAGGAGGCTGTAGCCAGGTGGGGGTCGGTCTCTTCTCCCAAGTAACAAGCGATAGGACAAGAGGAAATGGCCTCAAGTTGCACCAGGGGAAGTTTAGATTGGGTATTAGGAAAAATTTCTTCACCAAAAGGGTTATCAAACATTGGAAGAGGCTGCCCAGGGACGTGGTGGAATCGCCATCCCTGGAGATATTTAAAAGCTGGGTAGACATGGTGCTGAGGGACATGGTTTAGTGGTGGTTTTGGCAGTGTTAGGCTGATGGTTGGACTTGATGATCTTTAGATCTCTTCCAACCTGAACGATTCTATGATTCTATGATTCTATCACTGTCTTCTGCTCTCTTCTGCTCTCTGAGAGACAGCACTTTCAGTATGTAATGCTGCAGCAGTAATATATCCTGTGTTAAAAACTCCTTCAGGAGTTCCCTGGCTTGGATTCCCCATATTTTCACTGATGTGAGGTGGGGTGAGACCTCCAAGAGGAGTCCAAGGAGACACAGCAGAAACCCACAGACTGTGGACAGCTAGGGCATGAGAAGGCAGGTAGCTCTGAAATGGACCCTGCTGCTGGAGAACTCGCAACTTGGAGCTATTGCCTTTCTAAGTGGAAAACTATTCAATCAATTTATTGCCCTTAATTAATTAATGGCCCTGATGGAAGAGATCGTCTGTCAGTGCTGGCAATGAAATATAAATGGAAATATAAGTGGCATCAGCTGGGCAAGGGCAAACTTCCAAATCTAGACCTGAACTTTTCAGCTTCAGGAGGCTTTACTCTGGTTGTATTTGAAAAATAAAACAAGCATTGGGTCATCTGGAAGGATGTTCTTCACTTCACCTCCAAGGAAATGCTTTCCTAAGGAAAAAGTGGATTTTGCCACATCAGGAAAGGGAAGATACCTTCTGCTTACGGATACCCTCAGAGGAATGCTGTGAGCACTTCTCGCACTTTTCCTTGTGGCCCAGGCAATAGTTCTTGCAGGTGGCCACAGGACTGGGCATGGGGCAAGGGGAGCAGGGCGTTGCTTGAGCGGCAGCGAAGGAGAGGGAGGTATGGGGGTACCTGCAGCCAGCCCTACTGCATCCTGCCAAAGGCACCCCTCCTGTTTTAGGGAGCAGGTTGCTGAAATCACACCCACAGCTTCGGTGGTGAAAAGTACAGGCAGGGAGGCCAAGGGTCATTTTTATGTTGATGCTGTCACTTTTCTGATTTTTCTCAAATCAGGTTTTGCCAAACTGCTTGAAAAACGGCATGAACTTGTCTGATCTTGATTGTTTCCGTGTGAGTCCACTGGAGCTCTCCTTCGCTTGTTGGATATCTGGAGACAAAAGAAAAGGAGTGGCTTGGAGTGCGGGGAAGTCACATTTCCCATTCTTGGGTGCCACTGAAGCTTGAAATGAATTATATTATTTTATGACAAAATAGCTTATTATCCTTTACCCATCCCAAGCCACGCTTCCCCAGTTCTTGGCGGAATAACCAGACATGTCATGGGCCAAATAAGGGTCAAAGCATTACCTTTTCTTTCAAACAACATTGCCTCGACCCTGTTGTGTTCAGTGTTTTCATTTATTGCTCTTGAAGCTGAAACACATTCCAGATGTGATTTGCAAGGGCTCCCGCAAGGTCACAGCCAAGTCGAGGTGCTCTGACTGGCCTGCGGTGACCCCAAGGTGTCCTGGGGTGGGGGGCCCCGCTCCCTGCTGCTGGCCTGGGCCGGGGGGCTGTCACTGCACATCAATCCTGACTTCTCCTTCGCTGAGAGGGGCTTCTCCGTCTTTTTGGGAGGGAGGAATGTGGCGGTTTGCAGGCACCCCTGCCATCACCTGGTTCATTTCTTGATGTGTCTGCTGAAGGCAGAGGATGGACAAAAGGTGCCTGTCCCCAGGACAGCACAAGGAGGGAAGTTTGTGCCTTGGGGAAGGGACAGCAGACCAGATAAATGAGGTCTGCGGTCCCGAGGGGAAGCTCTGACAAACCATAGCAAGGTTCTTGTACTGTATTCCTGTGTGGGATTTTTTTCTTAGATGAATGAAAAAAAGTGAAAAAAGAAATTGCTTCCTTGATGATATCATTCACCTCACAATCCTTTAAGCTCACCAGACCTAAGGAACGACACTGGTGGCTATTAAAAATAAATGGCTGTTTTTTCTGCTACTGTTCCCTCAGGACAAATTCAGGCTTAAAGCATGAAGACAACATAAATTCCCTTCTTCAATGTGAGCATACTAATAGCCTGATTTTCAAAGGTCCAAGTGCAAACAGGAGCGGGTACCACAGAAAAAACAGTTGCAAATTCCTACTGCCAGAAACACTTAATGCGGATGTCATTTCAGCCAGGCTCCTGGTGCGCACAGAGCTGTCACATCCCTGACTGTTTCTGGGACTGAGGTTTAATCCCTCAATGGCAGCTTTAAGGGTAAACACGTATTTTAGCTGTGTTAACTGCTCAAGCTGCTGGGTGGATAAGCGGAGTCCTCTGCTGCAGGTTGAAGTTCCTGAGACCTGCCTGATTAGGTTTTCCTGCCCCCACTCATCAGGCCGGGCAGAGATGTGCTGAGCTGTGCAGGCTGTCAGCCTCTTCTTGGAGGACCTGCCGGAGAAACTATTTCTGTAGCTCTGGTATCCAAGCAATGGAATGGGTTTGTAGGAAAACCAAGCCTGCTGTGGTTAGTTAGGTATTTAAGATACCTTGGAGGATTTCGCCTTCCAAGAATTTGTCCACTTGCCCTTTGGACCCATGTAAACTTAGTTTTTCCTACAACATCCTGTAGCAAGGCATCCCACCACTTCTGTACATGCCGTGTGCTGAGCTGTCTCTGTTTGTCTGATCTGAATCTGCCACATGGAAGTCCCCCACGATATCAGTGTTTTCATACTCAAGATGATCATAAGTGTCCAAGTTTTGGGCTAGATAACAAAATCTTGGGTAAATTCCACATGCTTAAGTCTTAGCTGGAGATTTTTTTCTGATGGTCATGCTGCGTCATCAGCTTAGTGGACTAAATAGATGAATTCGTGAGTAACTTCTGTGTCCTAGCAGTGTTCAGACTCCCCAATACAGTTTTCACTTCTTTAGTCTCACGGCAACGTCCAGCTGAAAAAAGCCCGCAGTCCAAGAAGTAGCATTGGTTGCTCTCAGTAACTCATCTCCAGAGTCCAGGGTCAGGAGAACTTCTTACCATAGCCAGTGACTGCAAACAAATCCTATCCAAATATCTGGCCATCCCAGTCTGGTTTTTCTCTTTTAGTTATGAATCCTGTCTTCATTCCCGTGAAACTTCTGTTTTCTTCGCTTTCCCCAAACCAGTCCTCGCTTCAATGCATGGAAATGCGACAGAATTGTAGCGCTGCGGGCCATGGAGGAGGTTCCCCAGATGATTCCCCTAGTGTTGCAGTCTAGCAATGTCAGTAATGCAGCCACCAGCTACGCACTGCACAGCTGAGGACCGTGGGTTCCTCGGTGGGAGACCCCTGGGTTGTCTAGCCATGAGGCACTGCTGGATTTTAACCTCCTGGGTCTTTCCCATCCCTGCCTCACCTCTCCCCTACCCCCTCAGGATGGCTCCCTGCAGCACGTTTGCGAGTTCTCTGCGCAGTTAAGGGTTGAAATGACCCAAGTGATTGGGAGTGGGGAACTGCTGTGGCCTCTCAGGAGTGAAATATGGCTTTGTGTCTGCAAAGAGGTTAAAGCTGCTCCCCAGCAAGAGCAACGGAAGGAAATGCCCTGTAGCTAAGTTTCATTTCAGTGTACAGTATGAGAACATGTGCAACCCATTACAATAAAGCTCTTGCTGGAAAATGCCTAACCTATGCACTGTAAAACCTAATTAAGGGATTCCTTAAAAAACAAAGTTACCAACCAGTATCAAGGAGTGGATAATGAGAGGCTGCTTTGTGTAATCCAAGCCTTTATCTTTAGGCCTTCGGGGTGTCCATGGCCAGGGTCTGTCCCCTTGTTGTTGCTGGGGCCTTTATTGTAATCACAGCCCCCTCCGGCGTAAGAACAATTCAACCATCTCTTGTAAAGTTGACCGGCTCCACTTATTTCTCCTAATGGATACAGCTGCCAGCATCTCAGACAGATCAGCCTGCTGTGACTTGGTGATGGGGTTTCCACAGGCACCGGAGGGACATTGTGCAGGGAGCTGTGTCCAGCCCAACCAGGCACTGAAGGCAGCTCCCAGCGTACAGGTGAGGTACCCAGGCTCAGGGGGTGATGGAGATACCATCACTTCCGAGGAGGGGGCTTCCCCGCCAGATGGGAGGAAGACAGGGATAAATGAGAAAGCGGGAGGATGTCTTTCTCTGAGACCTTCTCTCAAGCCCTGGAGCCTGCTGCCAGCTGACGTTGGTATCTCCAGCAAGGCCCTTTCTCAACAGCTACAAGGGAGCAGCTCACAGCAGACATTGGCTCTTAGGACCATGCTGGAACAGCAGAGTCTGGCCCTGAGCAGTTTCCCAACTTAGCAGGCAGTAGCTGTGCAGACCCCCTCCATGACATGCAGAGCATGTGCCCCGTCCCTGCAGTCATGCAGAAATCATGGCTTACAATAACTACACTTCTCCAGTGTTGTGGTTTGGGCTGGATTGGCCAATGAAAATGAATGACAGATGTTCTCTCACATCTCTGACTCCAAGGAGGACGTCCAGAAATGTAAACCAAATTAACTTTCCCCCACTGATGCATGGATGCTCAGTGCCATCAAGTCTCCATTTACTTTTTGGTCTTTTTTTCAGTGGGGCCAGCCCCAGTGCAATAACCACCTAATTCCCACGTGTCCTGATGTGGACAGACGCATAGAGTCATGGAGCGGTTTGGGTTGGAAGGAACCTTTGAAGACCATCTAGTCCCTGCAAGGAGCAGGGACTCCATCCAGGCACCTCCCAGCTCCTCACCTTGTCCCTCTGTGCTGCTTTTCAGAGCCTCCTTCACAAACCAGGCAAAACCACTTAGAGGAATTTGAGTTTTCAGGATAGGATCTAATACATCATCAAGCCGCATCTGTAGTAGACAGGTGAAGTCTACTAAGCTGGAACTTGCTCGGGACTTTATGGGTGGACATATGCCAGAGACTTGTTGCCAGCAGTGAACGAGGGCAGGGTTTTTTTGCAGGCCAGGTAACATGCAAACACTCATCTTCCCATTAAGCTCACAATATTATAAAAAGCGCTCCCTGTTGTGGTTGTGGCTGTTAATGAAGGGTCAAAACTAGGGGCTCCCTGTCAGTACGAAGGCAAAGCCAACAGGAGCAGAGGCCGAGCCCTCTGTTATCACTGTCTGCATCTCCTCCCTCCAGCCCAGCAGCTGAGCCTGAGAGCTAAGCTGAGTTTTACAATATCAGTAATTAGTCATTTTTATGGTGTGTTCATTTGTAATATTCTAGGTAAGGATCTGTCAGTGTTTCCATTATATACCCTTCTGTTTCCAGGGGTTTATAACCAGGCTATAAAAACACACTCTGGGGCAAACCTTGCCACATAAATTCTCAGCAGAGAACCTATTTTTGTTTTTGTTTTGTTTTGTTTTGCTCTGTCACTTATAAATGTGACTTTTAAACGTGCAGTAAATACAGAAAAATTCAGGTGGCTTCTTCAAGCATGTGTTTAACCAGGTTTCAGTTTAGCAGAGGCATATTGCAAAGGGAATTAATTTCTGTGGCTTTTGGGTAGCCTAAGAATGAGAAGTTTACTGTAATTGAACTGAAAGACTATCTGTAAACTAGCATCTGGATTTAGAGCTCTATTCACTGCACAAGCCGTGCTGGAATCGCTGACTCTTTATAACTGCTAGAGGGCAGTTACATTGCACTGCATTCAGCTCTGAGAGTGCATATACAGACCCTGGAATCCAAAGGCTATATCCAATGCTCAGTTTCTGCACCTACACATCCAAGGAAGGGGGACATCTCAGACAAAATTAAGACACAAAGCAAAGGCTTGGTAGATAAATAGAAGAATGGAGTTGCAGTGAGGATTTGGGGTGGGTGAGGGTTTGACCGTGTTAAAGTGCCTACAGGGCTAATGGTCTTCGCTCATTTTTAGTGCGATTGGAAACAAAAATTCATGTCGATGTTTAAGGCTTCCTGTAAAAAACAGGATATGGCACACTGCTGTTATTCTGTAAGAAATTCAGTGCAAGGGGTTTTATGACATAAAAGCATTAAATTGTACCCGTCAGGCAACATAAGCAATTCTCTCATTCGGTGGTAGCACTGCTTTATAAAAAGCTTTCTCTGCTTCCAGCAACTAGCGGTGGATGAGCTGCAGCATCTGGCTGCTTGTCACCGTGCTGGTGGTGTTCCGAATGTCGTGCTGGCACATCCAGCCAAGGTTCAGGAGAGAAACCTCTGGTCGGGGCAGCTTTCCCGCTACCGGAGACTCCTCACAGGGGAGACACCGAAGGACTAATTGGCTTCAAGGACTCAAGATCAGTTAAGAACATTTTCTGTGTATCAAAGGCCAAGTTTTGCAACCCTTTCTCTCCATAAAATATAAAGTACTGATTTATCTCCCTCAAGAGCAAGGGCTACAAAATCTGCTCCTCATCTTCTTTTGATGATTTTGCGGTATGTTTCTCTGATCCTCAGTCTGATCCTTTTAATTTCAAAAGCTTTAATCAAAACCTCTTAACAATACATTCACTTACTGGTTTTGCGGTTTACATTTAATTCTGATTGATTTTTTTAAAAGGATGGTTGCATTAAGATGCTCCGGCTTCTGTTGGAGTGATTCATTAATATATGCCTGGGATGGCACAACCCCAGTCAGACTGAAGCTTTGCGTTGACAGACCACTGAAATAATACCCTGTGTGTGACTTCCCAGGGAGTAAATAGAGCTTTTACCAGTGAGACCTTAAACCCCTACAGCATCATGCAGGCGTGCTCAGTTAAGGCCTGGAAACCCGTAGGTATAGCACAGAGCCGTGTGTCAAACGGGGCTGTTTAATACTCGCTCAGTGTGTTTCTGCTGACAGCTTCGAGGTGGAGTTTGGGTTCCCTTCGGCTGGACCGAAGCGACGTATCAATTTGTATGGGTGCGCAATTAAACTGCGGCGAGCTACTGCCAGATGAATTAAAATAATAGGATCTGGTTTTCAGGTTTAATGACGGGATTAGTGAGGGAGAACCACTTTTGCAGGAATGCTGCCTTGTGAGACGGAGGAGTGCGGCTGCATGTGATTGCGTTTAACTGGGCTTTACTAGAGGCAGTTGGCTGCTGTCTCTGAGAGCTGGTCTGCTTGCTGCCCTGAATATAAAAAATGTTGAGTAACTGCCTTATTTTTATTAACTGAAATGCAGATCTGATTGCAAAAGTCCAAACAATGCAAAAGATCAACAGTTTATGCAGTTTAAAATCACAGCTTCTTCCTTTCACCGGGGCTCTGCAGAGTCACAGCATCTTGACAAACATATGAGTCAATTGAAGCTGTATTATCTTTTCAAAATTGACTTTTGGCATTTGTTTCTCTAGAATAAAAAATATTATTCATTTCCTCCAAGCTTCTCTCTTAAGCATCTATGCCAAGAATCGTGGCTAGCATGGAGGAGAAAGTAGCCAGGGGAAAAAAAAATTGTCTTGGTTGATCTGCAATAATTTGATGACAAAGGAGGGGTTAGCCTGGGTCCAAATTAATGTCACATTTCGGCATGGAAATGAAACAGGTGGTAAACAATGTTTAAATGGGATAATAAAAATGGTCATGAAAGTTTATTTTCTTTCAGCCTCGTAATGATAGGAAAGGCTGTTGAAGGAACCGCGGGAGAGAGTTTAGGGACCAGGTGAGCTAACATACCTCTGGGTGCAGGTTTCTGCGGGGGCAGATGCAGAAGTGCAGGTGCCCGCCTGCAACCAAATGCATGTGCTGCCCAGGTGTGCGCTCAGGTGCGAGGGTTTGTGGGGCAGCAGATCGCTCATGGGGAGTTAGGGCAGCCGCTGAGTGGAGAGACAGGGATTAAAGTGAGCAGAGAGCCCCTAATGCTCCTCAAATGCGGCTGCTGGCGCACTGAGGGGTCGTAAGTAATAAAGTTATGAAGGGTTGGATTTGTGCACCTGTGATACGAACCAGCATTGGGCCGTATTTCACTCTCTGATGCTAACAGAGTCTGGCGATAGCAGCCAGGAGCTCCATGCTCAAAGCTAAGCCGTTTGTGCCTTTCATTCTCCTTCCCATCCCAGATAGCAGTGTGTCCTACCTGGGGAGCCCTGCCATGGATGTGGGGGAAGAGCCCTGGCAGGGTGAGCAAAGACAACTTTTCTTGCATTTGCAGAACAACTCTGCAGCGTGGAGCACTGATATAGTGAAATATCTGTCACTCATGGTGCAACTGTTGTCTTTACAGAAACACTCATGTGTGGCCTTTTATCTCAGCTGGCTGGCTCTAGGGCTCTCTACAACATTTTTGCAAAGGAGAGTGCTATTTAAATCTGTCTCTGGGGTAATGAGGGCAGAGGAGTAGTTCGTACTACAGGTTTTCTAGTGATTTTGGAAAAGAAGAAGCCCTGGAGTTACTCAGGAAAGTTTCATTTTGCGTTTTCTTTCTGTCTCTTGATCCAGCACTTACTTACAGGTCTCTCAGCACCTTCACACCTGAGTGCCCCTAACATTCCTACAGCTGGGCTGTTTGGGCAAGTGAACACCGCTGCAAGAAGGCTCTGGTCATCAAAAAAACATCGTGTTCATGAGGAACTGTCTGTTTCTGCCAAATGTAAGGGTTTTTTTAACAGAAAAAACTATTTTCTTTAAAAAAATTCTTTGAAGAGAGATCTGAACGTTTTTTTTAAAAGATTAGAAACTTGAGGTGAGGAGGCATTCTCTTGCAGCCATAGCCGAATTACAAACAATTTATAAAAACCATTTCTGAATAGAAGTTTTTCTTTTCCAAATGCATTGCTGCTGTAAGTCTGTGTGAGAAAGGATTTGGCTGGCTTGGAGTGGGGCAGATTTGGAAACTGTCTTTTCCAGGTGACCACTTGCAAACCTCTTAAAAGTCCTGTAAAATGAACCAATCTCAGCGCAAATCCCAGAATAACTTTGTCCACATCAGAAGAAAATGATCAAAATCAGTATTCTTGCTGCCTGTCCCTGAAGAAAAGTCCCAGACTAAATGAGCCATGAAAACTGAGCTTTTTCACCATGCTTCATCCAGCCAAGCATTGCACCATATTTTTTAGCAAAGCACTGGGGAAGTTTGTTCTGGGTACATACAGAGGGCTTACATCTTCATAACTGTCCAGCCAGCCCCTTTTGGGGGGCCTAAACTCTCTATATTGAAGAAAATAACTCCCTCCTGTACTATACCTAGTGCCACGGAACTGAAAGACTGAGGCAGCATTGCACACTGGAAGAAAATAAAAGGATCAAAAAGCTCCAAAAAGGCGTTTGTGTAGGATCTTCTTAGGTATTTCTGTCTTCGTCACATATATTCATGACTTGTCACTGCAAACTTATTCATCATGCCCCTGCTAAAATACTGTTCTGCTGCAGATCCCCTTTTCCCCAAAGGAGTTTTCACCTCTTTTCAGCTCAATTGCTTGAATTAGTATTCAGATAACATATCTATTAACTGGAGCAGGCTTTCTTTTTTCTCCATCACTTTTAATGAAGTTCCCTCCCGGTTCTTTGATAGACCAACTTTAGACCAGTTTAAAGAAGCCTGAACTTCCCTCCTAAGCTCGGACAGGGGAAATGCAGATTTAAAGGAGCCAGCTGACCGCATTTTGGATCCTCTTTCTTCCGAAAACATGAAATAGCTTTCATCCGGGGCTGCCCTGCTCCACTGACTGAAGCCACTCTAGAAAACGCATCAACACACAGCTGCACTCTCGAGTGCCACCTTCTCCCTGTGCCCCCCATCTGGCCGTACAATTTAGCCCAATTAGCAGCCCTTGCAGACTGGAGAGCTGTCAGGTGGCTGATGGGGAAGCTTCAGGTGGAATAAAAAATTACTCTGGGAAAATGTCATGCCGGTGCTGATTTCCGCCAAAAGGTTCTTCTGAGGCTTTGGGCGAGGCAGCGGGAAGCCTCCCCCTGGCAGCGAGGTCCGGGAGGTGAGAACTGATGGCCTGTTTTCTCGGTGACACGCGAGCCGCTGGAGAGAAGCGCTGGGTAGCACCAAGCAACTGGAATGGCAATCGCGTGCTCCTGGTAGGAGCCAGACAATAAAACTTCCTCGTGTCTCCCAGGCTCCGCAGCTTTCTGATGTCAACAACAGCAGCAGGAGGCTTCAGGCACGTTCCCGGCAGCTGATCATATTTATCAAGTTCATGTTCCTTGCTGCTTTTTTTTTTTTTTTTGCCTTTTTTTTTTTTTGCTTTTTCCTTAAATATCAAGGTCCGGGAGCCACAAGATGGCCACGTTCCAACTCCGTCCCCTTTGAGCACAGAGAAATGTGTGCTGGGGGCTGGAGCAGGGACATGCTTTCTCCATGTGAGCCAAAGAACAAACAGCAGAGCCCTCCACAGGGACTGATTGTTGACATGTTTATGATGATGAAGTGGGGTAGAGCTCTCAAAGGGGGATGCTAGAAATGAAGAAGTAAAGTGTGGCACTGCTGAGGGCCTATATAATGCTAAATATTGTAGGAAACTCCAGTTTCTTCCTATTTGTGACCGCTTTGGTGAGCAGCTAGAAAAGTCCCTTCCCAGCCGTACATCACGTGTTCCCCATTTGGAACTGTAGCTGTAACAACAACAACAACAACCCAGCAGGCGCCAGGAGTATGGAGTGATTGGGCTGAAGTTACAGGGACTCTCACCATAATTTATAGCCTTGCTCGAGAAGTGTGAAAGATACGACGCTCTGTGCCTGGAAATCCTACCCAGAGGACAGCTTACGGACGCTAAGTGGGTATTGGAATACCCTGGCCAACTGGGGCTTGCCATTTCGCTTGGGGTCACAGGCAAAAACACTTCATCTTCCTCTGCGTGCGCGCACATGTGTGCCTGCACCGTGGGACGGTCCTTGGATCTGCTGCCCAAGGTCAAACCTCCCACCTGGCATTTGAAAGATGAGGGAGCCGGGTTAAATTCTCCCTTGTGGTGATGCACATTCTTCTGTCTGCAGCAGCCCCAATGGGCTGCTCGGCATGTCTCGCTCCGTGGGTCGTCCTTCCTCTGGGATCAAGCTGTTGCAGAGCACATGGCTTTGGTGGGAGCATCCATGCACATCATGCTGCCCGGCATCAGGGCACTCAGTGCTGGCTCCTCATTGAAGAGCTCATTGGGCTCTGGGGGCTTGTTCCAGTCTGTGCTGGTCTCCACCCTGCACCATGCAAGGTCTCCAGCTGAAATGTCTGCGGAGAAACAGCAGCTCTCCCTGATTTCCAGTCCCAGCCTTTGGGACTGTGAAATAGGGGATCAGCACAACTTCAGACAAGGGAAGTGGACCTGTCTGTAGCCAGGTCTGGCCAGAGATGGTCAGCTGCGACAGTGTCCAAGGTATGATGGCTCTAAGAGTTCTGGATTAGTCTTGGCTTGCATTTGGTCAACTCAGAAGGGGAGAAGGGGAAAATTTGAGTCTGTTTGCTCTTGCCTGTGTAGACATGAGTTTAGAAAAGCAAGGAACTGCTCCAAGAAACTCCAGTTCCTTCTGTTGGGTTACCCACAAGCCGAGCAGCTCTAACTGGTGTGTAGGCTCTGCCCCTCAGCCCGCTCAGCACCTGCAATAGCTGCTTGAAAGCAAACCAGAAAAGCATGTTCACAGGCCACGTTTTGCGGGATCGCTGGAGCTGTTTTCTTTAATGAATCCTGCTGGCTGACTGAGCACACCTTTTGTGGGGACAGAACAGCTTTTACCCTGAAGAAAAAAAAGAAAGCTTCTTTTTTTTGGAGACAATATTTCAGTGTCTTAACCTGCTGGGGGTTTCCCTCTGGGCCTCTTGAATGTATGAGGTGGGAGCTGACGGCTTTGCCTCAGCCTGAATTCTGCTGCTACTGTGCTGGGGGTTGTGCGTCCCTTGCTGGGATGATAGGCTTCGGGCAGATGCTTTTGCTCCGAAAGATAGGGGTGTTTTTTCAGAAAACATGTTTCTGGGCTTTTTCTCCTTAGTAGAAAATTTATCTTCTCAGCAACTAAATGGAATTGTCTGTGGGAAAGGGATTGTTGCGGGAGGTGATGGTGTCTCTCAAAATAACCGCTACAGGAGGACTTGTGTTTTCAGTACATCATGGGGTGATGTGTTTTCCTCAGAAAGCAGAATAAACTTTGGCATTTTATCCCTATTGCAGTGTGGTAGCACCTGTATTTTTGTATCTGTCTTTTAGTCCACCGATGTGTTATTCTTCAGTGATAAGAGCGTGTCTGCCTTGCTGGAAGCCACTGTGTTTGCATTACCACTTCCTATCTACCAGCTTCTGGCTCCACTGCAGGGCTCCTGATTTTCCCATCTCTGGCTTCTTTCATCTCTTGAATGTTCCTGAGCTATATTGACTTGAGGTTCAACCTTATGTCCCAACCCCCTATCTGATATCAACAACCATCACGTTGTGTCATTTCAGTCCAGTTCTCTTTCCAGGCTTGTGCATGGGAAGCACCACCTGAAAAGCCATAACAAGCTCCCTGTTTTCTTTTCCTCCTTTCCTGCGCTTTTCTCAGGATCTCCAGTTTTATGGTCCTCTGTGAACTGTAGCATTTCTCCTAGATCTTTTGCGTAGATGTTAGGGGATTTAGACCTGGATTATTTCGGCGATTCCTTCACCTTTTAAGAAACAGGACTGCTGAGAGCTCTTCACCCTCTGTTCGTAGTCCTGTTGAGCTGTAATCCTCACACACCTTCCTGTAAGAATGGATTTTTCATCTGTATTTCCACACCATTGAAGACCCTCTCTGAGTCCCAGAGGTACACAAGTATCATTTGCCACATGTCCAGCATCTCACAGGAGTGTGATGCAAGGGGAAACGCGGACCTCCCATGGGGTGGCAAAGGGTTTTTTGGCATATCCTTGTATCAGGCCAGGAGTCTGTAAATCAGGGAGAAGTGGAGCTGCAGGATGCCTGTCTGGCTTTGTTTTCTCTGAACCTGCTGGTGCTGGTGGCTCTGTGTTACTCTCTGCATGTTTTACATTTCAGACCTGACTTGCTAGAAGAAAGTCACCAAACAGAAAATCTGACAAACAAACCACAGAGAACATCTGATCTGATCTGATCAGAAAGTATGTAAGCCTGTTAGTGAATGTAGGCACGGCAAGGGCTAGCATTAATGGAGAACATATTTGTTATTAAATCCCATCCATATAAACCAATCTGAAACAGATGTGAATGTTAGTGCTATTAATAAGTGGGCAAACTCCAGGGATCCTGAAGGTACTGCTGCCTAGGGGGAGGAGGGACAAAGACACATCTTTGCTATCACATGGGTTTTATAAGGAAGGACTCTATTTTTACACTGTACCTTGCTTTGCATTCCTTGATGGGACTGAAAAATGCAGTGTGTGGAATATGGAGAGGGGAATGCTGGATTAGGGCGAGCACAGCTGCTTTTGGGAAGGGAAAGATGATGGCTGGTAGTGGAGTTGGGCTGAAAGAAAACCAGGTTCTCTGGCCCTCCATCTGACTGCAGCTAGGCTGTGATGGAGCAGTCCCACACCGTCCTGCCATGGCCAGGAGGGCAAAAGGCCTCCCAGGAAAGATGGAGTTGCAGAAAAGAGGTATTGCTTGGGTATAAAAAGGGTTTTCAGAGTAATTTTGCTGTCAGATTTGACAAGATTTTTCACTATATGCAGATTTGCAGTCCTTTCTCTAAAGCAGGAGGACTCTAGACCTTTGCAGGACAAGGTGGTTAGGATTTTTTTTTGCATTTTCCCTAGCCGTCTTCTCTGAAATAGCTGAACCTTTTTTTTGTCTGATGGCTAGAAAAAAAGAAGGCATAACAAAATTTCAGCCCAAGGCAGACACTTGGCATGGAAAATTGTAGCCCAAGTGGTTTAAGTTTAACAAAGTTATTAGCAATTGAAAACAGGGCTTTATAATTGGAAATGCTTGGCAAGCTTAATAATAGATTGTGCTACCAACCCTGCCTCTTAGATGTGTGCATGTACAGGGATGCACATACACCCAACAAAAAGACATGCATTTGTGCTAAGATGCTTCTGGCTGGAAACATGCTCCAATGCAATGGCATACTGACATCCTGCGCTACCAAGACACCACTTTTTATTCACCTCTTTCTTCTCAACCTTAATTTTTCAAGTTTGGTTGTCCTTCCTCCTCCAGTTGTAATTACAACCAGACCGCAAATGCTTCTTGTCCTCACTGGAACAAAACACTGACTCTCCTCCCGCTCTGAGAATTAATATTAAGAGGCAAATTCACAATGGCTTTGGGGTGGCACAAAGCCAGCTTCCAGGGTGCTGGGAAAGTAGCATAGATGCTTCATACTCCTACTTTATTCTTGAATACTGCAGTGGGAGAGGAGTTGACTTGCGTTCAGTCTTGCTGCATGTGCTTGTCAAGGTCCTTTGCATGACTCCATCTCATGGGGTGGAGATGGCAGCTTTTTGGGTGGCTCACCTGATGGGACAGCACCTACCTGGGGTAAGAAGTGTCCTCGCTGAGCTGAGTCAACCAGCCTGTCCACCGTTGGCCTTCATTAGGGCTCTCTGTGGTGTTTGCTGCTGCTCCATCAGGCGTCCCAATAAAGTTTAAACTCTCGATTACCACGAGCCCCACTGCAGCCAGGAAACGACGTCAAGTTAAGTCATCATATTGTTTGAATTACACCAATATGAAAATACATGAAAGCCACAGGGAGCCAGCATTTTCCCTTCTATATAAAATGGGGTTATGACCATATTAAAAAGCACAACAAAACCTACCAGCTTTTAACAGGAGATGGTGGAACAGAGGGCTTAAGTGATGCTGAAAAAAACAAGCATGAAAATAACTACATTTGAAACAAGGCCCTGGTCTTTCTTCTGCTCAGCCTTATTATGACCCCTGCTTCTGTCCCCTCTGCATCTCCTCCTCTGCCTTTCATTTTGAGGAGAGAAGAGCAGCTTTGGGCTGTGGCTGCTGCGTGGCAATCCAGTGCTGTTGGGATTGACAGGCAGGGGAGGGAGGCATGGATCGGAGCACTGCAAGGCACGAGCAATGCAAGTCATGGCAGCTCGCTGGATCGGAGACCCTGATTCTTTTTTGTCATTGTACATTTGTCATGAGCTGATGTTGGTCTTAATGACCTGTCTAAAGGCTGCATAAAATCTCAAGTCTGAGCAGTGGCAGTTCTGGGGGTCTTTGTACCTGGGTTTCAGCCCAAATGTGATGAGGTCACTTTTTGTACAGGATCTGGGTGAGCCATCCCAAGGGCCGGTGGCTGGGAGTCCCTGGGTGTGGGTGGGATGCTTGGTGGCTCCCCGGGGTGCACTGAATAGCCCTGCTCTATTCAGAAAACCTCCTGCAGGTTGTGATCATTCACAAAAGGAAAGCAAAGCTGCCGCTCTGGTAGCCAAAACGTGGCTGAAAGGAGACTATTCTCCAATCCTCCAGGTGTTTACAAAGAAGAAAATGTCATCATTTTACCAAAGTCTCTTATAAGCTGCAGAGCCATTTCTCTGACCAAAAAAGGGAATATTTCCAAAACAGCACAGAGCAGATCTCTGCCACTTTAAACCTGGGCAGCACAAACCCTCTTTCTTTCCCCTGGTAGCAGCATACAGTAATGGGGTGAAAGAGAAGCCTTCATCCTGCTCTGTGAGACTGTCAGAGCCTGGGCCATGCCAGAGGAGACCATCCCTGCCCTGGCAAACTACCAGTGGGGCCGGCTGAGGCCAAAGGGAAGAAGGCTTGATTGTCTTCCTATTTTACAAGCAAAGAGGAAGCCGGCGTATCCTGATGTTCATGTCTTCTCTCAGGACCACAAAAGGTGCCACTGCAAGGCTGGATTTCACCATCTGCAGTGTGCAAGTCAGCAAAGTTCACTGGAGGACAAGCGTTAGGTCCTTCTCAAAAACTTTGCGAGTTCTCTATTGACTTCCAGTTAGATCTCACTGTTGCTAAATCGGAACCGACTCATGCTTTCAGATGCTGCAGAAATCCCATGAGAGTCTTCCTCCTTCTTCTTCAGAAGCAGAGCAGCTTCTGCACTGAGACTCGTACTGGATATTAATCATTTGTTTTTAGCTCTGTCCGCAAGGCTCCGCTATGCTCACAGCTCCGGACCTGAGGCAGACAAGCCCTACTGAAAACCAGAGTGGAGCCTTCATCCCTTTCAGGCTTCTTGTTTGTTTCAGTGTTATGAATGGTGTTTGCATGCTTTTTAATCATCTGAGCTCAAGGAGTTTGAGTCCTTTGCTGTTAGTAATTTTGATATATCGCTACCATGCTACACACCGAAAGTATTTCTACTTTCTTACCTCCACATATGTATGCAGTCAGGAACAATTACTAATGTCAATCGTGTCTGCTTGCTAGCTTGCTTTTTTTTCCCTGTTGGTCGTGCTGTAAATCATTTTCACATTTACAACATTAAGAAGGCGCTCTGAGCAATCATTCTTGTGGTCAACAAACTGTTACTGCTTCTCAAGAGTCATGGGTCACTACTTAATTACTGGATTTCACTCCCAGTTAAAACCATTAATCTTGTCTCCACCACCTTTCTCTGGGCCTCTTAGTCCAGTATGTTTTATGTTAGGCACATACGACTCAAAGGGCTGGGTTTTTTCACAGCAGCAGAGGTTCTGTAGCTGGGATTTCTGGACTCGATAAGCAAAATCGTTCAACAGAGGCTTTCTTTGGGCTGAGTCGCTCTAAGCTGAGCCTTTCTGCAGAGCACTGGGTTTTTCCAACAGATGCAGCGATACCGAATACAGCAGCAGAAGTAACAGGGAAGTTCGGTGGTAGCGCTGAGCTTGCACAGAGAGATGCCACCTCAGCTGCGAGAATTCCCCAAGCTTCATCCCACCGGAGAATTATCGCTGCCTCCTGCACGCTCGTCAGCTGCGCTCAGCTGCCACCTGAGACCAGGATGGGTACGAGCACAACAGGGAGAGGCAGGGTAGCCCGGGAAAACAGACATTAATTTATGAGCTGTAGAGGTTCATCAGGAGTTGAACTCGCCTGTGGGAGAATACACGTGCCTTTGGGTTGGCTTCTGCTCTCACTTACTCTGCCCTCCAGCACGGGTGGAAGCACACAGCCCCTGTGGATGGCAGGGCAGCATCCGACTCCTCCCCGTCTGTTACTTGCGTTGATGGGAATTCAGAGGTGTTATATTAGACAGAGAAAGGCTCCTCTGTTGTTCCTCACATGAAATTGCAGCAAAAACATATTTAGCATTATAAGCACAAAAACGGAACATAAGGGCTACAGAATTCTAACAAAGCTTGTTTCATAGGCCACATCCACAGTGTGTTCATACAAAATGCCACGTGAATCGCACTTAATTTACTACAGAATATATTTTGCTATTTCAGCAAAAAAAAAAAAAAAAAAAAAGGCCTGTGGAGGACAAGAGCTTTGCTGCATGTTAGCTGTAAAAGTTCCACAAATGTGGAATCTATTAAAAGCATTATTTGTTTATTGTTTATGATGTGAAAGTGATTAGTCTTTTCCAAAAAACAAAAACATGAAAACTTGAGGCACTGGGACTTTTCAGGAGAATAGCCACTGATTCTTGATTATAATAATTTATATAATGTGACTCCTTTTCTATTACATGCATAATTACTGTCGCACTCAGTTGCCTTAGCCAAAATTGGGGTCCTCTTGCACATTCATCTAGAAAACACATTCCCTGCTCTGATGGGCCTCTAAGCAGATGAGAGCTGGATGATTACCCCAGTTTTGCAGATGGGGAATGGAGATAAAGAGTCAGCGATACTCGCCCAGGCTGACGGTGAAGGGGTTGGGCAGCAGCTCGGGTACCGCACGGCTCAGCTCTCACCTGGAGCCGCATGGCTGGGCTGGCGACGTCGGAACATTTCAGCCGGAGCACAGGGACGTCCATGTGGCCCCAATTACAGACCCGGGGCCTCGGTTTCACTTCCTGGACTGAATACAATAACAGGATGCTGGGATATTTAGGCTGCGTTCACTGCAGGGAATGTTTTTTCTTTAAAAGCAGAAAAAAAAAATCTGTTTCCCTCTAAGATGTCAAATCATGGAAAGATGGGGATTTGGACTTGTTCTATACATAGAAAGCTCGCGCAACTTTGGCTTGTTACCACCTCCTTTCACCACGCTGCTCACTTTTAATTTTAACAACTTACTAGTGCGAATGTACTCCGTGGCTTTTGGGGGGGACCCTATGTTTGCTGCCACCCTCCCTTGCTGACACTCACCTGGCTGTTAGAACAGCTTCGTGAACCTGCCTGCCTGCAGACACGTGTTCCCTGCCGTTGGGACCTCTCACGAACCATTTGCAGGACCTTTTAGAAACCATGTCAGTAACGCCTCCCACTTCCCAGCCTGCCCATCCTTTCCATGTGCTGCATGTCCTACCCCAGACCTGCTTCTCACCCTCGAAGCCTGAGGTGTTTCTAACAGGCAGAGCAGATACAGCGAATGCCTGGGCTCAGGTGACCATGCAAATGCCATCAGTGAAAGTTGGCATCAGTGGGAGGAGAGTTTGGTCCTTCACTGATGGGCTGATGATCATCTTTAGAAGTATCTTTACTTTTAGCAGCCTGTTAGAGCTTTTGCCTTATTATCCCTAGGCAAAGCGTGAGGCTCTTCAAGGTTTTCTGGCCTATGTACATTAAGCCCATTGTTTCATTTAAACCACATTTGATCTGGGGTACAAAAATTCATTAGTCATCTTTCATTACCCAGGAAGAGCAAGTGTGGCTGACTACTGTTTCCTCTGCCGCGGTAACTTGCCTGCTTGTTTTAATGTATTCGTCATTACTGGCATTGGACTCAAGAAGTACAATATTCAGTTGGTCTCACCCTGGGAGGGAAGCCTTTCCTCTGTTATGGAGGTCTGTTTTGTAGAAGAGACAATTAATAAAGCAAGGGCAAACCACTTAATTTTAGGAAATTTTCGTATTTAAATCAGATTGAGTACTGAACTGCTGCAAAGTAGCCAGCAGGCCAAGCCATGGCTGTCTTAGAGAATGAAATCCCATAAATATTCACTCACTGTTGAAGCTCCATCCTGACATCAGTTAAGGGCTGTTTGCCTGTGTGTTCGTCGTGCAGGGCTGTCACTGAACCTTCTAATTTACAGCCCAGATTTCCTCTCAGCCCATTCATATCCCCAAGGTCCAGTGCTGGTTTTTAGCTTATTCACTCTTCTCCTTTCCTGTCCCTGGCAAAGTGTGAAGATTGTAGCCAAGGGGTGTCTTCGTTCTCCTTGTAAGCAGGCCATCCTCTTCTGGTTTCTGCTCCTAAAAGTTCTTCCCTCTTCTGCTAATCCCAGAGTCCTTCCTTCCATATGTTGCCCTGTAAATTTACATAAAATGGGACACAACTCTCCAGTGCAACAGTGCCATCACTTCCCTCTGTCTACCAGAAGTGTTATACATTGCTCCCAGGTCTTTCCCCTGCAGTGACGTTACAGTGATATGTTGCCTCACAGCTTGCACCACAAATTTCTAGACATTTTCTGTGACTTCTTATCTCAAGATCATCCCGCTCATGTTAATCTTCTTGTTCTCTGTTTAGACTGCCTCTGAATTCGGAGTCATCAGCAAGTTTTATTAGCACATTTCTTACATTATGTGCCATGGTCATTTAATGAGAATACCCGGCAAGATTCCTAAGACCCAACACTGAAGCGCTCCACGAGTAATTCCCTTTAGTCAAAGAATTTCCTTTTCGCATAATATGCTTCCTTTCATACAAATCAACACTTTATGTACTTTTCAGATCTTGCACTGATTCCTGTTTTTTTTCTGTAAAGAGCCGTTTTCCATGTGGCCCTGTGTGACACACTTTACTGAAGTCCAGATCAGTTGGATTCACTGTATGTCCTCTAGGAAATCTCTAGCAAAGAAGCCATATGAAATGAATATCTGTCTTTGGCAAATCCCAAAGTTGTACTCTATCCCAGTTCCCATATATACTTATGTTTTTAATTACACTTCCCTTCGACTGCTGTTTTAAAGCCTTGTGTGCTATTAAAAAGTGGTTAATGGCAACTGATTTTACCTGCTGCAATTTATAATCTTTGCTCAGAAATGAATCTTGGTCTCCAGGATGCAGCTGATGCTTTTCTGGCGTGGAGTTTGCAAGCTGGTTGGAGAGCGGGTTACCTGCCTCGCTGGACCCTGTCCATGGCGAGGAGAGCCACCAGGTCTCCAAAGGCATCTGGGCATCGCAGGGTCAGGTCCCAGCATTCCGGGTGAGATCTTGGGCCACAGAAGGCTTTAGAAAAGCTGTCATTCACTGCAGTGGTTCTCAGGCAAAGCATGGTGTGTGGGTCACACATGGGACTTTGTGCCCAGATGGGAAAAGGAGGAATTTTATTTCTCCCTTTCCCCACTTGCCCAGCACATGAGAAGAAATTGGTGTTGGTTTATGCATTCGCTCCCTAAAGTATTGTTCTTTAAATAGAGTTGCTGTTGAGTAGATATGACAAGAGGAAATTTATTGTTGTGCTTTTGCTCCTGCTTGGAAATGCAAGTTTTGGCTTGTATATACATCTATACTCATACAAACTCAGGCACACGCACACGGGTTTATATAAAACATGTGAAACACCTGCCTATGTTTGAAATGAAAGAAACGGGTAGTTTATCCAATGTGAAAAGTACCAGCCAAAAGAGAGGAGGGGGGATAATATGGGTAAAGAATAGAAAGAGTCTAAATAAACTTGTCAGAAATGGGAATCTGGCAGGTGGAAACCTGAGTGCAGCAGAAGGGAAATGGGAACCTACATGGAGCGCGGCAACAAGAATAGCTCCAACAGGAAGGTGTGGGCTTAATCTGGGGAAGTAAGCAAGGGTAAGAGAAGAGAGAAATTCAGCTCTTTACTAAGAGAAGAGAATTCCTCCCAAAGAGTCTGGCGTGGAAAGAGGCCTGGAACGGATGAGAATCTGGATCTCCAAGTGAAGGAATGCATGAGATGAGTCAAGAGGGAGAGAGAGATTTAAGGAAGAGGAAGATTTACTTCTGTATCACAGATGGGGGAGGAGATAGCAAAAGTTCTTAATGCCTTGGAAGATTTCAAGCTGACAGGAAGGAGTTTTCTTGATTTAAAAAAGGGATCTAAATGTAAAGTGCTTTTTTACCTTGCTCATGGAGAGATCTTTCTTTATTCCTTTTTTGCTGGAAGTTTCTGTATAAAGGAGTGGGTGATTGGTCCTACTGGTAATCTGGGTCCTGGACACCAGTACACCTGGGTGGATGTCTCCTCGCCACAGCCAAAGATCTGTCTGCCCTGTTAGCCTTGCAAAGATGTTGAAGCTCACCTACTAATGTCAGGGGAGGCAGATTGAAGGACCTAACACCTGGACCGACTTGGGTCTCCAGGCATGCATGTGACCATCTCCTGAGCACCACCAGCCAGGGAGCTAATTAAAATCTACATATATAAATGCTTTTATATAGGTGAAAGCGTAATGATTTCAGTGTAGACAGTACTCTAGAAATCCTTAACATGGAAAGGAAAGTGGAGTTTCTTAAGGATGACACGAGCTGGTGGTTGAAAGAAGTAAAGCTCTACTCAGAACAGAATTGCAGAATCACCGGTGTTGTAAGGGACTTCTGGAGATCATCTGGTCCAACCCCTGTACAGAGCAGGGTCACCCATAGCAAGTTGCACAGGATTGCATCCAGGTGGGTTCGGAATGTCTCCAGAGTCAGAGACTCCACCACCTCTCTGGGCAGCCTGTGCCAGTGCTCTGCTACTCTCAAAGTACAGAAGTTTCTCCTCATGTTTAGTTGGAACTTCTGATGTTCAAGTTTCTGCCTGTTACACCCACATTCAAGTCTGAATCTACTCAAAGAAACCCAAATCCACTTCAGGCTGGGTTGGTGAACCAGAGGGTTCCTGAGCACCTGGAGTGCAGGTCTTGGGTCCCCTCCCCAGCCCTTGCCAGCTTTATCTTCTATTACAGTTATTAAAGGTAATCAGTCTTCCTGCATGGCACTGTGCACATAAATTACCCAGATTTTCTACCACATACAGCATGTAGTTAAATTGCATCCACATCCACATAACGTAACACAGTTCGTATCGGGGTAAAAGATGCACAATGCTATTTACCATATAGCTTTTGTGTGAGGTTTCTGTTGTAGACCCAAGATGCAGCCATGGGGGCCAGGCCCCCTTAAAGCATTACTTGTTTTTCTCTCTGCTCTTCATTTTGCTGTCACAGGGTTTATTGAAGCAGGGCTGACGCAGTGACCAATGCTGAATATACCATGCATATATGATATCCCAATTTTTTACGTAATTTTAGTTCAGCTGTGCCCATCTGGGGTTAACTTTCAGCTAATATTCAAGTGCTAATTTTACTGCTCTGGAAGTCTGATGAAGGTTAATTTCAAGGTCATGTAGCTACATTTGGAAACCAAATTTAAAAGGTGAGGAGGCAAGTATGTATGGCTTAGTGGTGGTTTTGGCAGTTAGGTTAATGGTTGGACTCGATGATCTTAAAGATCCCGTCGAACCTAGACAATTCTATGATTCTACATAGTTTGGAAGTAACTTGGCTGCTTCCCCAAACAAGGCCAAACCCAAACACAATATGGATGCTGTGACTGGTCACAACTCTGTGACAAAGCTCTCTGATGGGCAAAATCACATGCGTTGCATTCAGGCTGATCTTCATGAACATGTCATGAGCGGGAAAAAAGGTGAAAGGAGGCCCGTGAATGCCGCGTTGTGCGGCACCCACTCAGCACTACTGTAGTGGAAAAAGAGAGCTCCTTTTAGGGCTTAGCCTGCAGATCAGAGCAAGGCAACCACTCCTTTCATCTCCACTGCCTGCGGGAGGGCTGCCAGGACCAGGTTTGCAGAGCTGCACCTAGGGAGAAGCCCTAAGTCTTTAACTGAGGGCTGAGTTTGGCAGGTCTCCTCAGCAAAGCCCACAGCACAGAGCTGCGTTGACCCATGACGTTGCTTGTACCTTTCTTCCCTCTGCCTGGCTCTTTTGATTCTCCTTTAATCTGTGCGTCACCTCCCTGGGGACCTGATGTGGGCAAGCACCGGGGTAAGAGGTCTAACAGCATCGGCGGGGGTTGGATGGGAGGGTGATGCTGCATTCACACTGGGGTGACAGTGGAAACAGGCTTTTCCGCTCACTATCCTCCAAGCTTCTATTATAAAGACATGGAGAAGGAGGTTGAGCCAGACCTTAGCACGTGGGAAAGGGCAAGACTCGAATTCAGCCTCCTCCCTGGGGACAGATGGCCCCCTTCACCTTGGGCAGGATGCTTCATCCTGCTCCATGCCTCAGTTTTCCCCCAAGTGAAATGAGACATTGATCTTGTCTCCCAGCACTTTTCACCAATGGGGGCTGGATGTTATCACAGGTATCTTAACAAATGGGTGATAGTACGTTTTCTTCCCATTATTTTAATCCAAAAAGGTTATTTCCCTTTTAGCTTTTTAAAACTGTGAAGTTAGCCATGGCAGCATAAACAGTCACTGAAATGGAAACTTCTAGTCAAAATAAGACAGATTGACTTTTTTTTTGTTTTTCCTTAAAAAATTATTATCTTAAACTGACCAGGCTGTCTGCGGGTGGCAGATCTCTTGGGCGAAGCTAGAGATGGGGCTCACCTTGGCCTCCAGTGCTTGGCAGGTAGAGAAGTGTCCTTCAGCGCATCTGAGCTGCCCAGGTCTTTGTTTTGGATGTGCCTTGTGTGTTCAAGCAGAAGTAGTGAGTGGTGTCAGGTTGGGAGAGCCTGAAGAAGCATCACGGCGAGGAACACCGTGTCCTCCAAAAGGCTCCGGTCTCCCAGCCGTGGGGAGGGATCTTGGCTGCCATGTCCCCCCTCGCTCCCTTTGCAGGAGGACAAAGTGCAGGATTTAGGAAAAATGAAAAGGGCGGTGAAAAGCCTCTCCCTCGGTGCAGTTCTGCAGCATCAGACTGAATGAATGATGTGTGTCTGTGTCTGTGGTGTGTTTGTGGGACTGAAGCAAGTTCCCTGGGGGGTGTCCATTTTGTTCTAAACAGTTCATAAATCTAATAATTGCCAACAAAGGATATTCTGTTAAATGCAAATAATATCTGAAATATAATCTCTATAAATGTGGTTCATTTAGTCATTAATTTTATAGATTGTTGAAGTAATTAACAGTGCATAAAGAGGACTTCCTCCAATGCAAGTGTGATCTTTGGCTGAATGGACCTTTGTAGTGATCTCTTAAGACAGTGTCATAGACTGTAACTGGAATTTCATCTTGCCTTTTTTCCCTTATTTTAGTATTTTAAAGTGTTTCTAAAATGAAGTCTTTTTATGTGCTGGCCTTTAGTAATTTGTCTTGCTTGCTTTTGTGGGTCACTATAAATAATACTGAAATACATGAATGAGAGCCCTTCTTCAGGTAAACTATTTAAATACCGAAATATACGAACAAAATCTGTCTTACACAGAAAGGTTGTCAAGTTATCTGTAGTTAGACAGAATCTGCAGTGTGATCAGGGTATGTTTTGAGGTGATTTCCACTCCATTTGGTTTTTTCCCTCTCTTCAAACACCCCTTTTTCCTTTGGTTCTCGGCATGCCCAGTCAGTAGCTAAAAGCAGTTTAGCACTGCAGCAGAAATGAAGATCTCCATTTATTCTTGCTGTCTAAAAGTTATATTATCCCAGTGGGAAATCGGCCAAAGAACAGAACATCCTCTCCTACATTGCTGCTGCTGTTTGATCTCTCTCCTTCACCTGTAGGCTCTCCTATCATTTGTATTTACACAGACCTTTCGAAATTCCATAACTGTCTGCAGATGAGAACTCCTCCTGCCTTTCTTCTTGGAGATTTTTGGTCCTTCTACTGCCAAGAAAGAGTTTTGCTTTGAGAGCATGGGAAAGATGACAATTACAGACAAGGCAGCACAAGCAGCGTAATGCAGCCACTTCTCTGGATACGTCCTTGCTGTCCCCGATGGTGCAGGGACAAAGAGATGCTCCAAACAAGCCATAAGCGCAAGAGATGGGCAGAACTGGAGACTTGATTGTATTTCCCTCCTGTTGATGTACGAGTAAGGACAAAGGAAAAAGCTGGACTCTTATTTCTCCTCTCTCATAACAACATGAACTCCCCAAAAGACAGCAGCATCTACCTGTGGATTTTATATGGTCATGACTGGGTTTTCTTGCAACGCAAACGTTGCTGCTCTCATGTGTCCATCCAAGAAGCACACACTCAAAACCAGTTGGTGAGACAAGGACTTGTGTGGGTAAATCTACGTATCAGAGCTGTCACTTGATTTTGCTGGAAGATTCAAAAAATGAGTGAAAACCCCATCTCAACAACCCAACCAATGGTGGGTTGTCTGTCAGGATGAGCTCTTTTCATCTACTCCATTTGGATTCCTTTTGCAAAGAGTTCTTCAGAAACACAACAGATTTTCAGACATGCTTTTCTCCTCGTTAACCTTATTCAAATAAATTTGCATCCTTTAGTTCACAAGATGTCTTTACAGTGTCAACATCTGTTTTGGTAAAGATTTGCTTAATAGGTAGCTAGAGTTTGAAGTCTTTGCTGTCATAATATCCTTGCCCTTAAAGAAATTAAGGGGTGCACATTTGGCATTTATTACAACAACTCTTCCTTCCTCGTGTGAAGGAAATGATACCTTATTTCTCTCATTAGAGTAAAATATAACACTTTTAATGTGTTGGTGTATCATTGCATAAATTATGAGGACTTTTCTCTGTTTATATGGCATGCAGACTTTTCAAAACTGGAGTGCAGAGGGCTGCGAAAATAAAAAGCAGATGTCTCTCTTCTACTCTCTCAGGAGGTTAAAGCTTATCAGGATATTTTAACTCTTGAGGTCCTGTGATGGGCAACGTCTATTGAACAGAGTGAACTGGCACTCTCAGGTGCGAGATGGGGCATCCAATCATCCTGGTTGGCTCTCAGGAGGAATAACTGAGGCAAAACTGAATGCAACAAATATGGAAGGGAAGTTTTGGCATTGTTGGTTTTTCTTTCTTGTAAATGAAGGGGAAAGGTGGTCTATAAATACCTATCTGGCAGTGTCATTGTCCCTTCTGAAGCCCTCATGGTAGACGTTCTCATGGAGGTTGCTTGCATAATTTGCTTATCAATGTGAAATATATTTCCCTCTCCGCATCCATCACTGGGTGGGTTTTGTATTTCACCCGCTGCATCTAAGCAAGTAGCAGGAGTCTCTCCATGCGAATGCTGAAACACTTGGGCTAACATAGGGAGGCTGAATGTGGAAAGAAAGATAAAAATCAAACCAATCTTCATCTTACCCATAATCTCTGTGCAGAGGAGCAGGTGACACAAAGCCATCTGTGCCATGTTTGGGGATCTCCTGGGCAGGGGGAATCCTAACATGTTCCCTTAGGTACTATTTCCAGATGGCTGGAGGCACTGAAAATACACCTGCACCCCTCGGCAGGGATATAGTGGCTGAAAAGGGTAGTGATTTCACCATGAGAAAATTAACTTAGGGCACGGATATGCCTCCTCAAGGGCTGCAGGATGTGTGTGGAAGAAGAGTGGCATTTTAAAAAAACCCAAACATGCGGAAAACAGATATTTGTCATGAAATATTAATTTAAACAAATTTTGAGAGCCAGGCAGATGATTCTAAAACGTGTGGCTGGCCTGAACTTCGTGGTATTGCCACAGTGGTTTATAGTGTTTGGAGGGAGAGTTATGACGCAGAACAAATGGGATAAAAAGCTTGTTTAAGTGTGATTAAATGGGTCTAAAAGCTGCCCATTTTATGGGAGGGAGCTGCAGGCGTGGTGCCAAGCTGTAGCATGCTGTATGGTTCACCAGCTCGTCATATCCATATGGGCTGATTCAGAAGAATCTGTTTAAAAGTGATCCAAACAATTTATGGATGTTCCCATCACCGGCCCTAAGTGCATGAAGGGAGGATACACCCAACGAGGTCATAAAATGGTACCAGGATCTTCTGCTTTTAAAGACAGCAGTTTAGATGCTCAAAATTGTCATCCACTGACATCACCCCAGTAACCATTAGCACTGGTGGGGCGGTCTTGACATTTCCATATGGAGTATCATTTGTTGGCAGCCAGCTTAAACGAGAAAGGAGCACTGAGACTGGACACTCATGCGAGGCAAGTCACGTTGCAGATGGATCAGATATCCTTGCAATGAACATGCTCCTTCAGCCAACAAGTTTCTTCTTTGATGGTTTATCCCAGGGAATTGAGTTGGTCAGAAATGTTCCCATGAAACATCATTCCTTGAGCCTGGCTTATTTTGCTGGAACTGTGTTGAGCACAGTTGACTTTCCCCATGCCTGAGGAAGAGAGCTTGAGGAAACCCACCTGTACTCCTGGCAGATCTTTTCCAGGACAGGAGAAACATGGTGTGTACAAGTCTCTGGCTCCCAAGCGGATGCACCTGGTGGATTTGCCCCGAGGCCAGGGGTGCTGGGAGCTCTGCAGCTGCCCGCTGAAGCTGACAAGCTTTGACGTGCATTTCACTGGGAGGCTGCAGCAGGATCTGGGGAGCTTCTGGCTTCCTGGAAATTGCTCTCTTTTCAAAAGAACTGAAAAAAGTTTCTGTTCAATTTGGATCAAACCNTTTTAAACCCTACATTTTCAAGGCACTGGAAACACTGCTTTTCAGCCAGCTCTACTTGATAGTTTTATAGGGCTTTGCCATAATAAAAGCGAAGTGAGACGAAACAGAAAAGCCCTGCTTAGTAACAACAGGGGGTGGGGGAGAGGGAAGGGAGGCCTTAACCAGAGACAGGCTTGCTGGGTGACTGTTCTGCCAGCAGAGGACAAAACACATGTGCCAGAAGCATGATCGAAATCACGTGTGTCCAAGGCTTTGCTTCTCACTGCCCCACAATCCGGAACAAATCAAGGAGCCTCTTTGGAAAGTGGGGTGCTGTGTCCTGAACGGTCACTGGTCTCTTTGGCCAGGCGAACACTGGATAATTTCTCAGGCATATCCGAACAGATGCTTTTAGCCTCTTATGGCTGTCTTCCCACATAAGGAGCTTTGCTTTGTCACCAGACCCTGCCAAAGATCCAGTCCTCCTTTTGACAAGAACTGTTTTTATTTACTACGAAAGCTGGTCTGGCCTTGGTTCTCGGTTTTGTAAATTATTCATCTCATGTCAGTAGTAAAGGAGCTCCTCTCACATGTTAATAAGTTTCTTTCCAGCAAACCATCAAGTCCAGGTTTAGGGGGGGGTGTGAGATGGGGGGCGGATAGTAGGGCTGAAGGGAATTAATAGCTGACTTTCTTCATTAACATTAACCAGCCAGGTGACCATCTCCCCCTTAGATAATGTCCCATCCACCCCTTGCATTGGGAATAGGTATGTCTTCTCCTGTTTCTGTATGGGGGACTGAGCGACAGATTAGCAGTTAGAGCCCAGATCTGTCCTGACATGCTGTTGCTTTCTTGCTTCCTAACTCAGTTCTTTCCTCTGTGGAGGTACCTGTCTGAATCACACAATTATAGAAAAAAATTGGTTGGAGGAGACCTCTCATTTGGATCAGGACTGTCATCAAAACTAGATCAGAGCAGCTATGGCTTGAAAACAACCATGGATGCAGATGCAACATCATCTCTAGATATCCTTTTCCAGAGCTGCAGTACCTTGTTAAGTAGAAAGTTTTTGTAGTGTTCTAAGCTTAGCTTCCCATATAGCAATTTGTGTTGCACTTTTTATTAACTTTCCTCACCTAGAAGTATTTGGCTCCATTACCTTTGTCACTGTCCTTCAGGTAGTTGTAGGTGGCTGTTAGATTCCCCTTCAGCCTCTTCCTCATCAGACTGTACAAGCCCAGCTCCTTTACCCTGTCTTTTTTCCCAGCTGGCAATGAACTGCTGAATCATTGATTGCCACGCTTTAAGTCCAGCTGTCCAGCCCATTTCCAACCCATACAATGATCTGTTTGTCCAGTCCATACTTCCTCAGCTTATGAAAGAGACTACCATGGGAAAGAGTGTGAAAAGCCTTACTAAAAGCAAAGCATTTAACAGCACTACTCTCACCTTGCCTATCTAGCCAGTCATTTCATCACAGAGGGCAATCAGATTGGTCAAGTGTGATCTGCCCTAGGTAGATCTGTATTGACTGTCTCCTATTTATCTTCTAGTTCTTCCCATGGGTGGAAGCAGACTCCAGCAGATGTGTTCCATGGTCCTTCCAGAGATGGAGAGAACTCAGCTGCCCAAGATCCTTCTCTCACCTTTCTTATAGATGTGTGTAACATCAGCCTTTTCCCTAGTCATTAAGGACTTCTCCCAATCACTGTGATCTTTTGCAGGTGATTAACAGTGGTCTCACAGTCACATCATGCAGCTCCTCCAGTACCCTGAGGTGAAAACCATCCATTTACATGGATTTGAATATTTGCACCTACCCTGTGCTCTCTATAACTTGTGGCTTCTCCACTGCTGGCTGTCCCTTTCTTTCCCAGGCAATCCTGGTTTGCGCAGAGGTCTAGGAGGGAGATTTACTGATGAATACAGAGGGAAAAAAGATGTTTAGTAGTTTAGCCATTTTCAAACTGAAAATGTTTGTCTGTCTTCCCCACAAACGACATGTTTTGCAGTGACCTTATCCCATTTGAACTGCGAGTAATGGGACTGCAGGGTAACATGTTGTAATCATTCAGAGCTGAGTAGGAGACAGGGATTTGCTTTGCTCAGTATCTGAGTTCCGGCAGATCAGTCTCGTATAATGTGAATCTTTGCACAACGTAAGAGCCTGTGTAAGGTCCTTTCAAAGCTACAACTCCCCAACTGTGTATGTTTATTACATTCACCAAGAATGTTGTAAAATTGTTTCCGCTAAGACTGAAGTCCAAGGGAGGATGAATTCTCTATGCAACTTTAATATGTTTGTATCTCCTCTTACTTTCATGGCTATTCTGGGTAGTAAATCCCTTATCTTCAGCTATGTGAACGGTTTACTAAACATCTGTCAGTAGCACCCGTGCCCATCTTGCTAATCTGGAATGCCAACATGCCTCCAAACCCTAAAAAATGCTTAACCATCTGTATCTCTGTACTAAAAATGCAATGCAATTTAGCTCAAAAATTGTGAAGAGTCTGCACTTTGCCTGTGTAAACTTTATTTGCAAGGCAATCTTTAGACATAGGAAAAAACCCATTTCCAGAAGGAAAATATTAGCAATGGGTGCAGTTGTGAAAGGTGGGAGACAGGGTTGTGACTGAATCAGGCCTTGGAGGTCAGATGGTTATCAGAACCAGCTGAGCTTGAAAAACCAAGTGAGAGGACTCAGAACAAATAGGTCTGTAGCATTTAGGCACAATATTAAATAGGATTTGTGGTACTTGCTGCTTCAAGCTGTGCCAAGAATAGCATGAGTAGCCTTTCTTGTTGAAAATTGGCACATCTGGTCCCAGTCCTAGTTGGAATCAGTAGGGCATGAAAAAATGTGCTGTATTACTAGTATTTGTTTTGAAACCTTTACTGGAGGATTCAACCCAGGCTGGACATTCATAGTGTTACGTGAGCTCTCCTTTCTTTCTCAAGCTCCACACTCAGCAACAGACCAGCTCACATGTCACAAAGTACTGATCATCGGGCAAAAATGGGCTCTGCTCCTGTATAATTCTGTGCTTGGTTACCCCAGAGTCCCTGGGTCACCTCACTCTCTCCGGCACCATCTTTCTAAAGTAACACAACAATCTTGCACAGAGGAAGAGTTAATTTAGCCCACCTACAAAAGGAGAAATGGAGGAAAAATGAGTTTATTTGGCGGGACAGGTTGATGACAGCAATGACAGGGGAGCTTGGGTCTCTACTGGCCCTTTGGGGTCCTTATTCCCAGGCCAGCTTCCCCGTTACTGGCTCATACCGCCCACCATACTGGGAGGCAAGGCAGAAACAAAAGAAGTGGGTGGATTTAATTCAGAATTTCAAAGATGTTGCTGCTGGGTTTGCAGATGGTGGCAGCAGATGACAGAAATGAGCTCATTTTCCCTCTGAACATTTCTTTCATCCCTAATAAACAAATCTTAAAACAAAGAGCTTCTACAAGAAATGTGGAGTTTTCTCCCTCTTCATTTTTTTTCTACCGGAAGAAGGTAACCAGAGCAAAAGAGGGTAGAGTCTTGCAATAATTCCATTTTCCAGATATCTCAGTGATGGCCCATTTTACACAGCTCCCTTTTAGGCCCAGAACTGAGATAATCTGTGTGCATCTTAGCCCAGCTCATCCCCGTCCAATAGGACTGCCTTTGACATGGACTATTGTTCATGCTCCAAGTCCCTGTCATCAGTTTTTTATGTATCTTGTCTGTGGCAGGGGATTTCTACGTGGAAATGTGTTTGTTGGGTTTGAAAGACCTGTAGTTTCTCTTGCTACAGGCTGACGCATGGCAGGACGAGGAGTGATGACTTTTCTCATCACCGGCTGCAGCTATTCTCCTCTCGGTAGCTGTTTCTGAGCTTGGGTTTGCAGTGGCTCCTGTCCCTTTCTTCCACGGTGACAGAGATTGAATGCAAGTTGTTTGGTTTCCCCACCCCAGAGTGAGGCGGTTGATCCAGACAACATCCAGACAGCAAGCCAAAATATGACTGTATGGACAGTAAGACTGTGTTGGACCTGAGTGTGGTTTCCAGCCCTGAGCTAACATAGGAACATAGACTGAGCTCATAGTGTCAAGTGAACCACGCACTGTCTTGGAAAACCGATTTTTCAATCCAGTCCTGTTTGACAAGATGTCTTTGGAGCTCAGAGAAGGGACTTCAGGACCTTCTTCCATGTGTTTCTGCGTGATATTTATTTCCCCTGGCTCTGCCCAAACAATAAAAAGGCAAAGGGAAATTTGGCCATAAGATACATTCCTGTCTTGATGCTTTCTTTGATCTCACTTTGCTTTTAGATTCTGCTTGCCTGAATTACACAGTGGTACTGCGAGTAAGAAAGAACCACTGCCTTCTCTTTTTTTTTTTAGGAAGGATACAACAATGGGTATTTTCCCAGAGGTAGCTCTCCTTGCGTGATTCATGCTCTTCAGCAACGCTTCTTCCTCCTGCATACTCAGTTTTCCACCGTGTTTCTGGTGGGATGATTTGTGCTGATCTTAGTTCAGCAGGCTTTACAGGTCCCCTGGTTACAGCCTAATAATTGTAGTGAATTATTAAAGGAAAAAACAAAACAAAATGAAACCCATCATGACATTTCTTAAAATAATATGAATTGCCCATTCAGCTGTTCACACACTGCAGAGTAGAACCCAGACGCCTTCTCAAGCTGAAATCCTTCTTGAAGCCTGGATCCCACTGAGGATTTAGGACTGGATTCTCATTTATGGTGAGGTCTCTTGAGCCAGCAAGCACAGGATGTAAATTAATTTTACTCTCACTTTCACATGAGAATTAGGCCTTTAGAGTCAACTTGAGTTACCTTATGCTGGCTGCATCAGTCACATATGACCACCTGTTGTTTCTTGGTTAAGCTTAACTGTATTTAGTTTTTTGGCAGGAACGCTTCTTTTGCTGTGTGTTTTCACAGTGCTGGCCACTAGGTGCTACTGCAACACAAATACAGTGACGGTTAAATGGAGTCAGCCAGATCCTGCCCCTTCCCCAGCGTGGAAGGGTCTTTTTGTACCTCTGGCTCCTCCTGCCAGTGTGACCCCTGTGCCTGAGCTGCTGTGGAGGTGGCATGGTGAGCCTCGGGTTCAGTGACAGGTCCAGGGCTGATACAGAAGTATAGGATGCTGTGGTGAGGCTAAAACAACTTCTTCCAGGAACCGAGCGCCGACCTGTAAGAGAAGGATATGGAGGATGGACTCCGTGGTGTGCACGCACCTCCGGGTAAAATATGGGAAAGGACTGCGCAGGGGAATGGTGGTTTTGGTCATCAACTGTTGGTGGACGACCTGTTACTGAAGGCAAGATATGAAGTACCGCTGCTTTCCTCTCAGATGATTCATTCATAGATCTAGATCGTAGAGGTCAGGACTAAATAGGATGCTTGGATCTTCTAGGCTGGCATCCTCAATCTAGTAGATACTAGATTTCACTGGTTGACCTGGTATGGAGACCAGCTGATTGTGCACTAGTGAAAGTATCACCTCCCGAAAAGCAGCTTCTCAATCTCAAGACATCAGGAGAGGAACACCACCAATTTTCCATGGTCATTCATGCTCCATGTCTAACACAGCTTGTGCCTTCCCTCTTGTTTGAATTTGCCTGCTTGGAATATGGGAGAGGTTCTCCTACAATCTGTAAAACCAGGAATCAAACAGGGAACAAAAATATATCTTAGAACTGCTCCATATTTTTCCACTGCAAAGTTTCTTTCTGGTTTATATTTTGGGATTTTTTTTTTTCCCTCGGAAGAAAAGGAATTCTTAGTAAAATGGAATTTTTAATTAAAGCAACAAAACAAAACTTGTTCTTATTGAAAACCTCAAAATTGAAAAATCTGGTTTTAGGAAAATCCTGTTTCTTAGGCTGGCTTCATTTGATATGTTATATCCTCAGCATGATGCTGTCTTTCATAAGACTTAATTTGTCTAATAGAAGCCAGCAATAAAGGCAGCAAATGTTCCCTTTGCCCTCTTACTAGCTTTAGTTTATCTGGGCTGGCTTCAGCACCTCTAAGGAGGCAGCAGAGGGACAGTTTGTACAACTCTGCCTTAAAACAAATATATTAAATGAAGACAGAAACTCCTTATTCTCATGGGCTCTTATTTGTCGATCGGAGCAGTTTGCTTTCTGCAATACAGCCTAACTACGGACCCACAGGTCTTACAAGTTCCTACCCCCGCCTGGTCCCCGGTGCTTCTCGGGTTCACACCATCGCAGTCTGGGGCTCTGTACACTGAAATCTTTGTGTGGGTTTTTGGGGTTTTTTTTATGGTGAATGGGCCATCTGCCAACAAGGCTGGGGCAGAGCGCTCTGTATTTGGTAGTTCTGAATAATTCTGCTGCTGTCTTCTGTAAAGCAAGTGGGAATGCTTAGATTTTTGTTGGTGTCCTCTAATGCTCTGATAGCTTTGCTCTTAGCTTCTGGGTAAAAACCCCAATCTTTATCTCTTGAGCTTGTAAATTTTGATTACTCTTGACATGGTCTACTGTTTTATGCTGTTTTAATTACTCCCCTGCCTCTTATCCAGTTGGAGCAGGAATTCAGAGCTGATTCAGTTTATCATGCATGTAATGCAACTTACAGAAAAGCATTTCACTAGAGAGCTTTGACATTGTCCACTTGCGTTTGGTTCTCACTTTACTGCGAAACTTCGTTTTTCGTCTTAGTTGAGTACAGGATACAGACCAAAGTAGGCATTTCTGAAAAATCTTAGCATTTGTTACTATTTTTCATCTACTGCATAAGAAGCTTGACTGTATCGTGTTGAGCCCATGCAGAACGGGAGCATGTTTTCAACAGCTTGCACCCTCCTCTAACGTGATGCCTTCCGAGAAAGATGAAATTACCAGTTAGGTGGCCACGGCAGATTTACACAATGTGATCTGTCCTGTGGTTATGGTGGGGTTCGACCTGAAAGCTAAATGCAGAAATCAGCTCACACCTTTTCCAAAAACGGTGTGCTGAATAACGTGTGCTGAATGCAGATCGTGCTGGGCCATGAGGGGACCTGGGTGCAGCTGGCGCCTAGTTGCTGTTCTAGTAAGCTTGCTGCTCCTTGATTTGTTCTGTTTTAAGGCAGAGGGGTATTTTTTTCCCCCTTCATGTTGTCTTTCAAGGATTTGCAGAGTTCCCAGGTCACTGGATGTCCATTGGTGTTGGTAATGACTCAAGGACTAAAAAGAAATAGCTATCTTTTTAGGCAGATGTCTGAAGTTGCTGCTCAGTAGCTTGTGTTCAAATGAGAGTTCACTAAGGAACGAACTCTCTGTCCCTGAGATGCTGATGTGTTTGCTTCTTTGTCAAATGCTGAACCTCAAACCTCACCCCAACCTGGCAACCTTTCAAACAGCTCCCAAAACCTGGCATTTTCCACACTGGTGGGGAAGAACTGTTAAGAAATCACAAAGAAATAAGTCTTTGGAAGCTCTTTTAGTGGAGGTTGAGGGAGGAGAGAAGTTTGGCAATGCAAGATAAAGCAGTAATATTACACAATTGTAATGCTGTCTCTCACTGAAACCATGCTAAATGATTTGTAACACTCTGAGAGGAGAAATGTGCACCATCAGCATTAATAAGCTTGACACAGAGAGTTTGGCCAACACCAAAAACTTCAGATTTGAGTTTGGACTGAAAGTAACTTGCCTTCAAATATTGCATGTTTTCCTTCTACTTAGATTGCACTTCTTTTTGAAGCCACTGAAACAGACCAGTTAAGTCCTGCTGCACCACTAAAACTCTTCTCGGACACTTTCCTACCTACAGCAAAATGTCCTGTTTGTTGTCCAGTGTCACCCCTCGGTTAGCCACACAGAGTGATTCTCTGCTAAGTATCTCTCTGATAAGAATCAGAATATAGTTTGTCAGAGCGCCACATTGCTTTTCTTGCTTAACTGGTACTTTGGGAGGAAATGGTTTAGAAGAACCATTCAATTAGTTCAATGTTAGAACATTCAAGCTTGGATACTTGAAAAGAGCAAGACTTAAAATACTTTGTCAAACTGTTTGGTATATTGTAGTAGACTGGCTGGTGAGTATGTGTGTCGCCATCTTCTCTGAGACAGGATATGTGTCATGAGCCTCATAATGCCAAACCTTACAAGATATTTTTCTTCAACTCAAGTGATGGATCGTGCTTTTAGAATATGACTGCAGGGCTTAGTGTAGTGACAACATGACATTTTTCATGCTCATAAAGTGGTTACAATAGATCTGAAGTGTTGTGAACCGCAAATAGTTAGGAACAAATTTTATCTGCTACTCAAAGTTTCATGTAGATTGCTACATCTTTCCTTTAAACAATTGTTATTGTGCTTTTTGTGCAAACATTTGCTTACTAACTGAGCCTGGAGGTTACAAGTTCAGAGTTTTCCCTGGGCAGAAAAATGGTCTTTATTGCTGATCGACAGTGGACCCATTAGGTCCTCCAAATGGATTTTTCCTTTGGGAACGTTGATCTTCAACAACTCTTTCTTTAGAAGATCATGTTCTTTCCATCTCCTTGTCTTTTCTGTGTCGGAGCACCCTATTTTGCTTCTGCAGGGGTCATGTACTCCTTCAGAATCCTGCTGTAGGCCAAATTAGCCCCTCATGTTGACTTCTTTCTCAGTACATTCTTGAAGCTATTCTGTCATGAAGATGGCCGAGATGATGTGGGGTTTACATGCACTGTAATTCTTACTTTCCTGTTTTGGGAATGATCAAAAAGATGGTTGGATTAGGTTGCTGATAGCCTGTGCCACAGACACACAGGGATGCCTGAGGTAGTTTTGTGCAGGGAATCTTGTGAGAGGCACTGCTGTTATGGGCACCCCATCAGGAGATGGCAAACCTGAGCAAATGTATCAACAGAAATTATATTTATTGCCATGGCCATATGGCAGGCAGGCACTAAACACAGACTGCTCTAAAGCATACTTATTGAGATAATTGTTTAAAAATATATTTAGCCCCAGGCACAAAAGTGTCTTATCGAGACAGTGATCTTATTTGTATAGAACTTGTTAGCCCAGGAGTGCATTGCCCACCTACAACTCCACTGCTTCCAGAGGTAGCCTGGGTCCAGCGAGCACTCCATGCGTGTGCAGTGTGCAGCCTTGTGGCAAAGCTCATAAACCTTCCTGGAACCACAAGAGCTGAGAAGAGTTGCAGCGAGTCAGCTGGGGCTGTGTAGGATGCCAGTGGCGTGGTCCGGAAATAGTAGGTATCATTTGCATTTTTAATTTGTCTGAATAAGCCTTAATCCTCATTGTCTCAGATAACAGCTGAATGTATCCTGAAAGTGTAAAGGACTATGTTACAAGCTAGTCTCTGCAACAGTTGGTACTTGTATTTGGCCTTTGGTATTTATCAGTATGCTAACAACGTCAACACACACGCACTGGTTTTCCATCCACTGCTTTGAGATAGGGCAGGCTTGGCTTTGGTCACAATGCTCTCTTTTGTTTGCCTTGGTTCTTTCTTTTCTTCTCTGCATTGACACCTCGATTTTTGTCTGCTAGTTTGTTATATTTCTGGCAACGGAGACCTCTCTGGGCCAATACCTTTTAAGAGCCTCTAGAGCAGGACACAGTAAAAGAGCCAAAGCTGGAGAAAGACTTGGAAGGCATATACAGTAGAGCACACAGGTGGAGCAATGGGCAAGGGCTAGTCCAAAGGAATAGGAGCCAGCTTTTGTCCTGAAGGCCAACCAGCTGTCTGCACTCACTACCTCTGCTGCTGACTTATTCCAGTTTCAGGTTGGGAAGGCTGATGTCAATTGGCTTGCAGGAGTTGTGCTGGGTGGTGACTGCAGCCTGCTCCCCTCCACCACCAAACTTCTGAATGTTGACATAATGGCAGGTATTCCTCTTAATAGTCAACAAGCTGCCTAGGTTGCTTAAGAAATTGCTTAGCTTCAATCCCTTTCCCTTCTTCAGATCCCTGAAATATGGAAATATATGGTGTTAAAAACCGTGCTCACCGTGTCTTAATGTGCTTAGGTGGCCCCTTCTCCCCCTTAGGGCCGAACTGACAGAGCAATGGATTGTTCTGCAGGCGTCAGGATGTGATGGTTTGAGAGAGGGCCCACATCTGTGCTATTTGGTCAGTGTTAAGAATGTTCATTTGCGTTCTCTCCCCAAATTTTGAGCTTAATTCTACCAGTGCCAACAGTATGGAGCCCCAACAAAGTGCTTCCAGCCTCTTTTTCTGGTAATGACTAAATCTGCTCTAAAACTGGGAAGAGAAGAACCCTGATTGCTATTGCAAGCACCAAACTACCTGGCCTTTTTGCAATGACAGCAGTTGGGCATGTCCGTTCCTTCCTTCATCGCTCAGTATAGAAACATCCATTCGCCAGAAAGGGTGAGGGTGGTTCAGCATTTAGCATGATTAGTTACACACTGGCAGTGTTAAAATTCATACATCCTCCCTCTTCTGTGAGGACAACTCTGAAGTGACCTCATGGAAAACTCTCAGGAGTTTCTGTATGATTTCACGTGGGCTTATCCCCCTCGTAGACACAGAGGGCCAAAAAGCTGCCTTGTAGCAAGCCGGCTTGTGCCTTTTATGAGTCCTCAACAGATGAATTAATCTGGTACTTGTGTAAGAGAAGGGATTATTTGTTCTACCCCCACATTTCAGAGATTTGGATCACGCACCGCATAATTTTGACGATGTCTTGTTCTCCATCCAAAGCTGCTTTCCAAGCATTCTGTATAGCTCAACATTACTCATGTGGGAGAAGCAAAGAAACCTGAGTAAGATTTTTACAGGGCAGGACAGAGTGATGAAAAACTATAATGTGACAATGTTGTATCAGCTCAATTTGAAATGATTCAAACCTCCTTCTCTCCTTAGGAATTCACGGAGAGCTTGGGCAGGCCACCACCACTACACGGCTGTTTCTAAATACTAGCTCTGCACCCAGGATGGCTCTGGATGTTGCTAGCCAAATTTAGGGGCACGTCTCTGAACCCCGAAGTGGCAAGCTGTCCATACAAAGTGGCAAGAGCCGAAGGCCCATCTATTTGACCTGTGCATGGGGTTTGTCTAAAAGCTCCTCAAAATCCAACGACATGTGACCCATGTATGAGGGCCAGAGTGCAAAATGCAGTTTGTAACTGGATCTCAAAAAAAAAAATGTTTTGAAACTTTTCTGCTAATTCAAGGCCAAATTCTGTAATCTTCTCAACCATTTGCATTGTACAAACCCATATACTAAGAAAAATGAACCAAGTTTGAAGATTTAGTCCTTGTGTAGAAGCAGAAGGAAACCTAAATGCATTTTAGGAGCTGAACGCTCTTATGCTGTGCCCAGCAAAATAGGCAGGAAACTTCTTTGGTCTGTGCATTTCATTATTAGAAGAGCGTTTCCCAATCACAGTAACTTTATCTTCCGAGTTGCAAATATTTCAGTTTTCACTCAACGAGGGTTGAGTAAAACTCAGCTGTGCGGCCTCTTCAATGGGAAACGTGAACATCACTGCTCGTCCTTTTCAGTTGCAGCACTGTATAAATGAAATAAATATTGTAAAATCACTGCTCTCCCCCCTCCCTCCTGCTCTCCCCCACCTACCTACACCTTGGCACGTGCTAAGTTTGTTCTGCACACACGTAGCCAGCTGGATTGAACTCCAGTAGCAGGCATTGGGATAACAAGGCAAAATCTCCAAAATCAAAGATACCTGGGCATCATGCAGCCAGCAGAAATGAGCAATTATCTTCAATTTCTGTGCAAAAGCCCAGGGTGTAGGGGGGGTAGGCTGAATAACCCTTTATTTGTTGACAAAAGTAATGAGTCTTCATTTTTCCTTTGGGAGGGAAAGCAGCAACTGCAGCAGCATTTCTTCTGCTTGTGATAAAAAGTGAAAATACAAATGTGATAAGGAAACAAATTAATTGTGAAGGTCCTAATTAAAATCTCTGGGAGAGGTATTGCGTTACAGTGCAAAGAAGTAAATGAATATGACCTTTCTGTGAACTCCTCAACCCTACTAGAAGCATAAATTTAAAGTCTCCTAGCGGAGAAGTGTTCTGGCACTGAACTGGTGTCTACAATCAGGATTTTGTCTGCAGGTATCAATGCACAAGATCTCTGCCTCGTGGAGCTCGGAGTCCCCTGAGGCTTCTTATGTTTTGCCTTCGTTTGCTGTAGTCCATGTCAGAGGGTTTCAGTGGCCTGGCCCGGCTCTGGCTGCTCCCCTCTCCTCCCAGCCTGGAGCGTTTCCTCCATATGCAGGGAAGAACTCTCACAAGAAGGTGGTCAGAAAGGCCACGGTAACTGGAGCAGAACGGAAAGCCATGTACTGCAGAAACGCTTGCTGAAGATATATAACTTTTGTCTGCTACCAATTGTCACAAACAGTTAAGGCAAGCAATTTATGGCTGTGGAGCTCACACTTACTCTGCTAGATTTCCATCTCTGACTCCTACCTGGCATGTTGCGCTGATTCCTCCTGATTTTTAACGCAGGGCAGGGCAAAAAGAGCATTACGAAACAGATATACTCCCTTTCTTTAAGGAAGGGTTGGCTTTTCTTTCGGCTCCCTCATCATTAAGCTAACGTTTTTGCTGAGTGACAGCTGTTTCTGCTCAGAAAGGGGACACAAAGTTTGGCTTTGTTTTAATCCTGGGTTGTTTATCACAGGACTTTGAAGCGTACACCCTTCATTTTCCCCTTCTCTATCTCTCCAAAGCTTTGGGGTTGAGAAGGAGCAGGAAGAGGAAGGGTTTTCAAAGGGATGTTTCACTGTTAAAAGTTCAGCATTGCTCTCATATGTGATTTTCCTGGTTGGCAGCTTTATGGCTAAAACCTCTGTTTTAAAACTGGTGCGCACTGGTGATATCATGAACATGCCACATGGTGTCTGATGTCCTTTAGCGACAGCAGATTTATAGCATTTTCCCTCATAAAAATCCTCTCCCTTGCCAAAAGAGGTCCAGCTGGAGTTATGAAATGAGTAAACAGAGACCCTGCTACAGTGAGGCAGCCTGGCCTTTCCACTTCCCTTGGTCTGTTGCACGCTGGAAATTGCGCAGCATCCACGCGGTACCATGGAAAGGCTCCTTTATTCCTACAGGGGCACCAGGTCTGATAACACTTGTGGCCCCTGCCTGCTGCTTCGCAATTAATAGGAAGATCATCTTATTCAATTATTATCAAGTTTTACTAAAGTCTATGCATAGGATGTCGTTAAAAGCCTGTGAGCCAAAAAACCCCACCCTAACGGTGCGATATTGCACCCCTGAAATTCAACTGCATCCAAATAGACATAATGCTGTCTTGAGTGCTTGGGAAATGGAGCTTGGAAGTCGCCATGAACAAATCTTTGTTAATAATTTTTTCAACTGGAAATGTGTTCTGAATCTGCTGTGACTATCCGACCACTAATGGCTTTCGTGTTGCTCACTGTGAAATTCATAGGCAATTAGGGAAATGGAGACAGATCTGATAGCTAATTGCTGCAAAAATCATCCTCCAAATGGTTGAAAACCAGAATTCCTTAGCTGAAATCCACAAATGTCTTCATGCAAACTAAAGAGGTTCCCCAGTGGCGCCTGTGTGGTGAGGATTTGGAGATGCTAGAGCAGTAGAGGGAGGGGTTTGGAAGGAACTGTGCTGGGACAAGTGGAGGCAGCACGACATTCCCATCACTCCAGAGACCCTCAGCTTTGTCTCCAAAGGCAATCACCGGCTCTCCTGGCCAGGGGGCGTTTGCAGAGTTTTTTGGAGGGGTACACTTAGCCCTGTGGTCTTTGGGGAATAAATGTGCCATGAACAGAGTGTAAGGGTGGCGTTTGCAAGGGAGTAGAGAACAACCTCATCTCCGGTGCCCTTTGCCATTTGAAAAGTCCACTCTGCGTACCAATTTTCTAGCCTAGACTCAGGTGTACGCTGTATCTCAGTGCCACTTGGGTGACTAGGAAGCCCTCCTAGGAGTGTGTCGCTCCCCTGCTTACGCCGCGCTGGTGACGTGTGGCACTACAGGGCAATGAGAGGGTGGCTGAGGCAATGGCTACCAGAACTGTGTGCCAATCCCCCAGCTGAGACAACTGAGTACAGAGTGGTGACAGCCCAAGTGGAATAGCTTGGTCCAGCCGCCTGTCAGAAAACATCTTGAGGCTCTGCTTGTCTCTTATGAATGAGGAGACCTGAGCTGAGGAGGTCTTTAGAGAGCACCCATGGGCTTTAAGGTTCAGGTGGTAGATCCAGCTGGCCCACATCTGCTCCTATGTGGTGTCCTCTGCTGTGCCGAAGCTCTCATTTGAAGACCTGGAGAGTAGATGGTTCTCATCTGTTTATTGCTTGAGTTGCTGAGTAAAAATATCATATGCGAAAGTCTAGCCACCCTCATAATAAGCAAGAGGGACTTGAATGTGATTCGACACACAGAGAAGCAAATCAGAAATAACTGCTGACTCCAATGACACCAAAATGAGTTCCGTTAGCTCTGGATACGATGGGTGTGAGATCAGTTGGGGGTCCGATGTGGTGAAGTTGCTGACTTGCTTCAGTTTTTGGGAGGACAGTTCTGTTTGGAAGGCTAGTACTTGAAAGGTATTTCTGAAAAGATATATATATATATAGATCTTTTCATATATATATGTATATATATTGAATTTGTAGCTGACGCCATGGCTTGGAGTCGAGGGATTGAAAGGAGAAATGGAAAAGAAAATGAAAAAAGAACAGTGAAGAAATAAATGTCTCTGTGAATATAGGATAAAATTTTAAAGAAACCCAGAGAAATCACTGTGCGTCATATGATCTGGAAAAAAAATTCAGGGCAAGAGAGCCAGCATTTTTTGTTATGTCTTTACCAATGCATCAGACTAACAAAACCAGAGGACTGTCCTAGTTGGCTTCATTTCTGCAGAAATGCATCACACCTGGCTCTGCGCTATTTGTGCTGACCTCTGTCAGCCACGTAAAGTGAGAATTTAGGGACCAGATCTGAGAAAAAGGAGGAAAAAAAAAGAGCACTTTTGCGTTTCGGCTTTGATTGCAGCAGCCTGGCGCAGAGCTGAGACGGGGAGGGCTCCTTCGCTGAGGCCCCTCCAGCGGGAGGACACAGAGAAGGCTGTGTTAGTTTCCATGCCGCTTAACATTTGTATTTATTTATGCACCGCATTTAATTCTTTATTTATTCTGCATGTGAGTGTGGATTTAATGCTTGGCTCCGGGCAGTCCTGTGTTTATCCACAGGGCTGCAAATGTTCAGACTGACAATAGGTTTTAACCCCAACTGGAAAGGCCACCTCTAAGTCTGCCGCCGTAGTGCCTGCCTACCTGTTTGGACGCTGAGGAGCTGCCGGTGGCTTGGTTGACGGGATATTTACTCCCAGAAGCAATATTGAGGTCACCAAGTCCATGCCCAGGGGCCAGGACCATTCTCTGGTGGGCCGTGGCTCCTGGAGCATGAGGTGCAGAGATGGAGGTGCTGCGGGAGCGGCACTGTGCTGCTGTTTGCCAGCAGAAGGGAGTTGGTCATGCCGGATGGAGTTAATGGGACATTTGCACATCGCCTTCTTCCTTGGCCTCTGTTTAATGTTCTTGCCATTCTCAGCGACAAAACAGCCCCTGAGGGGCAGATGCCACCAAGCGTAGCAAGGGAATACCCCTGTGGATGCTCTAGCTTCTGGTCTGCGCTGGACAAAAAAGGCAGGAAACCAAAATACCCTGTCCCAGAGCCATGTCCATGCCCTTGGCCCCATTCGCACACCACATGGAGCGCAGAAGCAACGGGGAGTCCATGTGTTACCATTGTTCATTGTTAGCAGCTTCAGATCTGAAGCGGTGAATGGGGAGCCAACATCCCACTCCAACTTGCAGAAGCCATCCAGTTCCCTCTTTGTCGGCAAACGGGGGGGAATAACAAAGGGCGCTGCTGAAATCCAGCAGTGTCGCAAGATCTGCGCCTACGAGTTGCACAGCTCGTTGAAAAGGAGGAAAACAGGGGTTTATGAAGAAAAATTGCAGGCCTTCCAAGTTGCTTCTGTTTCCCACGGTGGTACCACAGCTGAAGGTGGGTCCTGCAGGTGTTCATGCAGCTGCCCTGCGTATCGCAGAAGTCAGAGAAGTACTGTGAAGATGTCAAAGGAAAAGGAAAAAAAAAAAACCCAATTCCACCAGCCAAACAGCCTGTCAGTGCATTCAGTGGTGAAAGGAAGGTGGGGCAGGGAGGAAAGAGGAACAGCCAGGGGGAAAATCTTGTAACACTTCCATTTTCTAAAAACTAAAGCTTACCTAGACCCTAGTTTGTTTTTGTTTTAAAATCCTATTCTGTGAAAGAAAAGATCTAATGATTGAAAATGATACTTTTGGACTGAATCTTTTGGGTTTGGGAAAGCTGCTTTTTCAGTAACAAAATCTTTCACATAAAATAGTCCAAAAGGCTGGAGGTGTTTGCGTGCAGAGCTGTAACTCATGAAGGCGATTCTCAGAATACATGTCTCTGCAATGCTTTCACCTGCTCTGGGGACAGTCTGATGCCTCCTTACAAACACAATCACATGAACGGCTGTCACATTTTGCTGCGATGGCCACCAAATCTAAGCTCTTCCACACTAGGGAGACGGTCAGTGGGATATGACAGCTGAATTAGATTACTTCTGCTCATATGGTACCACATCTTTCAGTGTCACGAGCCAGGAACTCCAGATGTGGCTCAGAGCAGCGCTTTTTGGAGGACACACCGTGCACATGGCACTAACCCATCCTCTCTCCGCAGAGCCACAACCAAATGTGAGACCTCGAATGGCACATTTCCATCTGCAGTATTGATCGACAGGACACAAACACTACCTGTGGGGAGGAAGGTGTCTGCCAAGCCGTGCAGAAATGGCATGTTGCTTTCATTTCACCCCACTCCTGTCCTTTTGATCCAGATGCTACTCTTCATGCTGCTGGGAGAGGTTAATATTTCTGACACGAATCGATAATGTTGGATATGGAGCTCGTTTCTTGGCAAATCAGTGCAAAGGAAGTAAACAGTGCCTGTTTGTTTTGACTTTCTTCCCTCGTTAAGTCTGGTTTATTTTAGTAGATGGTCTTTTGATTTTATTAATTAAAATATGGCTGGATAGGGAATGAGAATGAATACAAAGGACTTATGATTGATATATACAAGAGGGGAGGAATATCCTTTGGATTCCTGTTGCCACAAAGGAAGTTGTAAGAGGCAAAGTAGATCTTCATTTCTTGGCTCTATAGCTGAAGGGAGGAGAGGCTGGTAATTTTAGCTCTCCGTGGTGTTTTGCTAGAATTCAGGGTTGATATTTAAGGTCTTCGACAAAGCTGGGTTAAGTAATGATAAATAAAACATAGTGAAGATACGATCCAGCAAAATAAAGCAAACTGAAGCAAAAATATGTATTAAAAATCAATTATTACAAAAGCATCCAATATGTTTTAGTATGTCTCCTTTTTGTTAGCAAAACATTTGGGAATAGGTTGGGGTTTTTTTTGTCTATTTATATTTCAGCAAATATTAATAAGCAATCAGACTGTCAACTTGTGGACTCTTTCAAGTTGATTGCACTGATTTTTCTTAGTATTTTCACCATAAGTGCTACACTGTGCTGTTGCATTATCAAGACAATTCGCACAGCTCAAACCCCACTTGCTATGCTGAAATGAGAAAGAAGTAGCTGCAACCCTTGCAGCTGGAATACTAAATGCATTAAAAATTACAGCTTGAGGAGGACCAACTGTATTTCCAAATCAAGTTTCAGACCTCAAAACCATGGGTGGTGGCCATTGGAAGGAATGTAAAAGACAAGATGCAATATTTCAGAATTTTTAAAAATGAAACACTTTGGAAGTGTCGAAATATTTTTTTCAGAATTTTGCTTAGAACTTGTTTTAACTTTCATTGATTTGTTTAGTCTCACAATTCACATATATTTTTAAACAGTTGGTATATAACACTATCTTTTCTTTATCTGACTTTTCTTTTGGGCCGAAAACCTACCTCGTTCAATCTAAACCTGGTCCTTTTGGAGCCAAACAAATGCTTTTCGATTGACTCGGAATTATTGCCAGGTTGCTGGTGAAGGACGTGTATCGGCAAAAGCAAAATGGTCTCCATTTTGGTTTGACTTGAACCAACTCTTTTCTCCAGATTTTTTCTCGTGTTGCTGATGACAAGAAAAAACAGCTGATTCGCCCTGGGCTGAGACCCGTGATACGAAGCAACAGTTAAACCACTTACAGTAATTGGATTACGAAGGAATTGGGCTGGTGGCTGCCAGGCTACGGCGTCTCCGTGCCTGAGCCTGCCCGCAGGCAGCCCGGCCAAGGTACAGCACCCACAGTTCAGGGATTTCCCTACATAACGTGGAGTGAAGACCAAACCCATTGCTTCTGGCTTGAATGTTGGAAACATTCAATTTTCTCCACAGATTCTCTGTTTTGCACAATCTGTAGGAAAGTTTTATTTTTGCTCCGCAAAGGAAATTGTTCCCTGCTCCCCCCAAATTTCCTGCAAAATACTAATTCTGCTTCTTACTGGCTTTCCTCGCGTGCCGTTCTGAACAGGGCCAGTCTTCACCATGTATATGGGCTTTCCTGAACTTGAGAAGAAACATTGTCGAGTGCTTATGTGTACCATGCAGCTCACTACAGTCAGCTCACCATGGGTTTCCATGACAAGAAAGAGTTTTTATGACCTCTGCTACCTTGGGACCCAGATGAATTTGCAAATCCCCTTTTTTCGCCCCCTACACAATGAGATTGCTAGGCAGGCAGGCAGGGTTTTTGAGTATTTTTCCAACTCCAGGTTTCCTACGGAGTACCATTAAAAGGCAGGTAAAACACGATGATGACGGGGCGATGCATAGCGCAATGTTTTGTTTGCTACCTCACTGTGATAATTTATGCTTTGCTGGGAAGCTTTGCAGAGCCCTTATGTAACTGAAGGTCTTAAACATGTGCCATAAATTGCTTGAAAATGAGAGGAAACTTAACTTTCCTTATAAAAAGACTAAGGACTGTAATTTATTACTGTAAACAAAAATGAGAAGATAAAAAAATTAATTAAAAAAGAAAATATCAAGCTCTTTTTATTCAAAATTTGAAAGGACCTGAAGTCAATTGTTTCCTCCCGTTGAAGGTCTGGTTTCTATCAACCAGGCAGAAAGGCTTTTGTTTCTAGCAGTCAAATCAACAGGCCAGTGAGAGTAGCTTTGAACTGCAATTTGTCTTTATGTATTTCGAAAATGTTCTTTCGACGTGTTTACATGTTGGCTGGGGTGCTTTTGCCGGAGTCAGCTCTTTCTGAGACAATTAATCAAACGATCAAGTCTCTGATTAATCAAAGTCCCTCCTGACAATGCAGCCCTTTCTTTCAATCACCTGCTGAGTCTCTACTAAAAACTCAAACAAGCAAATGATTAAACTTTTTCTTTTTCTTCTTCTTTTTTTTTTTTTTTAAATTGAAAAGAATAAAAAAAA
>VZSF01003291.1:98965-350593 GCA_013398295.1 Chionis minor | reverse complement strand
AAAAAAAAAGATTAAATTTTTTTTTTTTTTTTTTTTTTTTTTTTTTTTTTAAATAGAAAAGAATGAAAGAAAGAAATTAAAAAAAAAGGCGGTGTGTCTTGCAGATTTGGCACTTTCTGAGGTACATACCTCAAGGAGAGAGAGATCTTGGACTACATTTGTGATGCAAACTGGAACCTTTGGCTACCAAATGCAGGATGTGGTGTATCCTGTTCAAAGAGGCACATATTTCACATGTTTGTGTTGGCTCCTCTCAATCAAAGCATGCTGTGATTCAGCTACACTAAAAATTAACAACCTATGTTATAGCCATGTATTACATTACGCCCCATTTTTTTGAAAAATCTTTTCCAGAAAGACATCTTCTAAAGAGAAGGGAAAGTAGGTAACAAAAACCTTTCAAATGTTTTCATAATAATTATTTGATGGCAATCAAATTATGCCACTTTAAAAGATCAGCTGAACTATCTGTAAATATTTTCTCGTCTCTGCAGAGCGGTGCAAACTCCTAATAAAATGCATCTGGCTCCATTTTTGCATTAAATTGGAGGTGCATTTTTATGTCAATGGCTCTTCAATGTCACTGCAAATAGCAAAGCAGAAGAAGAGTTAAAATAGGAGACGCTGTCCCACAGCAACGTGGGATTTTCATGAACCTGGTTTTGTGTTTTTTCTTAAAGAGAGAAAACACACTGCATTAGATGAGTTGACTGTAAACATTGATGTCAAAAATCAGAGACTGAAATCTTCTCCATCACGGGCACCATCATCTGAGTCTGCCGGTAGCCTTATTAACACTCTGATTACTGTCTTCTTTTTGACTTCTAAGATTTCAGACTCTTTGTTAATAACCATTGTTCACATCTTTCCTTCAGAGGTATTTTATAAAGCAGTGAATGAGGTGCTGCAGGGGTGATACCTAAATACAATTCACTTTGTTTTCAGGTAGAAGCGAACTGAGCTATAAAGGAACTAAATAACTTGTCCATGTCCATGATCCAAGGAGGAAGAGATGCCTGGGCTCTGCGAACACTGACTGCAACCCTGGACTGCTTCTCCGACTAGGGAATCACATTGTTTTCTTCAAACCAATCCCACATGCTTCTGCGAGTTGGATTAGAGGGGCTGCCCTTAAAACACCTCTGGGTTAACTGACAGAGTAGGAACACAGCTATTTTTGCATGCTCCACTTCAACATTGTTGGTAAATCTCCTGGTTTCCTCCAAGTTATTCCATATTCTTGATGTATGAATCCTTTTGTCAGTCCACTGTTTTGTTCCCATGCCACACCTATTTCTAAATCAGTAATTACTCTTGTTACATCCTGATGAGCCAAATGTGTTTGTTTTTTCCCTTCCCCAAGGTGGCTATTAAAATCCACAATTGGCTTTATTCGCTGAAGTGGCCCTAGGAAAAGACCTTGCCCAACGCAACTAATGACATCTTCTTAGTATTTAATTTCAGCAGGCATTTCCGAAGAAACCCCATTTTGTTTCAGGCAGAACTCTTTACTTCAGATAATGCAGTTTGCAGGCTTCAAAAAAACCCAGCATCGTGTTTCTGTCTTTGTGGCCTTTAGAACAAACTCAAACAATGTTCATTCTTCCAGTTGCAAAACTCCCCCTCAAAAACAAACCCCAGAAAACATGTTTTTCTCCTTGCTTATATTTATCTTGTTCTGTTTTCAATAACCTGTGCCTGGCATCTTGGGCATTTATCACCCTAGAGAGGATAGGACATGAAAAAAACCAACACAACAGCAAGAAAGAAGCCAAAATACAAATCTTGAGAGAAATTATATTCTGAGGACTGAAATGGCATAAAGGATTCTTAGTTGTTCTGATGAAAGAAACAATTGCATGTCAAGTCGTGGATGACAGAAGAGTACAATACCTAATGTCTTAAAAATAACAAACCTCTTCTCAACTTGATCATGGATAAGAATTCTGACGGTTGACAGATTCATGACATCAGTTAAAACAGTCTTCTACATAGATGTTTCTGGCTGTACGCCTAACCCTTGATTTTGGCAGGAGATGAGATCTCAGCTACCTACACTGAACTCAGAGAGAAAAAATAAGAAGAAATAGGTAGAGATATAGAAACTGATGCCACTTTCTGCCTGCCACAATTAAAAATATTGGGCAGCACTTTCTCGTTCTATACAGTTTAAATATTTAAACAAATGGGGAAAATTCATCTTATTCCTGGCACAGATCTTATCCATTTTATTAGTATCTCCAAATATGCTGAGATGTCAAGTAATTTCCAGTTTTTATCAAATTTTAACTTTGGAGTATGACTTTGGGATATTATGTTCAGAAGTGCGTGGAGCTTTTGAAACAGAATTTCCCTGGATTTAATATATCCCTTTCAGAGCTTTGCCTTTAGATGGAAATTCATTCTGAGCCAGTAATATTATATGTTATTTCTAAAACTCTTAAGTTTATAAAGCACGTAATGAAATTTAGGTCTTCAGCCCAGGTGGAATCATGAATTAGCATTGAGTTCTCTGTGAGCAGCAGAGCTGGTTGACTTTTTTGTGCCTTTGCATCATTCTGGATAAACTGTGGCCTATGGCATAAAACATCTACAAAGGGTCATGATGGTCTCTGAGGCAGTCACCCCCTTCCTGGGAAAGCGGTCCTTCCTTGGCAGGGTGAAGACGCTTGGGCTGGAAGTATGGGGGAAAACTGACCATGACCTGGAGATGTTTTCTCAGAAGCCTCATGGGTCACGTCTATCTGTAAATGAATAAAGGGGCTCCTTCTGATGTGGTTATTATCTGGGCCATAGCAATGGCACAGCATTAATCACAGCAATAAGTGAAAAAGGGAAAATATAAAAGTACATTGGAGGTTTTAATAAACCATTAAGATCACTATTCTTTATTTAGGAAATTTGCCATCTCCGATCCTCAGGCCAGTTCCGTACTCATCCAAATTTATCTGATTCCAAAGTACTGAACAGTTTAAATTAAACTCGACATGCTAAAACTGCACTGCTCCTGTTGTTTTCCTGGATGCAGGGCAGCGTGAGGTATCCTATAGTTTCTTTTGCAACATATTTATTCTGCAGGATATTTTTCTCTCCAGCTCAGAGCTGGAAAAGAATTAAGCTGCCAAGACTTGCTCGTTGTACCCCTGTTAGACCAAAGAAGCAGTTCCTGAATGTCCAGGAATTAGAGCAGACGTTTGGTCACAGTTTGGGCCAACACATGACTATCCACATTGATTTTCTGGTTGCTAAAGCAGATGAAGGAGTGCAGGCGTTGCCGACTGGGCAGCCCTCGGTAGCTCCAGCACACCTCTAAGTGTGTTTGCTCGGCGCTACTCCTCTGTATTTCAGGTGGGTCTTACTTGCCAGAAGGGAAACTCTGTTTATGTAGCATGTTATGGAGGCGACACGCTCTTTGCCCCTGTTAGGAAAAGTTTGCTTTTCCCCCTGAATCTAAACCAAAAGTCACACTGGTTGAAAGAACACAAATGCTCTTTTTATATGGGAAAATACATAGCAGGAGTCAGTCCCTTACCCTGGCCAGTCGCAGGTAAAACCGGGGTCCAAACTGGCACAGGAGGGAAGCAAGCGGGAATTTCAACTAAACTGTGACTAATGGACACTGTGTGCCACAAGGCTGCTCAGCTGCCAAGCCCTAGAGTATTTTTTGATCAAGGAGATGAATTTCAGAGAAGCAAGGGTTCAGGTGCGACTGCTGGGGAGTAGAAAGCTTTTCAATAGTCAGTGCTTTGTGGCTTGTATCAGTCTGACAATCAGAGATTTGGCCTTAGTGCTTATTGGTACAAGCAAAGTGTATTTCATACCTATTAGCCACTTTTCCTTCCGGGAATTGACTTGTCCTGGAAGCTCTGCCAAGTGATTTATATGCAAGCCCATCACTGATGTGCAGCTCATGCTGCCTGCTAAGCCACAGCTGAGTCCGATCTGCTTTATATTCGGTTTTCACACTTGAGAGAGTGAGCACCAGGATTTTGTGAGCCCAGAGGAAAAAAATTAAAACAATGGAACTGTTCAGAGCTGTTTCCTTTGGAGATGTTCGATGCTGATTAGATCTAGCTGCACAGCAGGTAGCCACCTAGCAAAGTGCTTAGCAAGAGCTGCCTCGTAGCACCGGGGTGTACATGCAACGCGCAGGGATTTTTAATTCCATCTGTCACACACAAGTTTTTGCAAGCCTTCCAAAAATCACATAACCCCGTGCCCAGTCCCGGCTCTGAGAGCAAAGTCCTTTTGTTTATTGTCTTTGGGCCTGGTGTGCCTGCAGCTGTGCTGGTGGCAGCATCAACCCCTCCGACAGACCCCCTTGGTGGGGTGAGTGGTGACTGGGATCTTCCCACGTCCAACCTTCATTTCTCGGAGTGATGGTGGCAGAAGGTCGTGGGCGTCTCTTCCCTTTGCCTGACATGTCCTCCTGGAGCCTGGTGATGGCCACCCTCTGCTGAACGTCCCCCTGCGTGTCGGGTTGGCTGGATTTTTTCCCACACTGCAATCAGCAGAGGGCCCAATTGCCCTTCATGCCTGGACTGTCGACTGTGATGGCATTTCTCATGGTTGACGTCTTACACAAATCCCACAAGCTAGTCGGTTCTGGGCATCAGAGAAGATCCCACACCAATTGTGAGAGGTTTCTTTTAATGTCTTGGACTGGTACTTTTTTTTTTTTTTTTTTTTTTTTTTTTTTTGCCTGCTGCACATCTGCTGCTCCTCATATCATAACATCTGCACTGCAGCAATGTTGGTGCATCTCACTTGTGGGTGTCCAGTCAACCTCTTACTGGAGTAACTGGACAAATTAAACATACATTGCATGAAATAATAGCGTAAATCCATTTGGGGGGCTGATCTTTGCTCCAGATATAAAAGAAAGTCCGAAGCTGGTAGTATCTGTGAAGTCCATACGTGCTCTTAAGTGTGTGAAAACAGCTGAGGGAAAAGATTCACGTTCTTAACGATGTAGTAGGCTCTTGTTTGCTGGCTCTCCAGCACATGTGTCCACAGCAAGCAGCTGGCATGCGGCAGTGGCACACACACAGTGGAATGTGGCTGGCACAGGGGGCTTTTTCAGCTCCTATTTTCCTTGCTGGCCATGCCAGGAGACATAATTTGTGTTTATTGCAGGGGCTGGGAGTTGCCTACAGGTGCTAATTATTGACTGTTCCTCCTCCACAAGGGAACCAGTGTGTGAGCCACCCTTCGCCCCACCTGGGAGTCACTATTGTGTTGCCGGCCCTTCCCTGCAGCTGGAAATGAGCTGTTTGGGTTGGAGTTGGTGGCGCAGATGCTGCCACCTGTGGCGCGCTCTGCCAGCCGGAATGGCTCCCGGGCAGCTGCCGCTGCCTCTTAGGAGATCGTTCATGGGAGGGGGAAGCCAAAATGCATTTGCACTTGCACAAGACTCCCCAGGCTGACAAATACCTTTGCACGTCAGATGGCTGCTCCAACAGCCTACCCCAGGGCTGATGGACTTGCAGACTGCTGAGGAGGCATGTCCAGCCCTGAATGTGGCCCAGTCTTTCCAGTTTGGGAGCAAAAAGCATTTAACATCCTCCGAAAGAACAGGGGTGGTCTGATTTCCAAAGTTTCACATTGCCTGCACAGCAGCTTGCCTTAGATATAACAAGTATCTCCTGTCCCATGGGAGGGTCATCAGAGGCCCTGACCCCTCCCCAGATGAACCTTAATTTTCTGCAGGGCGTTTCTCGGCCAGCACCGATTGTGCCAGCCTTGGTGATGGCAGGTTGATCTTATACAACATGCCAAGTCGGCAGAAGTGATGAAATCCAGAATATAAACTGGGATTTTTCACTTCTGATGGCTATCTCATAAAGGAAAACAACTTCTGGCTTTCTTCTGCCCTCTGCGTTCCCAAACAAGAAGCATTTATTATACATTTTTAATTAAGATTTAGGCTGATATAGCAAAATTACTGCCTCTCCCTGTACAGCCTTTGTTGAGAAGACAGCTGAATACAATTAGTAAAGGAAAACTTTTGCCTTGATGATATACTATTCATTTTTTAACTGCAGTTTTTCCTGATGTCCAGTAAAATAATAGAATATAAATCACAGCAGCCTAAAAGCTCAGGGCATCATTCTCCAACAGGTGGCCTTGGAGAAGGCAGAGATTTGAGAAGATTCCCACAGTGTGGCTAAAATTGTCACATTTTAACTTCATCAAATTTATGTGCAAAAGAAAGTCGCGGAGTCTTTGCACCTGAAGCTATAAACTGGCCCTTGCTCCCTTGAAGCACAGCCAAGACTTGTTTGAAATTTGGTCCACCTTGGGGACTGTTGTTTGAACTCAATAATAAAAGCCAAGTTGAGGCAAATTCACCACGTGTCAGGAGTAGATGTGAAAGGTTCATGTTGCTTTTTTTCATATGTACGATGCGGTTGTTTCTACTGGTTGGAAGGGCTATATTGGTATGACCTTGACCCTTGCCAGGAGATCCATAGCCATTGGTTTGTGTTTGAAAAAATGGCAAAACCAGGCATTTTCCAGGAGAATCCTCCAATTTGCTGGATCTTTTTTCTGGGTTCCTTTGGAAAGAGGAGTTGAGTTTGATAGGAAATTTAAATTTGAAAGTTTCTTTAAAAAATACTTAAGTGCTTTTTATTTTTTATTTTGAAATGATAATGAAAAGGGTCTGGGGGTCCTGGTGGACAGTTGGCTGAACATGAGCCAGCAGTGTGCCCAGGTGGCCAAGAAGGCCAATGGCATCTTGGCCTGTATCAAGAATGGTGTGACCAGCAGGAGCAGGGAAGTGATTGTGCCCCTGTACTCAGCACTGGTGAGGCTGTAGCTCGAGTGCTGTGTCCAGTTTTTGGCACCACAGTATTGGAGGGACATTGAGGGGCTGAAGCGTGTCCAGAGAAGGGCAACAGAGCTGGTCAGGGGTCTAGAGAACAAGCCTTACGAGGAGCATCTGAGGAAATTGGGATTGTTTAGCCTGGAGAAAAGGAGGCTGAGGGGAGACCTTATTTCTCTCTACAACTACCTGAAAGGACGGTGTAGCGAGGTGGGGGTCCATCTCTTCTCCCAAGTAAGAAGCAATAGGACAAGAGGAAATGACCTCAAGTTGCACCAGGGAAAGATTAGATTGGGTATTAGGAAAAATTTCTTCACCAAAAGTGTTATCAAACATTAGAAGAGGCTGCCCAGGGAATCGCCATCCCTGGAGGTATTTAAATGCCAGACAGACGTGGTGCTGAGGGACGTGGTTTAGTGGTGGTTTGGACAGTGTTAGGTTTATGGTTGGACTCGATGATCTTAAAGGTGTCTTCCAACATAAGTGATTGTGTGATTCTGTGATTCTGTTCCCAATAAATATTTAAAAGAAATATATATTTTTCTTCATTGTTTATTTTTCATGATTTTTAGATTTTTAGATCAACACCAGTCACTTTCGTTAGAGCTCTATGACCCGGTTTGGTACTACTATGCCAAAAATTCAACATACACAAAAGTACTTCACTCAAGCAGGGATCAGAGCTCCTTAATGACATGTACATGCATACTCTACCAGCCAGCCACAAGATTTTTTTGCATCTATTTATGTCCCTTTTTCCTCCAGTGCAGAAAATGATGTCAAGAGGTGTTTCGCACCGGGCTACCACACACCGAGCTTTCCCCTGCTCCCCGCCCCCTTACAGAGAGCACTTTTGCTTTCATTTATTACTTTAATATAACTTTTTTCCTCCTGTGTTTCACAACATTGAGCAACTTCCCCCTGGCTGCGATTGCCAGGGCGCGTTCGGCATCACGGTGGAGGAATCCCAGGCATGTTCTACCAGCGCGCAGCCCCCTCGTGACCCATGGTCAGGCTTTGGGCAGCCACTCTCACCTCTTCCCTTAATTTTTTTTGGAGTCGAGCTGGGTCAAAACCCATCTCACAACAGCACTTTGTGATTGCAGGGTTGTTTTTCCCTCTCCCTCTCACGGCAAACCAGTAGGTCTCATTTGAAATGAATGAGTGGGAGAGAGAAAGGAGGAGAACAAATACCTTACAGTCCCCTGGTGAGGGAAATACTCAGCCTGCCAGTGCTTCAGGCTTAATTCCCAGCTCTAAAGGCTGTGTCTTTCACATCCCAGCTGGCCTCCCCACCCCAGGCTGCAGGATGCTCTGGACCGGGATGAACACATACTCCCTCTCTGTGCACGACTGAAAATTCCTCTGTGCCAAAGAAGCAGGAGCAAACCCACCGTGTTCCTCCAGTTTCCATCTCAATGCATTGGTATTTTTCCACCTCGAAAAACATTTCGTCAGAGCTTTCCAGCCCATTCCCTTCTGTGGCCTTTAAAAGCATGTCAGTCATTGCAGTTGTTTCAGTAGCTGGTCCCATCGGAGCGGGTTCAAGTCTATTGATTCCGATGGCACCTAATTTGTATGAATGAGTGTTTTCATGTGTACAGATACATGTAATGGTTTGGAAGACATTCATGTGCCTGATATAATTAAATCCAGTGGTCTTGTATTCCTTCAGTTTTGGACAGTGGAGGTATTATGAGAATACCAGATCTTTCTTTATGGAAAAGTCTTACAGAATTTAATAAGAAAACAATAACCATTCTTAGGCTTTGGAGCCTTTTGAATAGGATTTAAAAGTGAATTACATCATGGCAATTCTATAGAATGTCTTAAAAAGTCTTTGCGAGAGGGGATCATTCTCTATCAAATTTTAAAGATTACACAGCCATTTCTATAGATTATTTCATTTCTCTCCAATCCTACTGGTTGCACTCCTATTAATTTCTGTGGGGCTTTCCCATATGGCACGTATTATTTTGGCCATAAAAATGCTCCCTGAGGCAAAACAGGCTATGAAAGACGTACGGCCTCAGTTCAGCCCAATGAAATCACATTAGCTTCCATCGAGTCAGGTTTGCAAAACTGCTTTGCGCCCCCGTTCCTTACACATCCTCGAGAGATCCTCGCACAAGGCCGTGCAGAGGTGGAAGGGTAGTTCCCTGCCCCATGGAGGACACTGTCTTCAGCTCCTTATCTGAGGTGTTTGAGTTCCTGCGTGTGGTCCAGCAAGCTTGCTAGAGCCCATCACACTTAGTAGGATATTGAAGAGATTAACGGTGTGATCAATTAAAGCTTTTAAAATTCTAGTTAGCTTTTTCTTGCAAGTTTCTGCTCTGTTGTACCTTCTGCCTGCCCTGTCCCTCCCCGCGAGCTGTTCAGTGACCCCGGGTGGTAGCTCTCCCCCTTGGCTCCAGCGCCCGGTGGAAGTGCCTGAGGTTAAATAGTATCACTTGACCGTTAGCCCTGGCCAGGAGCAGGCTGACCTATTTACTTATCAGAAGATGGTCTCCAAAAAGCCATAATCAGCAATTTGCAGCCAAAGGGATTAAATCTTACGGGCTCATATGTCTTCCTTGGCCTTTGGGATACCAAGAGTTCTCTTTCTTGCTTGCTGCTGATGGACCGGGGTGGGTGGGAGGGATGCCTTTCTATTTTCACCTTACCATTGACCTTATGATTTATTTTGTTTAACTTAAGCCTACTGAATTCCAACCCTTCTTGTACAGCCTAGTGCAACCTGCAATATAACCTTACACCTAATTAGGTAAGCACACCGTAAGGCTTCGCTTACGTTCATTTTGCAGTGATTTATTTTTCTTCTTATATCCTTATGAAAGTGGACACCACCAGTGGATGGTAGGGTCAGACTTCACCTTCTCTTGCATGAGCTTAAGTAAGCAAATGTCTTTGAGGGAACTTCAAAGCAGGGGATTGAGAGAGGGGCGGCTTTGTAGCCCTGAAACTAACAGCTTGGCATGTTGAGCTTGAGCCCCAGCACGGTGCTGAAGGCGTGGGCCACTTGGATATACCAGTGTGTAATACTAGCCCAGAAGAAAGCATGATTCCGGTACAGACTGGTACAGCTGCAGTGCTGCCAGTGGGCTGATTTTGATTTCCAGAACTGGAGATCTAGTCCTGAAGTTGTCATTTGAGATTTTGAAGTTATCCAATGCGGAGAGTAACGTGTCTCAACCTGATTACATTGCACGCAGAGTGGCCAGGCCCTTGGTTTTGGTGCAGCTCTGCCATTTTCTTCCAGAAGAGCATCTGGCCGCCCTTTTGAAGCCTGGCTAGAAATCACTTAACGGTGGGAACTTCTATAACAGCACAAGAAATTTATGGCAAGGCCTTTGCCATTATTATTCTGCTGCATTTCTTCGACATATAAAATGATTTTATATTGCACATTTTCCCATGCCCTTTCTCCGCTTACACTGTCTGCCTCAGCTCGTTGCTAATGACGTTTGTTGACAAGCTCAGCGCATTTTGATAAGTCTTCTGCCAAAGTATCTCTAATAAAAATAAGAAGAATGACAAGTGGAACAGCGCAAAAAGGATTCCAACAGCAACAACTGAAGGTTAAAGCAGCATAAAACAGGGGGAAAACATAACAAAAACAGAACACAGAGAGCCCAGATTGCCTTTGTTAAGAACATTTAATGCTTAATTTTGTTTTATAGCCCTGGCTCTCAAGCTATCCGTGCAACTTAGATTCCCATCTTTCACGGTTGTATGAATCTGCCTTCAATTCCTGTTGGAGCAGGGGCAACTCGGTGTATTTATTTTACACCTTCAGACTTTGGCCTCATCTGCTTTTGGTCTTCTAAGAGCCAGAGTGGAGGTACGTCTCCTGTCTGTGGAAATGATGCCGCGGAAGGCTGGTGGTTCATGGCACCTCAGCACAACTTGCTTCTTTGCTGCCAAAGGGCACAGATGCCGCGGCGGTGAGGTAGGGCAAATATAATGGAGATCATGCAGCCAAACATTCGGGACATTTCCTGGTTTGGCATATCTAGCGCTCCACCAGCCGGGGCTCCTTATGCGGACCTCCGCACAACTGGGGAGAGTGGGTGGGAAGCTGCTCCCAGGGTGAATTTCCCAAGCCTGGCACCAGCTGTTCCCGGCACTGCACTGAAGTGGGGAGTGGGAACAACTCCTCAATCTATGTACCCCTTCCCTGCCTCCCCCACGGTCACTGCTTGTTTTTGGAAGACACCTGTGATTTCTCAGCTCTGTGCCTCTCCTTCCTCCAAAGGAAAGAAGAAGCTCGGTCCTGAGTGCATGACTTTGCCTCCAGTTTCGCTTCACCAAACTATGATGTTGCAGTTGTTAAACAATGACCTCGTAAGACACCTGGGTGATCAGGATGGTTGGCTGGGGGATGTGTCTTAGGACGATGGTGAAGTGGGAATAAATGTATGACTGTATTGGCAATGGATGCCCCGATGGAGGATTTCAGTGCACCCAGTAAATGCATCGCCTCATGTTAGGGCTCAGTGCTGTCAGCTGGGATCGAGTGCAGGGGAAATCAGTGACAGCACTATTTAACACACACAAAATAGCCCGTCTGACATTCTGGAGCTTTCTGCAGAATTTAATAAATCTTTTCAGCTGTTTTACAGAATGCCCTGACTACCTTTACAAAGATGCAGGAAAGCCAAAGTATCTAAATAGCTTTAAAGTCCTTGGCCCAAGATCCGGTCCGAGCACAGCTGTGTCTAACCCCACCGTGAGAACCAGAAAGTGTCTGAATTCTCTGTCTGTTCGCACTGCGAAGGTCTTGATTTGGCACTTCTCCACTGTGAAAAGTCCCGCTTTGAAGAAACACCCATTTCAGCATCGAGGGCTGAAGTTACAGGTGTCCCAAGAGCAGAGAGCAGGCGGCCCGGATCAGGGGACAGGAGCAGCTGCAGGGAGGGGTGGCCCCACCAGTGTGTTCCTCATGTCCCTGGTATTATCTACGGACACTCGCTAACACTGTTATCTGAGACAATTTTAGCAAGTCAAAGGGGAACCACCATTTCGAAACATAATGTAATGCCTTTTAGTCAGGAGCAAAGGATGAGGGGAAGATCATATCTGGATTCCTCTCCTGGTGCCACAAAAGATATTTTTAGTGCCCTCGAAGTCAGCTGGAGTTTCTGTGGAGGGGAGGACTCTGCTCTCCCCTGTAGGGGTTTTTCCAGCATTGCCTACATCAGTGGAGTAAATAACTCTTTCTGTTTGTTCAATAATGTGCCAACGGGACTTTTTGAACTTGTTCAATCAAGTTCAGTTTTTTAAGGGAATTTAGGTGTCACTGGTTTTCCTTGGAATTAAGCTCTTAAACTCTTCTAGCTGTCCAACACCAAGTTACCAGGTCCAATGAAAACCCATGGGGTCTGTGTATGGAAGTCCCTTGGGACATCGGGGAGTCTCAGCCCTACAGCTAAGGTTTGGGTGAGTGGGTTCCCCCAGGGCAGGTGCAAAAGCAAACCCACGTGGAGTGGCTTTCGGCTTTGTGCAGGATCACACGCGGCAGCTGTGGTACAGTGCGGTGGGCTGGAGACATGGGCTTTGCTCATGGATACCAGATTCAGGATCTCTGAAGGCTGGGTTTTTTTCAGCTGGAGGGTGATTAGGGCTTGGTTCCATCATCTGGGCCTGAGAAAGGTGTATCCTGCACAGTTAAAAAACCTCAGTAATTGCAATTTTAAAAAAAAAAAAGGTAATTTTACCCAAAATATGCATATCTATAGAGATACTGTTCTATCATAAGATCTGTCCTTGTACTATGGAAGTTTATTCCTGCTGCCTTTCACAATAAAATCCTACTAATCATAGGCTTTAAGCAATGAGGCATTTTTACCAGCATCCACAACCTGCAACGCAGTGTTGCATTGAAGACATCGGCTGAGAAACTTCCCTGCACACACAGCACTGGCTGGGAAGAAAAGGCGGAATATCTTGTTGCTTCTGCACCGGAATGGGTTTAAAGGGCTCCGCATGCAGTAATGCCCACCGAGGCATCGGGGCGTCATCTTGGAGGACGTTGCAAAAAGGCATCCAGGGTAAAACGTGGGGACAGTGAACCCCCCTGTAGGGCTCCCAGCCTTTCCCTGGGGCCACGGGAGTGCAGCCCTGTGCTAAGCTGAGCTCCCGAGGGATGAGAGCATCAAGGACTCAGACAGGGAGTCGTTCTTGACCGGACCCTACCCTCAGGTATGTTTATTACAACTAGTTTAGATTAAACACCAGAAGCTAAATGCTACCCCTTGCAGGTCTTCATCCTGGGGAACCTCCTGTTGACACTGGTCCATCAGCTCAACACTCCCCATCTACCGGTGCTTTACAGCAAATGACGTCTTTCAGGCACCTGTCTCCGCAAAGGGAAAATCCTGTCCTATAGGAACCCAATACTAGAAAGATACAGCACATCCCAAACCACTTTTGAGTAATACCCTTGGAGCGTCGATGGTCTGGAAGGGTTTTATAGTCTAAATATCATGCCTGGGCCCCTGGAACAGGACTGCAGGCATCCAGCAACTTGGCAGGTAACAAATCTCCGTGCTTCGAAAGGCGGATGTCGTCATGGCTTGGCTTCGTGGCACCAGCACCTGGCTTGCTGGAATCAGTTTATGTCTGCCTCTCCTCTCCTGGTTCTTTGGAGGGATCTGATGACTGATCTCACTCAGGTCTCATCCCCACCCTGCAAATCCTACAATTCCCTTCACCTGCAGTGCCCCATGGATGTCTGCTTTCTTCTGCCTTGGGCCGGTGGCATTGTGTTCCTGCTGGCACAGGGTCTTCACAGCCTTTGGATCACACATTTGCAGGAGGAAGAGGGTCTCTGCACCTTGGCCTGGTCCCAGCTCCAGGAAAGCCCTGCCCTGAGGCAGGACCCATGCTGGGCTGAGTGGGGCAGATGCTCTGCCACGGTGTGCCGGGGCTCGGGCCCCACCACCCACCCCAGTCATAGTACAGTGGTTTTTTTCCTTCTGCCCTTTAAAGTAAGTTGATTTGGTTGTTTTGCAAACTTTGTGTCAAATGCCTTCATTTTTTCCCCATGAAAACAGAATTGCCAAAAAAAAAAAAAAAAAAAAAAAAGGCACTGTTTCAACAAGTTTGAATCAGAAAGCTTTCTCTTTTTGTTATTTGAAACATCTCTTTAAAAAGCCCTCTGAAAAATTCTACTTTTCAATCCAAAGTTTTGGGGTTTTTTTCCTGGAATATCCTTCAATTTTCCTTATACAACCAAGCATCTCTCTCCCGCCTCCCCTCTAAAAATAGTCTGTAAAGAAGATAAATAATCTAATTCTGGGGGTTGAGCAAAGCCATCGATTTGTCCCAACAGAAAATGCTGCACACTTCTCAGTTCTCCAAAGAAAATCTTTTTTCTTTTTTTTTTTTCCTTTTCTTTTTGTCCCATGGTTTTTCCCCTTTGTTCCATGAGGTCGACTTGGGACAATTCCTCCCCTCCCCAGTTTTCAGTATTACACAAGTGGACCAGAAAAAACAGCCATTCAGCTGCTCTAACCGCAATCTAAATGAGAATGAGAAGATATTTCAGCTGTTTCTCTTGGTTTCCATTTTTCTCTGTTTCTGGCTCAGTAGCTCCCAGAACCTATTACACTAATTGTTCTTTTCCAAAATCTGTCAACAAAAGGCAGGGAACCAGTCTAACATTTTCAACTGGAATTTCCACTACTTTGGTTTGTTCCTGGCTAGGATTTTCGCGAACTTGTTTGCCCTCTGAGAAGTTTGACATTTTGTGATATTTCCCAAACTTAAATTTGGTCTCATAAACTCTTCATCTGACAAACACGAAATTCGTTATCACGAGCGATGTTTCATGGTGGGGCAGAAACAAATGTCTCCCTCGTTATATTGTTTCCAGGCTGTGATGAGATAATTAAAGTGTTTATGTGAAGCTATAAGGGAATCAGTGCGAGGTCAAGCCAACTGTGTGAACTCTACAGCACAAAACCACCTTCTCAGGTTTCCACAGGAACTTTTCTTTCACAAACACGCTTAATGCCTGCCCAAAATGTCCTTTCTCCAGCCAAAATTTGTCTTATAAACACGTCATCAAAGGGAATGCTTGGGTTTTGTTCAAGGCAGTTGTTTGTCAATATGATTTTCTGGCGTTCCCCTAATTGGAAGGGCCTATCTCAGCAGCACTTTCACTGGTTGGTTGTGTCCAGGACACTGAAGCACATTACGTGTGGTAGAAACAACAAACCAGTATAATGACATCTTTCTGTTATGGGCCCTGATTTGTTTGAGAGTTACTGAATAAAGTAAAATCGGTGTTTATCTACCTCTTGCATCACCCACTGGTAGACTAGGCCTGCAGTCAATAGAATAAATCAGGCGCTTAAAATTAAGCACACACTCAAGGGCCCTGTTAAAATACAGCCTAAAGGCTACTGCAAATTGAGGAGGGACTTAAAATTTCCCTGGTAGTGAGATACAGGAACAGTATATCGGAACCTCTTCTTGGATTTAACCTAGTCGAGACCAAACTAAACCCAAGTGAAGCCCTTCTTAAATATAAATCAAAATAATTCCTATTTCCCTTCACATTTCTCTTTTCCTCTCTTTTCTCTCCTCCAGTCGAAGGACTTCGATAAAATGGAACAAATAAAAAAAACCCCATGGTAATTGTTTGCAGCGCAGGGGAACTTTTCTCTGACGTGTCCCAGAGCTTCTGCTGCGAGGCGGTGGGAGCCAGGCGCTGGCAGCTGGATTCACTTTAAAGCCATATATGAGACTTGCAGCTCATGCAGTTGTTATACATTTACAAACCCCTATCGCTCTGGAGCTCCGTCTTTGCACCCGCGTTGACACCATCCCGATTTTGCTCCCAGTCTGCTGAGTTCTGGTTTTCTTCCCCCCCTCCCCACTCTTTTTCTTCTTCTTTTTTTTTTCTTTTTCTTTTTGTTGTTTGCAAGATCAGTAAACATCTTTTCACAAGCGGGAACAGTCCACAGGCTGTGGACACTCCTGGCTGCTGCTCTCCCTTTGCTACCACTCCTTCATGTGTACAAGTTTAGCAGGGGGTCCAGGAGCTAAAATGGAAAGCACATGGTTTTGTGACTTTACAATTGAAATAAAGAAATCTAATATGACAGAAGAAGCATGTTGTTTATGGAACTACGGATTTCAGTGAAGGACATCCCTACCAAATCATAATTAAAACTACCATAATGACCTCCAAGTTTCATTTGTTGGGCTGGGAGGGAGGAAAATACAGATATTTTCGGTGGGTTCTGCTGAAACAATTTATCGAGGCCCACAGCTGGTTTTAATGTGCTGATGAGCTGGGAAAACAGTCAAAATTGTACTCCAGTCAAGTGACTGTGTAATATCTGAGGGCAGAACCAGACCAAAATCTCTGTCATTTCATTTAATCTAATGAATAGTGTTTTGTAACTGAAAAACATAATTGCTCCGCACATATGTTACATGCACACTTCAGTAATAAAATCCACAGTGCCACCGGTGGAACAAATGAAAACACTTTTGGTCTGATTCATTTAACTCTTTTAATTTTTTTAAAGACTTCTTTGGAATAAAGCAAATATTTGGCATGAAAATCTTCAGCAACATTTATGCAGGCTATAGGGAGGAAATCTGTGTTCCTTAAAATAAAAATAATGGATTTTTTTGCAAGAAAAGACATTTAAACAAAATTATTTTCTACCTTTTAAAATGTATTTTAGGTTTTTCACTGGAGGTGCCTTTGAAGTCAGAGACACAAAAACAATCAACTTTAAAATTAGCACATAAAATTAATGATTGCTGGAGTTGGCAGGCTGACTGGAAAACCAGGACTTTTCTGGCATTTTCATTTGGAAAAGCTTCAAAGCTACTGCCTGTCTTTGACATTAGAAGCAAGAGCTGAAGAGTGAAGGAGAAAAGAGGAAAATGCCTCCTGAATATCAGGTGCAGAATAAATTTCAACCCCGTGCTGCGTTTGGAGTCTCAGTCTTGGGGACATTGCTTACAGCAAGTCTTCTTGCAAATATATGACATTTGTTTGTTTCTCCACTTGCTGAGTTTTTGATTTTGCTTTGTTTGTTGCTTTAGCATTTGGAGTTAAAGTAAACAAGGGTATGGTTTTGGGGGAGATGTGGAAGAAGCCACTGATATGATCATTCGTAATCCAAATCGGTAGCTGCACCTACTCTAGAAGAAATACACACATATAGGAATGACCAGCTTGTGTTAAGAAGCCACTGTTAGATTTGACTAAATTTGCTTAAAAATCTAAAAGCTCTTCCTTTTCTGAAGAGGCTCATATTTGATCACCTACCCTATGACCAAAACTAGCAGCCTGAGCATTTTATTGCCTTTTTTGTTTCCCCAGTAAAAAAAAAAGGAAAATTTCCTGGGGAGCAAAGGACAAAAAATTACCTGCTTTATACCTTCATTACTGGAAAATTAAGTTTTCCCTCTGCTATGAGAAGGCAGCTGGGTGTGGGGTTGGTGATGGAAGACAGCTGCAAACAAATGTGTCGAGTGAATTAATGTACTGTGTGACGGTGGAAAAAGAGCTCAGCTCTGCGGGAAGGATTTGGTTATCACACGGGTTGAGCAAGGCTGAGGGAAAGACAGTGGAGACAGTCTGCAAGTTCAGCTATGAACTGTGCATTAGGATTTAAAAAAGAAGGAAAGGATGTCATGAGAGAGAGGAAAAAAGAAAGAAAATACGCATTTGGAGCAGCAAAATTGGCAAAATATGAGTCGCTATAAGTTGGATTCTTGTTTTCTCGAGTGGATTTGGCTTCAAAAGTAATTAGCTTCTTGTCACATGCTTGGGCAGTCATGCCAAACAGTTCAACAACACATTATTTTTGTCATTGCACAAAAGGTGATATTGAGCCCAGAATAACTGTTTCTATTTATGACTTTGGCTTTTGGCCTAAGCTCAAAGGAAGCGAAAAAAATAATGATATCCTTTTCTGAAGGTCTTGGGGCGCTTGAGTTTCAGATGTTAGTGTGCAAGAAAGTTTACCAGGGTCTCAGTGTCAACAGTAAAACCAGCTCCCCGATAGCTTTATTTGGGTTGTTTGGCTGTTCGTCGGGGAGAAAACCCAGCGGAGAAACCATGCGGGATCAGGAATTGAGGCCGCAGCGATTCCTTAATCCTACATCTACCAAAGCCTTTTCTAAGGTGTCAGCAACTTCAGGAGGAAGAGGAAGATTCAATAGCCAAGAGTTTGTGCATGCTACAACCCCTCCAGCTCCAAGCACTATTCCAGTCCCCACGGGGGCACTGTCTCAGGAATGTACCTTCAACACCCCAGAAAAATATTTTGGTCCCTTAATGTGTTGGCGCAACACACTGAGAAGGGTGACAGAGTTCCTTCCCACTAAAAGAAATTATTGTTTAACCTGAATATTGATTAAGCCAACAAATCGTGCTGGCCAGGCTGTAATAACCAAAGAGGTACCCGCAGGGATAGACACTAGGTACAAGAGGGCTTTTTGCTTGCAGGGAAATGGAGAGTGTGTGAAGTGTGGATATATATGTGGAAATGGATTTAATAAACACCCACTGAGTCTCTCTCCTACTTCCCTGCCTGTAAATATCCACCGAGGTATTTTAATCTTGATGTTTTTAATAATACAAGAAAATCTTATTAATAATTACATTTTGGAATGTTTCTGCTTAGTCAACTCCAGGGCAACAGTTTAACTTGACACAGCAGTGTTTGCTTTAAATTGCGTGGACTGTGCCAGTCCGTGGGGGTGATTCATTTGCTGGCTAATTAACAAATGTCTAATGTAAATTTAACATTCACTTCGACTTACATTCCTGCAACCCAAACTTCTTTTTGATTGGGATAGCTGCAAGTGGAAGCCAAATATTTTTGTTGGTGGAGCTGAGGGGATGGCATATGCTACTCGTTTAGATTTCCATTTCCTTTGCATCTTTTCAGGGGCTGAAAGTCAGGCGTCAACATTTCCAAATACAAAGTCATTTTTGTATGGAAAATTGCAAATAAACTCCCAAGATTTTTCCTTGTACTACTAAAACCTAAACCCCGAATTCTTTCGTTTGCAAAAAGAATGTAGTGTATGAAGGTCCCCCATTCCTTCTTCCTACATTTCCTGGTAAATAAATACATACCCAATTTGACTTTAAGAGGTTTTTGTGTCTTTCCCGTGCTGAGCATCCTTCAGCTGACAGTGAGCTGGAGACCCAAGCCAAGCCGTTGCTCAAGAGAGAGGTGCTTTGGCTCCCGGTCTCCTCTCTGCTTCAGGCAATGGCCCCATTCTCCCAGACAGTGCTTCCCTATTTTTTTCAGACATTAACGTTTCTGGAATAACAGCAATGCTGGCCACAACGTAAACAGAATCATAGCTTTCCTGATGGCCCACGTAAGAAGATAAACAACCCTGCGAAGGGACAGCAGGCTCCTGCAGCCTACCGGGAACAGGCTTGCTACTTGGCAGCCTTGCTGGGAAATGCTACGTAAACAACAGAGATGGCAAATGGGATGCTTGGGGGTGTTCGGAGGAGCAAGGACAAGGTCTGAGCCTCACATGACGCCACACAGAAATAGTTTGGGCTCGGATGACTCTCGTCACCGGGCGGTGCGTGGCGAGCCCTGTCGGCTGCTCGGGGAGGTGGTACCAGCGGCTGCCCGCATTCCTCCATTTGCCTTTACTTCTGGAAAGGTCCCTGTGTGGCCATAATAGCATGGCTCGGTTGGAAGGGAGTACATCCACATTGCCTTTAAAATGCCTTTTACCAGCATTTTCTGGCACGCCCTGACACAGAAGGTGTCTGGAGGTGACAAACTCAGCCATATGCAGAATCCATGCAAGGCCATGCGTGGGAACCGTGCGCCTCTGGTAGAGACTCCCACCCACTTCTTTAATATCTCCCCCATATCATCGGGTTGGATTCCCAGGGCTGAATGAGATGGGTTTCTGGTCTGGACATCCACCCCATGTTCTGCAGCAAGAGCTTCTTCAGTTTTAATGCTGGGAAAGCCCATGGTGAGAATCCATCGTTTCAATTTTTTTTTTAAGCGGAGGCTCATTATTTTACAGAATATTTTAGTGTTAATGGCCTTCTCCAGCTGGCTTGCTTTTTTCCCCGCCTTGTGGGGAAGTACTTTTTTAAGGGAGCTGGATTTTGGAAAGCCTGTCCCAGGAAGCATGAGACAAGGATCTCAGACCTCTCAACGGTAATTCTGCACGTCCGCTGCTTCGCTTTGCAAGTTTGGAAAGGTGACATAGACCCTTTTCCTCAGTTTCCAGCTCAGCAAGGCAGAGCAAAGACTGCTGAAACCCATCAGGGGCTGCTGTGAAGTGCAATTAAGTCACGTCCCTAAAGGGCTTGGAAATCATCTGATGAAAGCCATATGCTGATACTGGGCTCATCTAACACAGGTTTAAGTTCAGGATTATTTGGAAATGACCCAACAGAGAGAGAGAGGGCTTGCGACTGCTCTTGAGAAATGCCTGCACAGGATCAACCATCAGCCTGTTTCTCCAGAAGAAAGATCCAGGCGTATCTGAGGGGATTTATTTTAGAAATCACACCGTAATCTCTCAATAACATCATTCCAATGTGATTTCCAGCACCTCCTCGCTACAGCTCCGTTTCACTGAGATACAGAGATACTGTGAAATTGGTGGGGGTTTGACCCTATTTTGAAATCTCTTGGTGATGCAAATGCACTTTTCACATAGTTTTGTTGAAGCTTTGGGCCAGGCCTGTGAGCTGAGCTTGGAAAATCCAGGTTTTGCTCTGAATTTTGCATCTCAGTCCTGTTGCTGAAACTCCTTGGAAGAAGGGTGCCAACCATTCATGGGGGCTTTCTCTCGTGAGGGATGCAGAGCCATGAAAAACCACCTTGTTTTGTCAGCCGGCAAGGGGAGCTGTGCTCTAGCTGTGTGTATTTATGTTTGCTGCTTTCTGGGCTGGACGTATACATAAAATATTTCTGCCCCTGTTGCACATACATCCACCCTGGTGAGGCTGGAGCTGAGCAAACACAAGTGAAGGGGTTTTTTTTTGCAGCTTCCAAAAACAGAGCGCCCTTTTCAGAGGAAAAATTCATACTATCGTTAGTACTGAATGGTGTCTTCTTGACTCTCCTGTGCTCCCTTATGGCACAGGGAAACCTATATAAGGAAAATTGGCTGGCTCTTAAAAAGCATAAATGAGAGGAACTGGCTGGGGGGGAGAGGTTTCTGAGTCCCGTTAGGGCTCGAGAAGGAGTTCAAACAGTTCGTTCTTCAGCTGCTGGAGATAAAAGTCCTGGTACATTCAATTCCCACTTTCTGCTGCTGCCAATAAGCAGGGGGGCTTCTTCCTCAGCCTCTTACCACCGCAGAAATAACAGAGATAAAGCAAGCAAAATAAATAAATGCTTTGTGGCTAGAATAGATAATAATTTCACCAGCTGAATATTAAAATATCAAAGCTCAAGGAAAGGATATATAATTATGGGCCTTTGAAGTTCAATAAAGGTCTGTTTCATCAGCATGGTAGCTAGTATTTCAAATGCAAAGACAGAATGATAATACTATGTTGGCATTTCTGACCCACAGAGGATACATTAGGAGAAGAAGGAAGTACTTTAAGACAGAAGCCATTTAGACTGTGGCTGATTAATTACCCTATCCCAAAATGATCAGTCCCTGACAGGAGAATGTTGCTCAGCATCGTTTCTCTCCACGTTACTCCTGCCTTATTTCTGATTATTTTTTTTTTAAGAAGGGCTGTTTAGCGCAGTAAGAGCAGGTGACATGCAACACTGAAATGAAGGGACTCTGTGGGCATAGTTATGTTGGCAATATCCCAGCTAAACCAGGAGATCTAAATTCTCCAATCCAACAAACCATGACTGAACTTCATTTGTTTCATCCCAAGTTCTGAACCAGGGCCTGGGTTAAAAAGCTTAGCAAAATTTCCAGGTGGGGCACATTTTTTACTCTAACTCCATCCTATGGCAAGTAAAGAAAAGTCTTGAGACATCATACACAGCATATAAAGTCCTGAAAAAACAGATTCATACAAATCCCCTTATCTTCTCTAGTCCCACTCTGAGACCTGGAGGCACTGCCTGATGCCTGCCAGACTTGCAGGAGCTGCACCGGTGATGGCTTCAGCTTTCCAGACTACATTTCCCAGGATGCAGGACAGCACCTGGTGCATCATTGGAGATGAGCCCTGGCTCATAAAAGGGCTGGGAGGGAAGATAGTGGGTTTCCAAAGGTGCTGTGCCAGCTTGGGTAGAGAGAGGAGAGCTTTTGAAGGAAAGTTGTAAGGTACGCAGCGAGGTATGATTTTTATTTTATTTTTGGTGACACTGTTAAAGAAAGCTGTTTCAGTGTAATCACAATGAAATAAAAAATGTCCTTTGCTGAGGATACGCTAGCCTGAAATAAAAGCTGTTAAAGCCAACTGAAGCTTTATGAGTGCCAGCAGTGTTCATACCGTGTGGTTCTTGTACTTAGAAAGAGTTTACTACATTAAGGTTATTTTATTTTTTAGTGGACTGTCATCACATTTGGATACATTTTCCATTTCAAGCCAACATCCAGTCGAGTTTTGTGGTTGGGGAAAGACAAGCAAGAGCCCTCAGCTACATGTCGGTGGAAGAGGAGCTTTTATTTGAGGATAGGGATGTTGAATGACCCCACAGCTTCCTGTTAGTGTTTTAATAGCAGGACTTTCCCACCTGGTCTTGGCTAGAAAGTCAAACTTGTGTGCTTGTGTGGAGACCTAGTAAAAGTGTGAGAAGAGTGTACCATATCCGATTTCCTAGGTAAAGTGTGTTATACAGGTTTTTTGGTTGAAAGTGGGAATCAGCCTGTAGGGAAAAAAGAAAAAGGTCTTTTTCAGGATAATTTGCGTGCATGGGAGGTCTTGAACATGATGTTTCGAACTTCACGGTGCAATATAAAAGAAATGAAGGTTTCAGAACTGGGCAGTTTATTTTGCTTTTCAACGTGCAGGTGCAGTGGCTGTGCAGCAGATGGAAGGGTGATTGGAAGAGGCCAATTAAGCAGTCATCTTGGTTGACTCCTGTTTGCTTGACTACTTAGAGCAAGAGAGCTCTACGGCACATCCTGCTGCTGGTTTGTCTGACCCCAGCCTGAACACGAGTGTAGGAGGGTGAAGGTGTCCACCTGGACCATGGTGGCAGCGTGGCCATGCCGAGCTGCTGAGCATCAGTGGGGCTTGGAGGAGCTGGAGGTTGAGGGCAGCCTTTTTGCCAAGTATTTTCCAGTGGCGAAACATAATCCTTCAGATTAGTTCCACTTTTCATTTGGCCTCGTTTCATATCAACACTCGGGGAGGGGGGAAAAAAAAGTGTTTTCTCAGCACAATGAGGGAGCTGTGGAAAAAAGGCACAAATGGGTTTCTCCCAGCTACAGTGTCCATGGGGATGTGTCCTTTGTATGATGCTGATCCTGGCATGTTTGTATTGCACAATGCGGATATCCTTTTTGTCCCGCTCAAACGGAGAGCAGATGTGGAAACTGGTATCTCTTGTCACGCTGTTCAGTGCAACAGGCCCTTCATGTGACTGAGCCTTTGGGTGCTGTGCTAAAGGCACGGTGACAATTCTTGCCCTTGCTCTAGGGAACATTCTCATCAATGGCTTCTGAGTTGCCGTGCCCCAATGATGATAACTGTCAGCTATTTGAGGCTGGGAGGCTCTGCTGCTCCTAATGCAACAGTGCTCTGCTCTTTCTTGGCATTTCCTGGAGCACCTCGGTAAAATAAGTATGTCTGACCTCTGAAGAGTTCACTGCATCTAAAAGGACTCTTGGCAAAGCCCTTGCTGTCACCCAAATTCAGTGATGGTTTGAAGATTATGAATACCTTTTTATATGTCGGCATGAACTTCCCAGGGTTCAGAATTACGCTTTAACCAAAAAGGTTAAGCTTGAGCTTGGGTTTCTTTTGCAGGTTGGGTTTTCTGGCTGCAGAAGGTTTGGGAATATGTGAGTGAGCATTAGTCCTTGCGGGGACGCTCCTGTGCTGCATGGCTGGGGGGCTGCCCATTGCTGGATTTGATTTCTCTTGAGACGTGTTGCCCTGGTTCCTCCCTGCTTTCTCATGCTGCTGAATTTGAAGAGTCCTCTGGAGTGCCCTTTGGTGTTGGCCAGGTGGAGATGGCAAACAGGGTCACTCCAATTTTGGACCTGGCGTGGGCTGACCTTGGCAGCCTCCTCCCCATGAATCCCTCTGCACAAGCCACGTCTGTCTGTCCATTGAGGACATGATGTGCAGGGGGATGCAGGTCCCCCTGGGAGACCCTCTTGATCCCCACACCCTGAGCTCGTCAGCTCTGACTGTCCTCTGGGGGGTTTCACGGAAGACAAAGTAGTCATTCAGGAAGTACCACAAATCGAAACCAGAATTATTATGATGAAATCTAAATGAATCCATAATATAAGAGAAACAGCAAACAAGGATTTCCTCTTTTCTACGGTAGGACTGGCAATTTAAATGAAAAAAATTTGAAATCAGTAAGTGATCACAGTGCAATGGAGAGTCAGAGTGTCCTTGTTCTGCTAGAAAGGCATTTGGCTGCAGATTCAGCCCCGTGGGCTTTTCTCTGTGTGTAGACCCTTTTTCTGTCAGTCAGCTGCTTCTACTAAACCACTTTAAGTCTTGGTCAATGTCAGAGTTCAGATCTGTTTTATAGGGACGTATTTGTGGAAGAGCATCCAAATACCTGCCTCGGAACTTGTCAGTTATAACTATATTCTCAGCAGACATTGAAAGCCATAAACCTCATGCTGAGGGCTTTGAATATCACATAAGAGCTTAAGCCATGTTCTTGGAATGAGTTTATGAGAAAAACCCGGAGGGACTCAGCAGCGGGCACAGGGAACTGGATCTCTCCTTCCTTTCTTCTAGCTGGAGGGAGGGGGGTGTGAATCCCCATGAACAGAGATGGCAAAGCCTTTTCCAAACAGCACAGCACCTACCTTGCAGGAAAACTCCAGAAAATACTGGAGAGCCAAATGCTGTCTCAAGCTAAGATCAACACGATGGAAAGAGAGGTGGGATGGGTTGATCAGGCTGATGGGGGAAGCACTTTCTGCATGTTAAAACAGCTCATTAAAACCAAACTAATTGCTTGGCCCTCAAATTATTTAATAGCTGGTTGTCCTTTCTTCAGCTGGCTCTGTTCCCTTCCTGACACCACAGACAAGAGCAAGCATGCAACTCTGATTTAGAAATGTCAACGTGGTTTAGGTTAGGGAGTGTTTATAATAATTATGAATTGCCTTTACGGTTTGTTTGCTTTCCATAGCAATTGGGAGAAGACAGCAGCTGACAGCTGTGGAGATTTCTAGTGTTGTTCTCCTGCTATAGAACAACATGGATCCAATTAGTGCGTACCAGCAGCACCGTATTATTAAATTAATAATAATTAGAGAGCTATTTGCACCTGTGCTAATGTAGCACTATTTATCCCAAAGCACGGTAAGATATTAAGTACTTCAAGTCTCTAATGACACCAGCTTTACAAACGGGAAAACTGTGGTGAGTCAGAGGCTTTTCCAAATGCACAAAACTACCAGTCAAAGGGGAAACTCTTCTGTGCAAAGCAACAGGCGTTGCCTAATTCAGGCAGGCTGTGGTGTCATAGGCACCATATATATGTGTATATAAGTATTTATAAAAAAAAAAAATCTGAGATCACTATATTAAATGACTTTTTTTAAAAAGTGCGTGGGGAGAGAAGCAGATTTATTGAAAATAAAGCAGAGAGTGTCTGGGCTATTAACAGATTCTGCTAGTGCTGTGCAAGGCAAACACTGTGATTTTCAAGAGATCAGCCAGGAGGTTTGCTGTCAAAAAAAATCCTTTACAGGCTTACTAGGATTCCTTTTGCCCCTTAAGCAATAGCGGAATAGAGATGTTTATTGAATTGATATGCTGTGTTAGGCTTGGCTGTTGAAGAGTGATTATGGTTGATATTTTTTGAGGAAGTAGATAGACCGTAAGGAAACATGTTGGAGCCTAAACTATACCGCATCCACACAAAATATTTGCTGCGGTTGAGTTTATGCTGCTTGAAACTTGACTCTTTCACTTAATTTCTATTTATTTTTGGCATTGTTGATGGTAGGAGACAGCAGCATCCCTCCTTGCAGATTGTGTACCGTTCTTGGAAACACAAAGGAGCTAAACTTTTACCAGGGTGACACCATTTATTATTATTACTCTTAGTTATTTATTTTTATTTTAGTGGGATAGATAAGGTCAATCGGGGTCAAACTGACTGTGTGAGGCATCTTATAGGAAAAGATGGCCACATACCTCAGAAACAATTGCAGTTCCATGAATGCCTGGGTTCAGCAAAGTGCTTAAGCACAGATTTAATTGTAACCACATGCATGAAGCCCTTTGATGCTGCATCATATCGGAAGCTGTGATACAAGACAACAATTGGGCGTATTGAGCATTCATATGGAACACGGATAGAGAGGGGAGCAAACAGCTGAGAGGACACGCATTTATGCAGGCCAAATAGATAAAAGATGATGCCCTTTTTCCTTGTCGCTATGTGTGGATTTCTGCTTTGTGTGTGAGGAGGCAGGAGGCCGTTAGATCAAAAGTAGCCCATGTAATCTCATTAGACCTCTTGGTCAACCCGTAAGCATCTTAAGTGCTATCCCATGGTAGCCAAAAGAAGCAGACATGCAAATATGGGTGGCAGGACTGCAGACTGAAAGCACCTTGGATGTGCGTAACCATTGGTGTGGACCATTGGTCCTTCTTAACCCCAAAGTGGAGCTGATGGTTGAATGTCTCCCAGTGAAGCTACATCTAATTCTCCAGCAGAGGAGCAATTGCTCCACAGGTTGGCATCTCCAGCCAGCTTTAATCTGGTGAGTTTGTGACAGCGTTAGCAAATTGCTGGTACTCCCTTGTCCACTAGCTTCGCCTGTATTCTGTTAAAAGGGACAACTTGCACACACTAACCTCTTCCATCCACTTTTGGAGGTGCTGAGCAGCAGAGAAGCCATCTGGTACTTCCATGCACCACACTGAACGAGAACAGACTGCTAACGTCTTCTACTCGTGGATCTGAATTTTGCAACTGTCTGCATTCGCTTGTGATGTAACGTTTTGCTGGGAGAAAGTTATTCCAATATCTTGTGTGTTTTGTAACAGATATTGCTGTGCTCGTAAATCACTGCTGAGTGACTGCCTGCTTGGATGTTAGATGGAGTTGCTGTTACTGCGCACAGCACATGCAGCAGTACCTGATCAGTGCTTAAGGCTGGCTGAAGGCGCCGAGAACGTCTGCCCATTGTTAACTGAAGGCTTTTGAGTCCATTTTGCCTTTCCTGCCTTTCTCACTGTATGAAGACCAGAGAAAATGCTGATTTTTGCGGAAGATATTTGTCCTTCGTGAGCCCTGTTTGAATGAACTAACGTGCTTTACGACATGCGCAATGAAACATCAACACGGTGCCATCCAAGGGACAAATTCTGCCCTCAGATGAGTGAGTGGGCAAGAGACGATGAGCTCTGCACGTGTCTGATAGCCTTATGTGTCTCATCTGCAAGGCATTGAACTTGGAGGCGTAAATCTATAGGTCCAGTGCTGGGAATCTGTCCTGCAGTATTTATGGCTGTTGTTTGACTTTAATCTCAGCCGTTCATTTGCTTCCTGGTTCTCATATAATTAGAACATATTAAACAGAAGCCAACCACAAGAAATATAAAAGGTTAATGCAGTTAGGAAATGTCAGTGGAATGAATACAGCTCACTAATTCACAGGTTCTTTCCATAAATATTTCCACCAGCCAAAATATTGACTTTAACCTTTTCCATCTCCTGCATGTAAAGCTTTGTATTCCCTTGTCGCAGCAACAAATACCTCGGAGTGTGCAGACGGTGCTCAGCACAGGGCAAGCCGTCACAGTGCGCAGTTATGGTATTAATTAAGTGGCAGAGTCAGATTTCACGATGGTAAGGCACACCCAGAGATGGAAAATGTGGACATAATGAAAAAGAGCAACATGTTATTGTGGGGATCGCAGGAATTATTTAGGACAACAGTTTGGAGCTGGTCCAGCAAACATCTCGCCCCCAAAATGTTTTGCTGTGAGTGGATCGGCACAACTGTTTGGACGTCTGGATTGAGAGATGTCCTGGGTCACTGTCCTCAGCTGCTGGAGAAGTCTATGTCTTGGATTTTTTTTTTCATACGTTGGCCAAAACCCATCTTAAAAGACACTTATATTCTCTTAACTTTAATTCCTTTAGTGGAAGGCGGTTCCATCACCTCCTGACTCTAATTTTTAGAAATCTTTTTTGGTTTTGCTGCCTGCTGCCAGCTCCAGGTTCCTGAGGACCCTGGCCGGGCTGGTCCGTGCATGTCATGGAGGGATGACAGGCATGATTTACTACTGACCTCCCGTGGCCTGAGCTTCATTCAAGTAATTGGCAGCTCCTACCTGTGGCTGCTTCTTGCTGAAATTTTTCTTCTGTCCAGACTTGCTCAGGATGCTGAACGAAGGGGGACCCACTACTGTTTTCCTTGAATCCCTACCAAACTCCTGCCTGTTTGAGAACTAGAGATAAATCTTTCAGTGGGTCGGTAGTACTAAACCCTACCAGCTGTACTCAGGGTTAACGGTCCCCTGGGCTTTTCGTGTGTGCATGGGGCATGGCCGCCTGCGCAAAACATGTTATTCCCTTAATCTGGATCCCTATGTGCTACCTGTGGTTTTAGCTGATAAGTGTTCTGGATGTTTTCCTCTGGACCTTCTCATAAAACCAGCGTGTGCTGTTTTATAATACAGCAGTGGGCTGCATCTCAGAAGTGAAATCAGTCCTTTATACTGCCGAAGGCTGGAATGAAATATTCCCCATACAGTATTTTTTCGTATCTAATGGCCTGGTGGGATTCTTGTGCATCCTGAGAGCAGGTACTAGATATATTTGTGCTGCAAACAATAAATTCACATTATGCTACATGTGCTCTAGTGAAAGTCAAAAGTTGCAGGATCACCTCTGCTAAGGAGGTGGGTAGTGCCTGGAAGGATGCTGGGTATCTCTGCCAGTTTCCTTACCCCAGAAGCAGTTTGTCGTGCTGGGGTAGGAGTCCACACTAGGTAACCACCTTTGAGATGTGCGATAGATACCTGTATGTCTTTAACTGGAATGCAATACCAGGATATCATGGTTTCGAGTCCTCTGGTAACTCACTTGGAGCTGGCTGGAGGATCTGTGCTGTGTGCTATCGGGCTATGTAGATTTTGGGCGCCCTACCCACTCCTTCCACTCTTTTACCAGTGTTTGCTGGGATTATTCCATTCAGAGAATTTTATCCTGTAGTTTGACTTTATCAAGTAAATGAGATGAAGTGTTGCTTAAAGCTAAGCCTTTACCTAAGCTCTGAATTTGATGAGAACCCCCAGACCCCAAGGAACCGAGGAGGACTCGCTCCGTGGTGCTCTCATTACTAATCTTCTGTACGGTTTTATGTTCAGTTACCTGGCTAAGTGTCCCCCTCCATTGCAAGGCCCAGTTGCCCAGGCGCTGTTATTTGCGTATTGTGTTTTTTGTTTTTTTCCTGAGCAGGTATGCTAATTTGAACAAGGTATATAACTGGAGAATACAAAACCAAGCCAGCCAAAATGAAACTCATCTCCCATAGAGCGGTGGGAATCACCAGGCTGTGGGTAGAGCCGCTGGTGTGAGGGCTTGGAAAGGAGTTTCCATCAAAACTGTCCATCCCCACAGTGACAAAGGATTAAAGCTGGACCTGAGTGAAATCTGAGCTGTACGCCAACACTCGGCTGGAATACAGCACTCCTGTAATAATGCTAATTTTAGGCATGTCTGGGGAAAAAGAGAGAAAGAAAACACTGCCTTTCAACCCAGCCGCAATGGCTTTAAACAGAAATACTGTTTCGGTGTCATGCTGCAGTGCAGTCAGCACCTTGCTTTTAAACTCACTGCAGTTTACACTGCTGATGCACCGAATTTAATATTTAGTAAATATAAAGAGCGTCTAGTTTCCTGCAGCACTGACTATATAAATCTGGGTTCAATATATACATGTGGGTGTATATAGGATACATTCTTCATGACTTACTGTATCTTTAACACCAATTCACAGCGCTTGTGTAATAATGGGCTCATGACAGAAATCAAGATTTGCCTTTGAATGAATATATCTTTTATAAAAGGAACCACAGTGAAGCAGCCCAATGAGACATGCACTTGGTTTTTTATAAGGTTTTATACTGCTTTCATCCTCCTGGGATGTGTGTGCTTCCCATTAGTGCATTCCCCACCAGCCCTGCCATCTGTCACAAGTGATTTGCTCTTTCTCATCTTATCTCTCCCAGAGGAGAACTGTTTCTGAACAGAATTCAGTTCTGTGGTTTTTTTTGTAGGGTTTCTAAATTTCCTTTGCAAGCACACCCTGCTTGCTGCTTATGCTGGAGAACACAGAGCTACAGATGCATCCCTTCCCCTGGCTGTGGAGGCAGGTGGCATCTGCACCCTGATGAGGTGCAGGGTGGCATTGGCACCTGGGGCACATGAAAAAAAAAAAACAAAACATTCCCAGATCTTTCCAGGACCCTGTAAAGCAACTGGTCTTGCTGTTCTTTACCAGTTTGATGGGTCAGAGGCAATCAAGACATACTAGTGGAAATGCACCATTCCCCTGCTCCGTACTTTGGGGCATGGCTGGAAAGGACTGGTGCTGAGAGAACTCTGGTTTCCCTGTCTCAAACCCTCTGAGAAAGAGCCGCAGAGGGACTCTGAGTCTGAGGTGGTTCTGTTTCGGTGTAATCCTCTCCCCAGTATTGCTTGGCAGCTCTCTGGTTGAAACCTTCACCTCTCACCTCTCATCTTGGAGGTGCCAGTGACAAAACTTCAGTCAAGCCCTCTGAATTATCCATATGGAAAATTTTATTTCTGTGATGGCTTTTCCCTTAAATATAGCCAGTTCAGGCCTGGGGATGAGGGTAGGTGGATGGAAAGTCACCTGGGAGATGAAAACAAATCAGCCTGGAGTTTCACTACCACATGTATTCACCATCACATTAACTAAGAATATGTATTTTTTTCCCCCCTAAAAATCTTTCTGTGAAGTTGGTCCCACTAAAAGCCGCAAGGGCTGAGCCACTGTGCAGAGTCTTGTAGCACATAATCACCTGGGGGATTATTTCCTCGGTGGAATAGCTAGAAAACCAAGTATGTCTGGCCACTGGAAAGAAGAAGAAATTCCTGCCTGTATCCAAAATTGTGGAGGGGTGAGTCATGGATGGTGGCCAGCTGCAGCAGATGAGCCAGGAGTGCCAGGTGTTTTGTTTCTTTTAACACCACCAGTGTGGTGCAATGCACCACTCAAGACTTTGTCATCATCTGCTCCTTCGAAGAAGTTTTCTTCTGGGGCAGCTTGGGCTTTGGCTCTGGGCTAAATCATGTCAGAAAGGTGTTTCTCATTGTGCTAATTATCATCAAGAAGCAGGGATTAGCTTCCTTTTTTGTATTGCATGGGGATAATTTGGCATTGGCATGACTTCTGAGTCATTCTGATTGAAGTGTTTTTAAAGCTGAGGTCATGGCAGGGCTCCTTGCAAATATCCCCTTCAGCAGCACTCGCTGTACCGTGTTTCCAAGACATCTCCGAGCATTTTGACTTTTCTCATGAGGAAAAAAAAAAAAAAAAAAGAAAGAAAGAAAAAGGCCCCAGCTGGGCTTGGAAACCCTCATGCTCCTTGGTTGAGAGCAGGTTATTTACTGTTGTTCTTGGCGCGGGAGCAGTTTTGAGGGCTGCGAGGCTGGGTTTGGCTGCCTTCAGCACGGCTCCTCGGCACCACGGAGGCTCCTGCTGCACGATGGCGGGGACACAGCCCCCCTGCCCCATGTCAGCAGAGGGCACCGACCTGTGCTGGAGAGGTGATTTAACCATCCGTGCTAATTGGAGAACCAACCAGCTAGATGCCCCCCAATACGTGCTCAGAAAAACTCATGTCTACTGCATCCGGAGGCAATTAGGCAAAGAGGAGTAAGAGCAGCCTGCCAAGCATCTACTTGTTGCTGTAACATTTAACTGGGGGACTAAAGTCAGGACTAAAGATGCTAAAGTGCATGTTGAGGGGTGTCAGCCCTATTTCTAGCTGAACTGCCAGTGTGGGGAAGGTTGCCTTGATCTGTGAAGTGGGGAAAAACTCCTTATATAGAGATTTCAGGCTCTATGTGGGTGGGAAATCTGGGAAATCTCTGGGTGGAAGAATGCTAGTCTTGGTATGTTTCATAATAATATGAAATAACTTAAATACTAAAACTTGTACTTTTGCTACAACTGGCATAATATTTCCTTAAATCATGATCCTCTGGATCTGGTTATTGTAGTGGCCTTTTCATCTTGAAATGGCTTTGCAAATTTTGTCTGACTGAATTGCCTTAGAAACACAATAAAATTGAGGGCAAAATATTACCTTTGTTTCCTCCTAGGTAGTATGTTACACTTTCACCCTCATTTTAGATGAATGACTCTAGTTCTCCATAAAATTTCTTTCAGCATCCTGGTAAGAATCCCCTCTGGAATAGTTTATCATGTCCTGTAACATGAATATGAGGATAAGTTTGTCTTCCTTTCAAATTTTGACCTCAAAGTTTGCGGCTGTCTTGGAGACTTCCCTTGGCAGTCGTCATAAAAGACCCTGTTAGAGCCTCTGTCAAACTATAGGCAAGGGTTGCGTTACAACAGGCTTGGCCTAGGAGCCGATGTTAATCTTTCCGCTTCCCTTTTAAACGGGATCTGAATGTGTGCTAGTGTTATGGAGTTAAACCTGTGTAACGCATTATGGACCCTGGTCTATTCTCTATCACCCGATCATCTCTTTCCAAGGAATGCAGAGGCTTTACTTGCCTCCAAGACTCTACAGCTTTTAAAAACGCTGCCGGTGCTCCATTCGCTGGCTCGTTTGTCAGGAGGAATAGGCAGCAAAAGGGACTGTAGCTCCCTTCTTTCCTTTGTGTTGCCTGGAGGGATACAGGAACTGTAAGCTATATAAAATAGTAGCTGTAGCACATCGGGAGTGTGTCTGGTGCCGGTTCAAGTAGAAGTCATGGGGCTTGATACAGAAATTATCAGCTGAGACTGTTTGGTTTGTGTTTCACGGGAAGCTGGATGGGACTATAATAACAGTCCCTTCTGGTTCTGAGAGTCTATCAAAGTTATAAATGTACCATCTAGGCCAAACATCTCCAGTATTTGTGGGCAGCTATTGCTGGGTGCTGGAATATGTGGCTGCATAAAAGTTTGCTGGATGGACAAAAATGCATTGGAGATACTGTGCGTGAAGCATCAGGCATAAACCCTGGCTTATGCTTTTTTTCTTCCATGGCAAATGAACTTGCAAAATATTTATTTGGGCAAGATTTCCCTGGTAACAAGGAGCTCGTTTTGCACTGGGAGACATTTCCCTCTCTGGGAGTCCTTGAAAACTGGCGTGCTCTGTGATACGTAGGTGCTCCGGAGCTGCGTGCCATGAGCAGAGGAAGGGTATCATGGACCAGCACCTGTGGCTGGAATGCAAAGATGATATAATTCAGCAACCGTGTTTGCAGGGATTGAGTTGCTCAGGGTTTTGTACCTGTTGCATCTGCTGCCAGTGTACACAAAATTCCCAACACCGCTGTTGGATCAATTGGAAGACCGTAATAAAAGTCCCCAGCAATTGCAAAGCATCTTTCAGAAAATGCGGGACACAATCCTGTGTTGAGACTGAATGAATGTGAATCCATTGGCACCAAACAAACCGTAGCAGAGGCTTTGACAGTGGAGCTTCATGCAGCAGCGCCCAGGAGAAAGCCTGGCTGTGTGAAGGTGTGTTAGGTGTGAGGTGGGCACGTGTGTGGTTGTGCGAATGTGGGCCCATGGGAGGGATGTTTCTGCACCACTGGAAAGCCCAGATGTTCACGGGAAGAGTGTGCACATGCGAACTGCGTGGGTGTTATTTGTAGACCATCACAGTTGAGTGAGCAAATTTGTAACCTAACCTCCTCACCGGCTGGGGCCAAGCTATGAGAAAATGGTTACAGTCATGGAGAAAGAGGATACACAGTCCGCCTTAGAGGTAAAGTTTTTCCGTCTGACTTCAACTGAAGTTTGAACCATGTCCTAAGTTAATAATATTTACACCCATCCAAGGGAGGAGGCCTTTGGTTCTGTAATGAGTCTGCAGTTTGGTTTGTGATACCTTTTTACTTTCTGCCATCTGAGTTTCTCATGCTCTGGACAACCTTGGATGGGTATTTATAGAGCAAGAATGTGTGAATCCTTCACCCTTCAAACATGTGCTGAGCCTTAGGAACTGTAATGATTCATAGCCTTGTCTAATCACCATTGATTATATGCGGAAAACTTGGATAAATCTTCTGAGAGGCTTAAAACGCGATGTATATCTAGATTCCAAAATAGCCATATGGGTTGTGACTCATTTCTTCAGATGCTGTTCATAAAAATCAATTATATGGTCACTTTGGCTACCAGAAGGGATCTTTTCCGTTGGCCATTCGTTTCCTAATACTGTATTTTATAACTCTTAGAAAATCATAAAATGCTTACAAATTAGATAATATTTCTGGCAAGAAACATCTTCCATAGAGACAGACCTGTGGTAGTTTATTTAAAAGCAGGCTGGGATCCTAGAACATGCTGAAATTTTTAGCCTTGATGTGCTAAAAACACCTGGCAGAGGAAAGGGGAAATGCAAAGCATCTGGGGGGGGGGGGGGGGGGGGAAGTGAGGCTGCGGAGTGAGGGAGGCAGTTGTTTGGTGGTTGGAGCAGGGTTGCTTGCTTGACCCTTCGCATTCATTGCCCAAGTCATGTAGACAGATGTTTTCAAATCTGATGGCTACAATTAGAAAGCTCGAGTCATTGCACTGTGATTACCTACCGCCTTGTGCTCTGCGAGTGTGATTCGGATGCCAGGTGCAGGGAAGGGTTGAGCGGTTTTGCTCCCAGTGTGGCGATGCAGGTGGCTGTGGCAGAAGCGACTTCCTGTCGCTTGAAGTGTCAGACAAAGTGATTAAGAGATGCTGAAAATCCAGTTTGTGATGCAAAATGCAACCGAGGTGTACAAAGTCTTTATAAAATGATTTAGTGTTTTTTTTTATAGTCACCTGTTACTGCAGTGGGGTCATTCCTGGGGAATGTGGGGGTCTTTATGATGAGCTGAGAGTTGCTGTTCATCCTCTGGGCTAAGCCATTGCAGTGACCGGCACTGTCTGCTTCCTACCTATAAAATACGCAGACTTTTTTTTATTGGTCTTTCTGTCTTCTCTATAAGTAGACTCTGCTTTTGTGTCAAAGCATCACGGGTCAGCATCAGCAACGGTCGCCTGCTGAGGGCGGCAGGGTGGTACGGCACTTCTTCAAACCTCCGATTCTGGATGGTTTTTGATGGTGTCCACAGTACTGTGACCTTGAGCTATAAGTATTAATCAAAATTATTAATTTAAAAGGAGAAAATCTGGAGTGTATCCTTGTCAGAAAGCATTGCAGCTGCTTCAGATAACAAACTTTGTCTCCTAAATATGAAAAGATTGATTACCTCTGAAACGCTCACTGTGTGTTTGCTCTGAATAAAATACAGCCTAGCAATCAGCTGCTTCTGCCTGCGTACATCAACCTTTCCCAAAAGCCTTTTGATGTTCTGTGGCTGGCAAATGGCTTGACTAGGAGTCCTTCGTGAGATTCAGCTCTGATCTTCAGATAAATCTCTTTGCATACCCTCCCCTTGTACTTCCACTGCCTCTTCCATGTGTAGGATATCCATTGACAGAAACCCACTCCAGAGCAAAGGTTACCCTAACATAAACACATTGCTAGATTTCCTAATTTTATTTTTCTCAAGCAGTATATATAATTTGTTTTTTGCCCTTGCTCAGCTCTTTGAAATATTGCTAGGCCGCTCACCGATCTTATCTTACACAAATATTTACACGCATTTGTACTTTGTAAAGCATGATTTAGATTGCCTTTGCTGGACAAATGAGACGGTGCCTCTGTGATCCAGCCCTCTGGTCCCGGGGTTGTGAGGAGGCCAGCCTGTGATACATGCCCCGTGGAGAATTCTTGCTGACTCAGCCAGAAGAAGGATGCCGGCATCTCCCAGAAATGCCCCATATTGCCATGAAAGCTTCTGGCCGTCCTCTGCCACCTTTTGCGAGTAGCTTGATCTACGCTCTGCTGAATGAGCCTAGTGTTGCTCTTGCCTGGAGGAAGCTGTAGATGACATGAAGCAGTGGCTTTGGTATATTACTCCTGCTACATTACTCCAGTATTGTAAAGAAGGAACTTCTTCACTTTGAGGGTGGCAGAGCACTGGCACAGGCTGCCCAGAGAGGTGGTGGAGTCTCCGACTCTGGAGACATCCCAAACCTGCCTGGACGCCATCCTGTGCAACCTGCTGTAGGTGGACCTGCTCTGGCAGGGGGGTTGGACCAGATGATCTCTAGAGGTCCCTTCCAATCCTTAACATTCTGTGATTCTGTGATCGTGTTGGTTGCAAGGGCCTACGGGATAGATGGACACGACTGGACAAGACAGGCTGGTCCTGGACATCCCTGCTGGTGGGGCTGCCTGTGAAAATGCTGAAGGTGTGGGATGGACTAGGAGCTTCCAGCCAGTTTTGCCCCAAAGACCCCTGCACAGCTCTGAGTAGGGAAACAGCCTATCATTAAGGGATACTGGTTTTAAAAAAGAAAAATTAGACAATGCTCTTGGTATTCCTGTCCTAACTCTGTTAGTTTCTGAAGCAGCAGAAAGAGGGGGATTCTGTTTTTGCAACACCCCTTCTGACAAATCTTAGAAGAAAATATTTTAAAGCATTCCATTGTGATATTTGGATGCCTTCACTCCAACAGAAGCCGTGCATTTCAGGCAGAAGTTTCTGGGTGAGGTTGCAGTCTCCAGAGGGTCAGACTGAACATTTGTGACGGTTCCCCTGTCCATAAAACGCACGAATTTGTGCGTTTCCATATTTATTAATACATTTTTCTGTGTGTAAATCACTGGGCACTGTTTAAAGTGAATCATCCAAAGGGAAAGACGCATCACTGCTTTGAGCTTGCTGGTGGCTCAGAACTGACACTTGGTCAGAAATGGTGTGGAGGTCATTGGGTTTGACTTTCTGCTGTTTAACCCTTTCTTAGGTGTCCCAACTGTCCAAAAGTCAGCCCTGCTGCTCTAATGAAGTCAATAGAAATTATCTGGCCTGGGTCATGATTCAGCTTGTGCCACTTTTTTTAAAAATCCTGAAACACAGAAAGAGTTAGAGGGAAGCAGTGGGAACAAATTGGATCCTACTGATGGTAAAAGCAGCTCAAAGTAACTCTAGTGGTGGGTGATTCTGTTTTTATAGAGGCCAGCAAAGTTCACCAAAGCCCATCAAGGCTTCTGAGCCAGGTCAACGGGCTTTGAATCAGGCGCTTCGTCAGGACGGCTGCATGGTGAATTGTGCACCTAATGCACTTTTAATGAAAATGTTATCCTCTGGAGCAAGGCCAGGTACGACTAGAGCAGAAGCAAAGACCCTCCGTTCCCTAGCAATCATGGGAAAAGATATTAGAGCTATTTCATAAGCCGGTATGTTTTAAAAGTCTAAGAAAGCCAGCCCACATCAACAGCGGAATGAGCAGACTTCTGCGCAGACACGTCATTTAATCACAATTTAATAAGGCTCCTGTATCAGACTTTCGTAATGAAACTTTTGGGTAGACCCAAACAAAGGGGTCACTGTGGGAGAGAAGAATGCAGCCTTTGATTCACAGTTTCTTTTTAGGGTTCATGATGTTTCGTTTTCAGTAAGCCGCTGGCGAAATGAAATGCTTTCCTCATGCCAACTGTTACCTCATAAAAGGTCCTTATGAAAAGTAATTTGTGATCACGAGATGATTATCAGCCTTCTCGGCCGAGCTCCTGTGAGAAGCATGAGTTCGTCTTCCCTTGAAGAAACCCTTGGGTATTCAGGCCTTTAACAAGTGCTCCAGAGAGGTGTTTAGGGCCTGGATGACAAAAGGGTGTTATTTTAATAAGACAGTAAGCTGCTGGGAGTCAATAACTTGGCCTGGGACGAGTATGCACAATCTGGAGGTCTGGGTTGTGTTGGGAGGACATGAGGGCAGTGGTGCACCATGCAGGGATGAACTGCCTGCCTTGAGGACCACAACCTACTGTACCAAGCGATGCCAAAGGATATTCATCCCCACTAGTGTTAATGGTCTCCCCAGTTTGGGAGGCTGTTGTGTGAGCTGATAACTCACTGGGAGGTGAAAAGGGCAGGGGAATGATCTGGAGAAGGTGAATGGAGATGGCATACAGAGGAGGAAGGTGGCTTTGCTGTCGGTCTGAGCCTCTTGGTGGTGTTATTGTTCTTGCTTGCCAGGTTTCAGGGTATAGCGTGGTCCCCCCTTATTCTGCAGAGTTGAGGCAGAGTCCCAGGACCTATGGGACAAGGACACCCGTCAGCCCATTACAGCTCTGATGGACAGCATTGGCTGAAGATGCATCTGACTGACCCTGGAGGCAAGAAACTGCAGGCTCTGAGGCTTTTCAAGGTATGAACTTAGCTGGTGCATGCAGCAACCTGGAAGGCTTTGGCCCAAAAGGACAAGGTGGAAAATGCAGAATTTTTATTTATTTTTTTTTCCCCTATGCTCTTTTGACTCTCTCCAGATCTGTTTTCTTGACAAAGTCTCGCTTGCCTCTTTCAGAGTGCTAAGAACTTGTTTTTAACCAGTGCGTGAGATACGGTGCATGCTGAATGTACCCTTGATGCTGGAGAGATGGAGTCCTGTCTTCAGTATTTCGCAACGGAGGAGTTCATTGTTTTTTAATCAGCAGGAGTCTCCTGGTGTGCCGTGCACGGCAGCATGTTGTTCCCAAAGATTTCTGCAGCCCATTCCTGGGGGAGTTCAGCTTTAATTTTGTCCTTTGTTTGTTTTGTTCTTGCTAGATATTACACAGGCATTGGGCTGGACGGGTGTTTTTTGTGTATTGGAAAAAATAACTAAACTCTCCAGTGATTCTTGCCACAAGCAAAAAATTTATTGGAGGAAAAAAGAGTTTAGAGTTGTTTTTGCTTGTGAGGCTCTTCGAGGCTGTGAGCTTCGCATTGTTGTCATCTCTGGCGTGGTGCTGGGCAGCCGAGAGCAGCCTCTCCTCTGTGCGGGTGCGGATCCCTGCTGTCGTGCGGGACCAGGTTACCTGCCAAGCTGCTTTCGGCAGCCGCCTGCCCCGAGAACTAGCTCAATTCACGTAAGTCCTGTGCTGTCCCTCTGCAAGTCCCTCCCGAAAGCTCTTTGCTCACGTGATACAGGCGTAAAATTGATGGAGCTGGTGTGAGCTGGGCAAGGTTCATCCAACGTGTGCTCCTGTTCACCTTGAACTCCCTGTCTGGCTGGGCTGGGTTGTCACAGAATCACTTAGGTTGGAAGAGAACTTTAAGACCATCGAGTCCAACCATCAGCTAACACTGCAAAACCAGACCTAAACCATGTCCCTCAGCACCACGTCTACCTGGCTTTTAAATACTTCCAGGGATGGTGATTCCACCACTTCCCTGGGCAGCCTGTTCCAATGCTTGACAACCCTTTTGGTCAAGAAATTTTTCTTTTGTCTTTCTGGCTGGGTTTGCTTGCAGGCACCATCGAGACAGGACCTCCCTTTGCTCTGTGCTCTTGTCTGAGGTTGAGGCTTGATGTTTGCCTTCAGTTCTTCAGTGCATTGCTTCTGCGTATCTGTGTGTCTACCTATACGTATATAAAATATCTATATATGTGGATATATAAAAAATAGATATGCTCGCACACAAACCTATTCATAATGCAATATTATCAATACACAAAGCATTATAGTACATAAATCCTACTAAATCCTTGCAGTGTCTCCCAGCAGCTGGACAGTTGGCAATTAAATTGCAGCACTATGGCAGGCCAAACGAACGCTAGGTGTTGCCTTCCTTTTCCCTGCTGCTGGAGGGATGGTGCCCCTGCTGAGGGTAGAGTTGGTGCTGCTTCAGCTCAGCCTTCCTCAGCTCCAAACCTGAGGCACTGGACAGGAGGAATCATCTGCGCCCAGCTACGTCTCTTCCAAGCAATGGTCTTCACGTGCCTGGCAGCCTTAAGCAGTGTGCTCTTAAATTATGTGATGGGACACTGGGCAGGCAGGTGTCCTGACTCCTAAAGCATGACAAAAATGTCTCCATAACTGTTATCTCATAAGTATTAAACAAGGACAACTTAGGTTTGCTTTATCATCCTCTAATGCTGCAGAAATATTAGAACTATGCCACCAGCCACTTTGCTATTTGTCTTTCTGTTCACCAGTTTTTCATCGTGATGCAAGGTGGATTAAAATCCTGCCTGAACAGAACACTGTGAAAAGGTAATTTTTTTCTGTCTTTACCCTTCAAGAGAAAAGCAACAGAGTAAAACACAAATGAAATGGCCGGTATTTTTTCTGCCTTCCAGGGCTCTCCTGGCTTTAAACTCTTCTCAACAGTGTGCTTTATCTGTAAAATAAGGCGTGAGTGGTGGTGAGGCACTGGAAAACGCTGCCCAGAAAAGCTGAGAATGGCCCATCCCTGGAGGTGTTCAAGGCCAGGTTGGACTTTGATGGGGCTTTGGGCCACCTGGTCTAGTGGGAGGTATCCCTGCTCATGGCAGGGGGGTTGAACTGGATGATCTTTAAGGTCCCTTCCAACTCTAACCATTCTATGGTTCTGATCATAAATGCAGAGCTGCTGCAACTAAAGCAGTCAGGCTTCCTTTGCCAGTTTCCCTACATTACATTATGTGAACAATCAGAGAAGCTGCTGCCTCCCTGATTTTGAATCAAAGATGGCTAACAAGCAAAGGATGCTCTCAGCTTCTACCCAAAGTTTGTTAAAAGAAACAATGCTACATGTGGTCAAATGGTATCTGATGATGAGAGCCGCTTCTGAATTGCAGGATGGAGGGAATACAGACGCTTCAGGGTAGCGACTGTGGGTGCCAGGTAACAGTACAGGTATTTTGTGCATGTCTGCTGCTGGTTAAACGCACGACGCTGTGCATCCTCCCCATCACTCCCTCATCGTTCGTAGTCGTCCTTCCTAACAAAGCTTTGCATGTTATCTTTGGCCACTCAGAGGCAGGGTAGTATATCCCTGGCTGCATCTGATACTAATAAAATGTGGCTGAAACAAAATATAATAGTTCTCAAACTAATCCTCGCTTTCTTATTTTTACATCAGAAGCAGGGCATTTGTCCATCAGTGGCTCCGATACAATCGTGGTGAATTAAGATGGCCCATTTGCAGGGTGTCCATAAATATGCATTGCTGCTCCTCAACCTAGTTTTCCTGGCAATTTCTTCTGCTTTCTCATGTGTCAGAAGATGTTCCCAAAGCTGCTGCTGAAGTGCACTAGCCAAATGCCTCCGTAAAGACTTTTGCAGAAGCTGAGGTTACACAACCTCTCCTTAAATCAGAGCTGAATTGTCTGGAGTGCTTCAGCCTTTTGTCTGGAGTGCTTCAGCCTTCTAAGGTGATGCTGTTTCCAAAAATCCGGCTCTTTCTGGATGCTGCAGGTCCTACTACCAGGCCACCAAAGCTCAAGCACCCAAATGCCGAGTCACCTACTGAACCTTTAGGTACCAACTTAGCCCTGGCGTTAGGTTGACTTCCATCATGGTTGACCACTGCTCTTCTGGCTTCAGTCAGTGCTCGTCAGCCCAACAAAATGGGTCCTGGGTGTTCATGAGCTGCCTGCAGGGGAGGACATGGCCTTTCTCTTGTTTGCTAGGGCTGAGCACACTCATGGCTCCGATAAGTGTCGTATGTGGTTGGAATTCTGGGGAGTTCATGTGCTACTGAGTGGCAAAATAAAAAGTTGAAAAAGGGCAATAATATGACACAGCATGGTTGGTCTCCACCAGTGGCTAAAGCTCTCCATATGAGGAAGAGACAGCACAAATATTGCACCTTACCTGTCTGGCAGCAGCATGTCTGCTGAGGAAGCATTTCTCTGTCCATCCACACTGGCTCTCCAGGAAACTCTTCTAGGAAGCCTTGTCCAAGGCTGCTAAGTCAACACAAATAACATCTCTCGCCTTCAGCTGGCCTTGGCTTGATCTCTGGGAATTCCCCAGCAGTGGAGGAGGAGGAGGTGAGGTGAGGACAGCAGCGCATGGCTCGGAGGGAGTGCTTCTTATGGAGACCAGCGTGGCTGTGACCTTCCGTCTTCTGGCAGGGGACAGTCCCGTTCCCCATGCGCCTCCACTGATGTGGGTGTGGAAGGATCCTCACAGGACAGGAGCAACCCCCAGCACCACGTCAGCTCCCTCTGAGAATGATGCTCCTCCCATCCTTGACTTGCTATCAGTCCTTCCACCACCATTCCTACCTCTTGCAAAGCAGGCTGTTGGCTAACCCGGGCGTGAAATGGCCTTCACTCACCACTTAGTGGGGGGGAGGGGAAAAAAAAAGTCAAAAGCATGTCAGTACCAAGCACAGGAAAGGTTGTTTTTCATTTATTGTTGAGATATCAAAGATAGGGGAAACGTAGAAGCAGCTCTGGAGGAGCTGGGCGGAAGGCCTCGCAGCGTAGGAAGTGTTGGTCAAATAAAAGCGGAGGATGTTTATGGTGTGAAATTGGGAAGTGTTTTCAGGAAGCTGGTAGGAAAATTCAGCTGAGATAGGAGAAGGGCAAACAAGAACACGGTGAAGGAGAGGAGGAGCCCTCTGCCTTGTTTAGCTGTATTTATAGAATATTGGACCATCCTCAAATCTGATGTTCAGTCATGAGGTGCCACGGATTTCCCTGCTCGCCTCGTCCCTGCGATTCGCACTCAGGAAATGGTGCTGTGGAGCGTGCAGGGCTATTTTGGGGCCAGAGGCTATTTCAAGAAGCATCAGCAAGGCCAAGCTCATCAGTACTGTCACAGATGGACTTTGCGGGGGTGAACTTGGCTCGTTGAATTCACATGTTTGGGCTGTCTAACAGCAAAGAACAGGGGAGGAAAATGGGCTTCTTTCCCCCCCCCCACAACTGCCACTGAAGCTCTCTGCATCACAAGAGGCATCTCTATTTTATGCAGCTTAACTGAAAGATCCATTTTTCCCCCCCGCTTCTTTTAATGGAGATTAAAGTGGGCTTGTAAGAACTCAGAGGATGGCAAATCATTTAAAACTGAAGGAAGAGCACTGGCTTGCAAGCTGCCTTGCATAGACGTGTTGGTGCTAAAAGTTTTCAGTTTTGTTTCTCTAACTCACCCAAAACTTATGGCGAGGCACAGGTTAGTGAAAACAGTCTTGTTAAACAACAACAAATTCCTGGAATATGATCCCTAGGCAGAGCTCACAGGCTACAAATGATTAAATACCCAGGACAAATGAAAGGAAATAATCCTTCGTATACACTGTGGTCACTCTAAAATTCACTGCTGCAGGAAATCCTCCAAGTCAAATGTCCTGGCTGCTACAACTTTATTTTTTAAGGAATGTTCAATTTTACACTCATCGATAGCACACTTAGGTTAGCCAGGCAGTACAAAAAGTGTCCTTACTTACTTTTCAAGGCATTTCGGGGCTCGTGGGGAAGAATTAGTTCTCATTTGTGAGCAATAATGACTGAGTGTGGGCAGTGCTGGAGGGGCCAGAATCGCTTTCTTCTGCATTGCATTTCACCCACGATGAGGAAAAGATACTCAACAGGTTAGATTTAAGACCTAATTGTAAGCAAGGCTGATATTTCCATATATTTGATTTAAATTTTAATCAAAGTAAGTTGTTTTTCAAATGCAGATAACACAGCAATGGCTCCAAAAATAAAACATGAACAAGCAATCTATCAGGCATGTCTGTTGGCAAAACAGACGCCATCTCATAAACCTGCCAAAACAGCTCTTTTGCTTCAAACAATAAAAACTGGAAGGAATCAAAAGCCTCAGCTTTCAAAATCTCTCTTTGTATGTTTAAAAAATAATAATAATAATAAAAAAATCCTAGCGCTGAATCGGTGTAATTTGGACTAGGTTAATGTAAAAATGAAAACCTTTCAATAAATCTTTTTGTGGAGATCAAAAGCAGTGAGTGCAGGAAACCAGAAAATTGATGATATGACATTTTCTGACACTCTATAACATTCATATTTTTCAGAGAACTGCCAACCGCAATTGTTCGAATACTCTTTTAACTGATGTCGTTCCTTGAACTCATAAGCCAGCCACCAATCTCTCCAGGGAAAAACATATGGGAAGACAGTAGCTCAATTAAAACTAATATGGTGTGTGGCTTTTAATCCTCAGTTGAGCCCTTGTGCCAGAAAGCTCTTAAGTATGTGCTTAAATTTAAGCCTGTGCTCAAATTTTATCTGCTTTATATGCCTTTCTTGAGTAAAATGCCCCAAAATACTATTGAATACCCTTTGCAAAGGGTCTGCTCAGGCTGCGGTTGGCCGTGCTCGGAGCTGGCACTGACTTTCTCCTGGGTGCATTGGGCTCTGTGAGCGTTTCTGGATGTTTTCAGTCATTGATAAATACTGGTTTCTGATGGCAAAGACCTTATTTGAATCCTGTCTCCCTCTAGTGTTGTGAAAACAATTGGAAGGAGGTAAATGGGGTGTTGGAGATTTAATGGCCAAGGTGCTCTCCTAGTTAAGCGAGCAGAAAACAGATGTCAGCAAGCTCTCCCCATAACTGTGCACCTCCACTGATGACCAGAGGATGGGGCTTGGAGGGATTTGGGCTGGGGAGCGTCGTGCTACGAGCAGAGCCGCCGCTGGCTGATTTGGCTGCTTAATCAGGCGCGTTTTGGCTGGGTTGCATTGTATCTTCTGCTCCGCCGCAGGAATGGTTTCTCCATTGCGTGCCGGCGTCTGTGCTGACTGGGAGTCTGGCATCCTCTTGCCTGTCCTGAAAATTAGTGACATCTGAAGAAAATGAATGATGAAAACAAGATTATGGGAAGCTCACTTGCATGGAAAGAGAAGTATTGGTATTGAAGCCTTCCCAGGTGGATCACGTAGGCTGGGGTTTGCCCTGTGTCACCAGGCACGCTGCGTGCCGCCCGGTGTTCAGGGAGAGGTGGTAACACGGCATGGCTTTCCGCTGGTTGGGTTCCTATGGCTGATCTGAGCAGATGGGAACAGCGTGTGGAGCGGAGCGGAGCTGGAAGCGTGCTTATTTTACTTGCATTTTCTTTTCCCTCCCCTTTGATGAGGGGCAACGCTGCCTGCACCTCGGGTCCGGGCTCACAATGGACAATGTCCCGTGGAAGATGTGCCAGCCTCGGGTTGTTTTTTCCCATGGCATTTTACCACTCATTAATCCTTTTGATTTTAGCCTCTTTGAAGCCCGGGGTTTGGACGTTTTTCAGCGCACACTGAAATCGGACATGAAAACACTTCAACCGGTGCAAAAGTTTAAAACCCTTATTCATACGCCCTGGAAAGGCTTTCACTTGATATGCTGACAATGACTGACTTTATTATGTTTATCTTTTGGCAATATCTCCTTTTGCAATTGATAGGGTCTCGCATTTTCCTGGTGCCAGGTTCAATTTCCAACCTCAGTAAATGAAAGGGGCTGTCGTGTTTCTCTGCCACGCTGCGGCATGCTCTGGGCAGCCCGTGATTTCGGTGGTAAATACACTGAGGAGTAAAACAAACATGTAACAGAACGGCACACACAGACACACACATATGATAAAAAGTCTGGTCTTTCACCTAATTTAGACCAGAAAATTGGCATCCGATTTTATTGTTCAGACTGCCTCCAAGAACACAAACATATTTTTTTCCTTCAAAATGAGAACTGCCAAAATATAAAGAACGATATCTGCTGTTTTGAACTAATTGGGATTAACTGTTTCGTGGCTGCTTTTTGGGGAACAAGTGTTGTTCTACTCAGTTGGTAGCAGCAGCAGTACCAAGGCTGATTTGGGGAAATGGATGGTGCGAGGGTCCTTGCGTCCTGTGGCCGTCCCCCTGCAAACGGGTCCATGCAGCAGGGACTTTCTGACCTGCACCTTTGGGTGTTTGAAATGGGAATAATCTCTGTTCCCAAAAATCTCAGCCCTTGAACGCTGCCTGCCCAGCTCCCATTGCAGCGTGAAAAGCCAGGCAGGGAAGCGTGGCAGGGAAAATGCTGAGCTTTCAGCAATTTGGTTCTGTTTTAATTAGCATTTTCTGTGCACTTGATTTCCCATTTTCATCTCCAACTGTTGAGATTGTTTGTATATCTGGAGTGTTTCCGAAAGGGGGGGAAAAAAAAAGCACAATCCTATCAAGAGCCCAAGTACTTAATTAAAATTGTTGGGATTAGAATAACATTGCAATTAGAGTTGTGTCTATTTGTCTTCCGGGGTTTAGGATCCGTGTTTTCAAGCCTTTTGCTATAAACACGGGCCTGGAAATTTATCTTGGAGTTTCAAAATAGCCAAATGTTGCAAAACCTGCCAGAAGGGCTGAGGGAGCTGGGAAGGTTGTCCTGGCAAGAGGATGAGGGAGCAACACGCCCGTTGCCTGTGGCTCTGTTTGGGATGTTGAAATAGGTGCAGGGAAAAAAATGCCGTGTTCTGTTAAGGGCTGATGTGAAGAACCGTGCTGAAAAAGCCGTCTGTAAGGCCTGGCATGTTCTGCGGAGGAGCCATGCAGCATATTTTTAGCACCATTTCCTGGCACCTTGTGTATTAACTAGTTCCAGACCGAGCGCATCGGACAGGGATGGTCTGAGTCGCCGGGATCCGTGTGCGGATTGCGCGCAGCATGTGTGTGACGGGGTGGCTGATACAACTGCAGAGCAGAAGACGAGAAGGAAGAGGAGAATTTTTGATGCGGCTCCCAGGGGACCTCTCCAGGCGAAGATGCCTGAGCGCTGCGGTATGCCACGCGCCCAGATGTTCATACCGTGGTGTCGGCAGAGCAAACCTGGAGACAAGCTGTTCCTGGGAGTAGCCCGCATGGACAGGCACGCAAGGGTGTCCCCGGGGATGCTACGTGGGGCCACCAGCCCTACCAGCCTTCTGTCCCCATCAGCTGGCACGCTTCAGGGACTGTCTCCAGGGACATGTGGTGGACCAGGCCACCAGGCTTGAAAGGTCCTGTGCGCTCAGGGAGTCGCAGCAGTGGGTAATATTTTCGGTATGAATAATTCATCTCTTTGTCAGGATGCCCCTGGGAGGCTCCTCAGCCTAGATAGATGCCAAAAATCTGAGCTGGCCCCTGAGAAAATAGGTAAGACAGACGCCAAACAGAAGTGGGGGTCTGCTGGCTTTGCTTCTTCTCATGTTTCATTAAAGCTTTCAGTAATGTTGTACGGGGATGATGCTCCTTCCCACAGGACGCTGCCCATGGCTGAGTTGCCGTCCAGCCTAGCCACCCTCCGAGTGGCAAAGCACCCATGAGGGTCTCAAACCATCATTTCCTCATGGGATTGGTTATGTTTTATTTATTTTACGTTGTGCCAAGCTGGGCAAAGGTTGTGAGAGGACATGTAAAGCTCTGGGGGAGGAGGAACTTTCTAGGAATAACGTCTCCTTGGATGACCTTTAGGAATACATTGAAGGAGCTGCACAAGCAGTGGAGAGAAGGATAGGGGACCCCTGTTCCCCAAGGAAAAGGGACGTTTTCCCAGAGATGTGGGTATTTATCCTTCCCAATGGAGCCTGCTTTGGTGGGTGCCACTGGGAGATCTCCCTACCCTCACCAGTCTGCTTTTGCTGCTGGGTCATTGAGGAAACCACTAAACCAGCTGAGGGAACATTGATTTTGGGTTGCTGCTTTGTTTGTTTAGTGTTGGAGCCTGCCATGAAAATCTGGGGCAAATTAAGAAAAAACAAAGCAAAGATTTTTCTTGGGAAGGGAAAAAAAAAAAAACAACCAACCTCAGAAACCCACATTGTGTTTCACAATTGGTGGAGAGGAAGAAGTGAGCACACGGACACACATACCACCACCTGCACGAGACTCTCTAATTCCTGAGTCCAGAAAATAAGTGATCCTACAAAAGGACCACTGGCAAGGTGACAGGAGAGCTCCCGGGCTACGAAAAAAAATTGTGCTTTTTTTTCTACCCTTTGCTACTTTTGGCTTCATTTGATTTACCCTCCTTGATGTGATTTTCCCCCCCTAACTGCAGAGGCAGTGAGGGAGATGCCCGGACCCCAGCATCCTCACACCTGGCTCTGATTCCCCGCTCGCTCTCTGGAATTGATGATGTGCCAAGTGTCAAGGGTCTGACTTCAATTTGGGTGGCAAATGGGGAGAGGTGGCTGGTGACAGACAGACAGCTCTGGGACAGGGCTCAGCTGCCAGTTTACGGGCAGTTAGAGCTTGTGCAAGTAGTAGGTTTGGGAACTGCAAAGGTGGACCGCGGGCGAGGGGAGAGGCTGTGCTCGCAGGGGGTGCCCAGGCTGATGGCATCGAGGTGAATTTGCGCTGTGGGTGAGAGCTGGGGAAGCCTCTCTGCATGGCTGCCATGACTTTTGTGGCTGCAGCACCCATATCTCCAAAAAGATATGTGAAGACTTCGGAATCTTGCATCGATCCAGGGAGCCAGGCGTGTGCTTCGGAAGCAGGAGCTTTCCTTCTTATTTCTATCCCTGCTTCTGATTTGCTCTGTCACCTCAGGCAAATCATTTAACCCCGGCTTCAACCTATTTTACAGGGATGTTGCAAGGCTTAATTAAGGCTTGTAAAAGGTCTCGAGTTCCTGAGAGGTGCCTGCTGGAGTAGGGTGATTAATCACATGTTGATGGGAGGGATATTGTGGGGGTAAATCCGAGCAGTCAACAATAGGGCAGATGATATTTTTCCCTGGGGGAATAAGACAAGGGGGTTGTAAAAGCATGCACAGATCAGATTTATTCATTCTGGATATCAAGTTGTTGAAACTGTAAGGAGGCTCTGTGGCCAAAACCACAGAAATCTGACTGTATGGCTGAGATAAAGACATTCTGAATTTCCACAAAAGTCAATCAAAGATGCATAAATTAGTGTGTTTCCCCCCAAGACTTCAGAGTCACAACGGCCAACAATTTGCAAAACTTCAAGTTTTAGAAATAAATGTTTTGCGCTTCCTCTGAACACCATCCTAACCCTCTGAAAACACCCTGTTAGTATTCATTGCTGTAGAGCAAAAGGGAAGATTATTCAAAGGATGGAGGAGGAGGAAAAAACCCCACCTTTTGCTGAACTTTATGCAGTTGTTCGCATGATTGCCCAATTGCCCTTCCATATAGAAAAGGAGAGGAGGGGGAAAATGCTGGGCCCTGTGCAGTTAATTTCAAGATGACCCAGTTCTCCTTCTTTGTGGAAAAAACAGAGACAGAAAAGTCGCGTGCTGAACTCTGTGCAGTGATTTTTTGTTGGTTTTTTTGGTTGTTTTTTTGGCGCAGTCCTTTTCTCCTATAACTTCATCTCCTTCATCAGGCTGGCCCCTAATTTACACCAGCATCTTGAAAAGGAGCTGGGACTTAGAAAGCAAAGCAGGCAAAGGCTGAATGGTCTTTGACCGGTTTTTGAATTCAGCAGGCTTTGCCCTGAAAGTTGATGGTTAGGAAGGGCCGGACCCTGTGCTGGGCTGGATGCGCAGCGATTTGCCTTTGAATACGGAGGAGGGCTCTCCACGGCCCTGGTGACTGGAAGGAATGTAGCGAGCACTTGTGCATGCAAACGGGGGTGATTTCATACGCTTTTCAGCTACAGAGCATAAATCAATATTGTTTTGTAGGTTGCTTGGCTTGCCACATTTTTTTCCTTGGGGAACATCCAGTATCCATGTACTACGGGGAAGGACGCTGCAGGGGAGAGGGGATGGCTGTGCCCTCTGTTTTCACCTCAATATGCAGCTCAGTGAAAACTGGATTTTATTCTTCCAGGGACCAAACGGAGCCAGCCAAAACCAGAGATTATCATCACTAAGGAATCCTGCCTGGGGAGCTTCCACCAACCAGGAGAGCAGTTAGTTTGAGATTTTTTTAAAGCATTTTTTTATGGCACGGCAGTTTTAGTTGAGCTAAATGAAGCTTATTGCAGTGGGGAATTCAGCATGCACATGTTTAAAAATCTTTTAAGATTGGATATTTTAACTCCAGCAAATAATCAAGTCCCAGGAACAATTTAGATGAGTAATATATTAAAAACAGGCTTATACAGATCCAAGAAAAACGTTGGAGGATCCATAGGGGTCATTGTTATGCACTGCAGGCTTAAATATATTGACTTTTACAACTGCAAATGGATGGTTGCATAGTGGTTTCCACCAAAGCGCAGTTTCAGTTGTGATAACTCATACAAAGCGAAATTCAGTCTTGTGCTCAGAGCCGGCATGAGGTCTAAGAACTAAGTGAACTTAATCTTTATCTCTCTACAAACATTACATCTCTTTAATCCTTGAGGCATGCCATTCCTGGGAGGACCCTGCATAAAGGATGCAATAGAGCAGGGCAGGAATCGGATTTATTTATGGAAAAATCTGAAATTAGAGAAAACATGTTCTGAAATTACAGGAAAGAAAACATTTTCCAAAAGGGAAGAAAATCTCAAAACCAAAAATAAACTGATTTTTTTCACCAATGGAAGTGGTGTTCACGTCTTTAAAATTACTTCATTGTATTGCAAATGAAAAAGCAAGCTGAAATGTGCCGATCAGAATAACATCAATCCTTCCATTTCAGGAAAATCCAATACTTTTTGCAGAGGGGATTTCTTTTTGATACAAAAACTGTGAAGCTTGTAGATTTTTATGGAATATTGTTTCTCTCCTGGTGGAAAAAAACCGAAACAAACAACTTCCTTCTGGAAAATGTGCTGACCGCTCTGTTAAACCCAAAATGCCTACAAAAGTTTGAGATTTGAAAGCGCATATATAGGAAACATTCAAAGGGTGTGGGTATAGCTATAACTACGCAGGCTTCTCCATGGCACTGGGATCTGTTCTACTAGATCATTAGCAGAGATGCAATGCCTTGGAGTTGCTGGGGTTTCTCCTAGCGGGGCTTATGGCCCATACCAAGGTATGCTGTTTGCATGCAATGTATGCAAAAAAACTATGCCATCTACAGAGAAGTGTTAGTTTTCACTTAGAATCGTAGAATTGTCCCGGTTGAAAGGGGCCTTTAAGATCATTGAGTCCAGCCATCAACCTAACGCTGCCAAAACCACCCCTAAACCATGTTCCCTAGAACACTTGTTAGAGTTATACAAAGCTCTGGAACTTTACTGAGGTGATATGAATTAATTTTTAATCAAATTTATGTTCTCATGCCAGAAAAAAGTTGTTGATGAGAACCTGGGTTTCCATTGGCACCAGGACCTAAACACTCAGCAAATAAAACTAAGCATGGGAGCCATGATCAGCATATGAAGAACAGACCCCTGGCACAGCCAGATTCCCCTGAAGATTGCTGAATAGTTACTTTTCTGTAATGCTTCCTTCTGTGACGTGGTGTGACAGCAGATATTTCCTCCCTGAAGATGAATTTGTCATTAACAAAACCACGAGAGGTGACAGCGTCAGAAGCAGGGCTTGTAATCACCTTTGGTAGCAAGATATTGTGCAGGAACCCAAACATTGAAGGAAAATATTTTGCTTTATTCAGAAATATTCATTTCAGGTCCATTGGAGGAGTGATGTAGTTTACTAATTAGGGAATTGGGAACCAGGGGTTCACGAGTTGTAATCCTGGACTGAGTGCAGCAATGTGTTCATTACAGCTGTCACTCAAATCCCTCCTGTCTCATTTTTCTGATCTGGAAATTGAGGTTAATACCCTCTATATACCGAAGGCGCAAGGAGGATTAATTAGATGGCACCCGTAGCACTGCGGTCTTCTCTTTGAGCAAAGATTGGAGCTCCTAAAGAGGCTGAAATGTCTCATTTTTGTTTTCAATTGAAAAGATGAATATGGGTGCTACAGTTCTGCATCACTGATATATTATCATTTTTATCTGAAAATTACCAACACGTGAAACAAATATTTCTGACACCAGGGGAACAGGACGGAAAACTGACCTTTGAAAAGCGTTCAACAGTTTTACCTGTGAAGGAGAGAGCAGGGAGGTTTTTCTTATGGGAAAAAAAAAATACATTGCAACTCTAGGATCCCAAATACTTGGCAACAGCATAATCACGACTTTACTAGAGCTCTCAGTTTTCCTGTTACAATAAGTGAGGTCTGCTCTGTGTTAAAAACAAAGCAAAGGGGAAGCAAACAAACCAAAACCCCAACCCTTGAAGCAGTCCAGGGAAACGGGTTCACTATTGGGCATATCCCAAAACCTATCCAGGAACTGCGTGTTCTCAGAGCGATTAAATTTACCCACCAGTCACTTGTTAGGCTACATTAGCAAACAAAACAAACCGGCTGACAGTTTGTGCTGTACTGCACGGCAAAAAACCACCACTCCCAATGGCTTTCCCAATTCCAGGGATGGAGTGGGCGACTTAACTACTTATTTGCTCGGCTTTGCTCACCCAGAAAGGAGCCAACCTGATGGATGGCCCCTGACCTCTCATGGCCTCGCATGGCCACTGGCCAGACTGCCGCTTGGGTGTCTTCTGCACGGGGAGATACAAACCTCCCATCTGGCAAGCGTCCGGCCTATTTTTGTTCCATACCATCATAAGAAATACTACACTTCCCTGAATGGATGACCTCGAAGTCACACGCGAGTTAAATAGAAGCATAAGTTATCTGGACTTGCAGCCATGGAACCATTCTCTGGGAGGAAAGGGTAAATAAACAAATCATTTATTAGCAAGTAAAATTGTTTTTTCTTTGAAATGCAAAAATGTGCTCCCTGGTGAATGATGTTTTTAGCTTCACCCTTCGCTCTCACCAGGCAGAGTCCAAGCGTGTCATGAGCAAAACTGCTTTCAAGTCACCCGTCCAGCTGGTCCGCTGTAGGGTGGTGTTTGTCTGGTTAATCACTTAGGGCAACACTCCATCGAGGGGAATTTAGCCACTGATGCTGGGGTTAGCAGGGCCAAACTGGCTGCGGGTATGGGGCAGCACCGGCTGAGACACCCTGGTGTCCCGCGGCTGGGGAGCCTGGGGGAGGGAGGATGAGTTTGGGTACCACCAAGGTGGTTGTGGAGACTGTCGATGCGGAACTGATGATGGAGCGAGGGAACAGGTCTGTGGCATTTGGTAGACAAGAGATGTATGTGGAGAACATGCTAGTTTTTCCTGTGAAGTGCCGATCCATTGGGAATGGGAATCTGTCCACAGGCATCAGCAGCCTCTTCTCCCTGCCCTGTTACAGGGTTACAGATGGTGTGGGACAGGGTCTGAAGAGTGGGAGGTGGCTGAGCTGTGGTGCGATGCTGCTCCTGCACAGACCATCCATGAGGTGGATGTCTCCCAACACCCAGCCTCGTTCAGTTGTCCCTCTTGGTGCCATTTCGTCTTTCCTGCTTGGGGAAAGTGGGAAGAGCAGGAGCCTGCGTAACCCTCAGCTTCATGGCCGGCTCATCCCCTCCTCCAGGAAGGAGATGGGGCTCCAAGGATCTCCTGCCCTCGGGGTGCCTGGCATCGCTGGCATGCCAGTGCAGACATCATCCCAATTTACTTTAGATCTTCTCTTTCTCTTCCCTGGGCTGATCCTTCAGCTTCCAAAGCTGTCATCATTTTTCACCAAAAAAACGCTACTGCAGCATGTCAAAGGAGTGCAGACTCCCCGCCTGCCCCTCAAACCTCCTTCCTTTAAGCCAGCTCCTTCCCACCAGCTCCCCAGAGACAGCCAGTGTGTTAATTAGCCCATCCATCCTCGGGAAGCTCCTGTGGCATGTCTCTGCTCTGCGTCACAGGCACAGAACGAGCAGAGGTTTACATCCAGCAGGTCTGGAGATTCACTTTGGATGTCTCCTTTGATACCCTGCAGTTCATCCCCCGCGGGCAGGGGGTGCCTTTACGTCTCTGCCGCTTGGTGCTGCCAATTAGGAAATGCCATGGGGGAAACTGGGCTGAGTTCCTGCAGTTTCTGTCCTCTGCTGGTTGTCAGCGATGCTGATGAAGGTGGGACAGTGCTCGCTGCTGCCCCACGGGAGCCTGGCAATGAGTCAGTGAGGAAAAGCAGCTATTTTGTGTACTGAGGAGGAAAACGAAGTGGAGAGATAAAAATATGAAGGAAAGCCTGGTGAGAAATCATTACTGGGTCATGTCAGCTTAGCAGATGAGAGCTCCTAATTCCTTTAGGATCGTGCAAGGTGGGGGCAAGCCTCCCAGTTTCCCCCTCTTCAAAAAGGGCTTTCAGGTCCATACACCTTTTTAGAAACTCTGATTCAGAACAGGACCAAAGTGCTGCTGCCACCGAGGACATCAGCAAGTCACAAATTGCTCGTACCACCACTGCTGACCTACTCCACCACGGGCAGGTCACACATGCTTGCCATGCTCTCAGGAAGGAGAAGTAAAAATTTTTCTCATTGACGTACATAAGTTTTAGTTGCAACCATGAAAATGTTATTTTTCTCTCATTTACGGCACGCCAGCCAAATGAGCCCACTGACATAAAAGCTCGGGTACAAACACCTTCCTCTTGTGCGTTGGTTCGAAGAGTTGTTTAAGATATTTATGAAGCACTCAGGTCTTGGAATAAACTGTCCTGTGAGAGAAACACCAACAGATACGTGCACATCTCTTGCCATGGCTGCTGGAGCTCCAAAGTAGCTGTTTTCTGGGCTGTGTCAGCTGTGATTTATATAACTGTTTTTGGGATCGTATCATTGGGTATTTCTTAAAAACTGCCTTTTCCCCAAAGGCTGGACTCTAGAAATGAGATTCCTGACATTCCTCCTATTGTCCAGCTGAGACCTGTGGTACAAACAGCATTTTTGTAAGGCTGTTTTGAAAAGCGAGCTGTGTTTGTTATTGAACCCTCTCTCTCCATCTTATTTAGACTTTTCTTCCTTCTCTACTGTTGTTATTTATGAGCACAGAACGGACGCTTCTGTGCGGAGAGGAATTGCTTCATGAGTACAATTGTGAGTTTCAGTGGTCCGCAGCTTCTGAATGAATACTTTGAGTCAATAAACGTGCTACCACAATTTCATAACTTATCCATATGGGGATTAAAATAAGCTCAGAAAAACAACAAAACAAATCAGTTATTTTAGCTGTGACTACTCAAACCTGCAAGACGAGAGAAAAAGTACATCTTGCTTTCTGATTTAAATAGCGCTAGTTTATTTTTAGCCCTGTGGCCAGTGGAGTTTGTGGTTCAAGCAGAGACAGGGATGCCACGGCTGGGTAAGGTCTCCTGGGCTGTTAAACCCTTACTCTGGCAGTTTTAATGCTTGTTTCAGAGAGCAGCTCAGAGCTCCAGCACGGCGTACTGGGGGCAAGTGGGAAAGACTGGGATTGGTATCGACAGCCTCCGGCGCAACCTTAAATTTGAAAGCGATGAAATACACGCAGCCAAAAGCTTTTGCATGAGATTTTGGGGGAACGGGGAGGGAACCTCTCACTTCATGCTGGCATCTTCCCCTATTTCCACATTGACCCTATTGCTCCTGGACCTGACCCGTGGCAGGACACGTTTCACCTTGCGGCGTTTGCCTTCCCTTTCCTGTGACCTGAGTAGGGCAAAAGAAGCTCCAGCAAACGTAGCACTTGTGCCGTGTGGGGCCAAGAAGAAATCTGTGCTTTCAGACCGGTGGGGGTGCGATACCGAAGACGAGGGGGAGGTTGTCCTCTTCGGGGATCCTTGGTGCTTCTGGAGTAGGAGAGGGAAATAGCTCCGATGCCGGGGAGGCCACCACTTTGGGGAAGGGCTTTCTGACGTGTTGTCAAGCTGAAAAACAAGCCCTGCCAGTTGGGTCTGGGGGTTCTGCACGTGCCTCTGCACGGGGTCATGCTTTGGAAAGGCGTTCAGGCTCCAAAAGGTGCAGAAGCGACCGAAGTTTTCAGCAGGACCTAATACATGGGAAGGCTAATGCAAGCTGCAAATCCACAGAAAATAAGGGATCATTTCAGATGGTACGGGCGGTTAATGTTGTTTCAAGTCTCCGACGGTATCCAAGCCATCCATGCGGGACTGAAAGGTGGACCACGGAAAGGAGGGGCGACCCGAATTGCACACAGCGAGCGGCGCCTGGCCGAGTGCGGCACACTTGCAAGTCAGGATGGCTTTTTCCCCTCCAAAACTTGTCTCCAAGCTCTGTTGCTTCTTGGCAAAGATGGTTTATGTCATCCAGGCAGAAGCGAGGGCATCTGTCCCACCAAGTGCATGGTCCTGAGTCCTGAGCTTGCCTGGGCCTTGGCTGAAAGCTGCGGCACGTGGCGGTGTTTCTGCATCACCAGCTGGAGGGCTCCAGAGGCCAAAATGTCAGATCTGAGTTTCCAAACGAACTTCTGAGAAAGTTTCTGCATTTCAAGCCCTCTAACCCATGGAGCTCTGCTTGAACCTCGGAGCCACCTTTAGCATGGGACTCCGAGCCTCTCTGGAAAAGCCGGCTCTGCAGCCGGAGCTTTTTGGGCCATGGCATTACACTGTGTGTTTCTCAATGTCAACTGGAACGAAGAGGCCAGGAAGGCATTACCTCTGTTTACAAAGAGACAGAAACAAACACTTGCATTTGCGAAAGCAAATGTCAGCACCATTGATCTAGAGCTGAGTTGTTTATGATGAAGAAAGGTTAATATTTAATGGAAGGTTAACCTTTTTTTTTTTTTTTTTTTTTAAAAAAAAGGTGCCTTAAATCACCAGACTTTGCAAAAAGTATGGTTTTGATTAAGAAACATCTGACTTAACAAAAGCAAAGTCAAAGTTAATATGTGCATAGTTTTGTATTAGTCTGCCTTTAATTTTGGAATAAAACGCTAATGATTACAGTAAATTTGTTCATTTATGAAACAGAGAGGAAATGCGATACGCAGAAGAGATTAGGGGCAAGGAAAACAACCCTTCTACCGAAACAGAGACCAGCCGTGCTGCTGCCATATCCCCCCGAACCGCTTCCTCTAGGCTCCCTCAGAAACAGGGACGTGGATTTCTCAAGGTTATACAAACTTCCACATCACAGGGGGAAAAAAATCAGGATGGAAAGGGAGATATGAGGGCTTTTCTGTGCAGAAGAATGTTTCGGTTCAGACTGAGCAAATGGAATTGGGCCTTCCTGCTGGTCTGAAGTTACCAAAATGAGAAAGCAAGGGGAGGAAGAAATGGAATTTTTGCAGCTTCTTGGGGAAAGAGTGAGCCGCATCCAGCCCGCAGCTTGGAATAGGCAGGGCTGAGTCCAGTGAGTCCTTTCTTGTGCATCCAAGAGTGGACCACAGAGCAAGATCTCATCCTACAGGAGCATGAAGCAGCAGCCGGAGCACCCCAAACGCAGGGTGAAGGATGATGAGTGGGAAAAGCTTGGCTGGACGGACAATCAGGAGGAGAAAAGGAGCGCTGTAACATGGTTCGCCTGCGTCTAGGTGCCAGCAAACCAAGCGGGATCCCTTGTCCAGTCTCTTCTGCGTTGTCCTCCCCTGCGTTGCATGGGGTGCGGGGGCTGCGGGGCTCTGCCTGGCACGCAGGGCAGTGCTGCAGAAACACCTGCAACCCAGACACCTCCTGCTGCCCAGGCATATTGCACCCCAGGCTGGCTGAAACCGTATTTTAAAGCAAAAAGGTGGTTTGGTGTTGTGTTTTCTTTTTTAAAACATAAGTTATGCAAATGGCTCCCTCTTTCTGAAAGGACACTGACTTCATTAACCATTTTACCACTGCAAAACGAATATCCCCATGGGATTTTTCCCATGCTGGGGTGGCCAGGAGATGGGACCTGTGCTGGGCACTTCCCTGCTAGGGCTCGGCACCAAGCGGGAGCGGCAGCATCCCCATCCGTCAGCACTTGATGTCCCCCAGGACTTGAGGCGGGGGACGGCCGCTTTGTTTTCCAGCCAGATTTTTTGTTTGCAGGCAGGAGGGACTGTTTGATCTCATGGCGATGGGAAAAGCTGCTGCCTTGGGATGCGTTTGGAAAGCGGCTGCTTTGGCGGTGGCCCTGATAAGGCGGGTGGTGGCTTTGAAGGCGAAAGGGAGGGTCCGAGGGGACCCCCGGGCGTTTGCAGGAGGGCCACCCCTTGGCAGACGGGCACGGAGCTCATAATGCTCTCTCCTCAGGTTATCTAAATAGCGTATAAATCACTGTCGGGGCTGCCATTTCCTCTGACGGGGACCCGTGTAAGTGATTAATAACACACAAACAGTGGGACTTTGTGGAACTGCAGTAAATTTTATTATAACTTCCTTCCACTTGATAAGCACTTCCATGGAGACAGAGGCGGGCTGCGCCGGGTGCCCGCTCCCCTCCCATCCGCTGCCCGCAGGAGGACCCCGGCAGCCCCGAGGTTAGGGAGGGCTCCAGCCTTTTCATGACCAGCTGTAAGCCATGAAAAAGGGTGGGTTTTTTGATTTGTTTTGTTTGGTTTGACTGGATGGAGCCTCTCATCCCCGCTGGCTGACCCAGGGGTTGCATCTCGCACACCTGCTGGTTGAAAAGTCCTACAAAGCGCCGAGCGGAGCGCAACGTGTCAAGCGGATGGTGTCAGGCATCCCTGAGCCACGGCGGTGGGATGCACAGGGGCTACTGCGAGATGAAACGCTCCTTTGCAAGAGGGAGAGAGAGATGGAGAAAGACAGTAACTGTTAGTGTTTGGGGTTTGGAAAGCAATGAGAGCGATTGCTGACGCTCTCACCGCTTTGCTCTGTTCTCTTGAGGATTCACATGTTCTCTAAATGTTTACAGAGAAACATGTGTTTGTGTATGTGGAGTGCTTTTTTTTTTTTTGAATTCGTATGCTTTTTTTTTGTTTTATTCCCCAAGTGGGAGAGGAGGTTGCTGGTCGGCGAACAACAGCGCGTAGCAGCAGTAAGCCCAGAGCAGGAACAGGATAAATGTCTGCAACACGGCGCGTGGGTTTTGTTACAGTGGAGAACATAGAATCGTAGGATCACAGAATGTTAGGGGTTGGAAGGGACCCCTGGAGATCATCTGGTCCAACCCCCCTGCCAGAGCAGGTCCACCTACAGCAGGTTGCACAGGATGGCGTCCAGGTGGGTTTGGGATGTCTCCAGAATTGGAGACTCCACCACCTCTCTGGGCAGCCTGTGCCGGTGCTCTGCCACCCTCAAAGTGAAGAAGTTCCTCCTCAAGTTTAGATGGAACTTCCTATGGTCAAGTTTGTGCCTTGTCCTATCACTGGGCACCACTGAAAAAAGACTGGCCCCCTCCTCCCAGCACCCTCCCTTCAAGTATTTGTAAACATTTATGAGATCCCCCCTCAGTCTTCTCCAGACTAAGATGTAATTTCCTATGGCTTTATATCAGTAATCACGGATTTTACATTTCATGCTCAGTGAAGGAAGGTGGAAATCCCTGCCCTGCTCACCCCCAATCCATCGTGAATCCCCCCAGTCCTGGTCTGCACAGGCAGGTTTTGATAGATGTAGGGAGACGCACATAGAGTGTTTTAGGGTGCAAAGATCATGGATGGAATGTGCCACATGGGCTTCCTGCTTTGGTTTTGGGTTTTTTTTCCCTGCTTTGTTCATAAAATCATGGTGGTGGTGTTGTCTAGGTTTTAATGCGCTACACAAGGAAAGGGAGCAAGGTGCACACGGCGCAACAGGAGAAGGCAGCTGCTGGGAAAAGCTGAGCCGGGTTTGGTCTCTCCATAGAGACCCGAGCCCAGAAATTTGGTTTTGCCACTGGAAGAGGCACTCGTGTGGGGAGTTGGGGGGTTGTTTTGGCTTTTGGGACAGCTGGGGGAAATCGCAGCAGCACATAGGACAGGTTCGAGCTAAGGCAGATGGCCCAGACGCTGCTGAGGTTTGGAGGTGACCCTGAGCAGGCGTTCAGGACACGTATAGCCCTTGTACCTCTACTTAACGCTGTGTGGTCCATGAATGAACTTTTTTCCCCTTTTTTTTTGGCTAAGCACAAGCCAGTTTCTTGCTCTGGTGTGTGCAGATGGCTGATCTTGGTTGGCATGGTGCCACGGGGATGCATTGCAATAACGTGCATTTTATATATGAAGGAAAAAGCCTCTGGAGAAACAGAGCTTCGACTCGTTCAATTTGTAACGGTGCAACGCTGGCAGCAAAAGCTGTGAATGAAAACTTGTGGGACACTGAATGAGCCAGTTAATCTTGATGGGTTTCCTTATTTTTCTTTTCTTGTAGGCATTGAGTGTAAGTTGAATTTTATTCTGACAGCCAAACGCGGGGCTGACTGCAGAGCAGCATCTGCATGCCCACACTTCTGAGCTTTTGGAAATCCTAGCTGTGAATGAATAAAATGCAAACAAAGTAGCAAGGCATTTTTTGTTATTCCTAGAGCAAATCCAGGTGGTTTATATGAGATAGTGTGGCAAAGCAAACAGCACCTTCGCTTGGCTCCTGTCACGAGGGTGGCTCAGGCGGTGATGGGAACACATCTGCTGCAGGTTCTGCTTAGGCATCCCTGTCCTGGAGAGAGCTGGGTTCTTCCTCTGTCCCTGCCATCGCTGCAGGGGCCCACGTGGAACACGAGCTGTCACCAGCAGTTGAGATGGTGACACTGTTCACTGTCAGATTGATCAGTGAGAGGGAGGCTTTCAAGGTGTTGAAACTGATGTTTTCCAAACTGTTTCCCAAGAATCCATCTTTAAAAAAAAAAAAATTATTTTTTTCCTGATGCTGATTAAGTGTGAAAGAAGTTTGGAATAAACTAAATAAAATTCCATCCCAGCCTCAGGAATCTTATATATCAAAGAAACATGGATGGAATAACAATAGAGGAGGTTGGGAGGATGCTGCATGGTTGGGGAAATGGCATATAGGCATGGGTGGGAGGCCCATCTCAGGTAAGGTGTGGAGAAAAAATGAGAAGCTTCAGAGGAAGAAAATTGCTTGAAATAAAAAGTGGGGAAGAAGTAGGACTTATCTGGAGGTTCAAAGGTGGGGTGGAAGCCCAAGATTTCCAACAGAATGCAGCAGTCATAGGGGATGATATGGTATTTCTTCCTGTTGCCTCTATGTAAATGGAGTTATGAACACTCAGACTAATAAAATTTTGGCAAGAGAGATTTCTTTCACAGTCCAAGCCACAAATACATTTCAGGGAAAAGGTAGAACATTGATGTAAAAAAAAAATATATATATATATTTTCCCAGAAAATACTGGGGAATTTTCAGTAACTTTTCTAAATGCTTTTGTGAAGCCTTCAAAATTGCTGTGGGTTTTTATCCTCCCATCCTAATCTTTACACAACTTAAGAGAAACTAGCATTTTTTGATGGAGCTCTCACTTAAGTATGTTCGCAGGAAGTCAACCCACGAAGAACTATTACAAAGAAAAATTCCTTAGACAGTTTTATGCTCTGAATTACTCAAAACCTCACCACAAAATATTGAAAAGTCTGCTGAAATTTGGAAAAAAAAAAACCAACCAAAAAAGGAATCTGAAGCATCATGAAGAAATAAGTATCTACGGTCCCACAAGAAAGGCTTTACGTCTGTGACACAGAAAGATTTGTATCATAATATATTCTGACACAGAACAAAGAAAATACATGAAAAGGAAGGAGCTGCCAGATCTGTCTTTCACACGTTCGCATGGAAATTCAGCCCTTCTTTCAGGATTTGTTTTTGTTCCCCGTGTTCTGTGGTAGTTCTCAGGGGCTTTGGTCAACATGGGCAGGGGACAACCCTCTTCTCCATGGGCATGGCCCCCAGGATGTGCCACCTCCGCTGCAGCCCCTACCTGGCCATGGGGATGGGGGGAGGAAAAGATCAGGGTGTTTTCCAGGGGGGGATGGGATTGGAAAGCATCTACGCGTAAGGAATGCATGACCTCTCCCCAACTCCTGGTTAATATATCCACCACACTTTGGGGTTTAAAAGCAAACCTCTTCACATTTTCGCTGTTATCGTGGGCTTTCTGTAAACGCTCTTTTATATTGCATTGCATCGCTTATATCAAAACCAGACCAGAAAAAATTCTCCTTGGCCCTCTTTTTTTTTATGACTGTTTGCGAATTTCAAAGCACTTCAGGATTACGCAGGGAAAAAATAGGTACTTCCAGCCTTCATCTAAAATGGATTCATTCTTGTCACCAAAATGCATTAAAAAAAATAATAAGTAAAACACAAACTAATTCCAGGCAAGACAGATGGTTGTGATAGTTGAGCTTTGGATGACGCTGGCCAAGCTGAGCCCTTGCAATGTGTTTTGAGAGGGTAAAATGCACATGATGCTGAACAAAATGTGATTTTCACACAAATACCATGTTTATATGTTTATATGCTCCTTGCAAAACATTTAAGGCTCTCCTCTAGACAAAACGCTCATGCAGCCAGTTGTGCCTTCATATAGGCCTGCATTTACGGGAGGGAAAAGAGGATTCCCCATAGGCACTATCTGCTGCAGCATATGTGTCTTCTGCCACGTTGTCCTCTACTCCCACCCCATTCAGATGTGAGCTGCATTAGCATTACAGGAATATCATGAAGAAGTGGTAACTGTTTGTCCAGAAAAAGTCAACCATTTCAGTTCTGTGTTGGAAATGACTTCCAAATACCTCAGATAAAGACGACGTCATAAACAAGGTGTTCTGGATAATTTTGGGGCTCCACTCTTGTTTTCAGAAAGCTTCAGGTGGAGGTTGATGGGACTAAATCCTTTTGAAAAAGTGGCCTCTTGTTGAAGCAGACTTACTTAAGGGCAACATTAGGGCTTGGTACGTTTTACCAGTCTCCAAGTCTAACTGTGGTCTGGGGAAGTCTTGGAGCTCAATGGAGAATGACTCCATGAATGATGTAAGTATTGGGGAGGCCATCAAAAGTAAGAGCATTTCGTTTTCTCTCTTCCTCTAATGAAACCATTGTTCACTCATCCACAGAGGATTCCTGAAGAGTTTTCCATGTGTTATACAAGCGCAGCCTGGGAAAAGCAAGTGGTGCTTTTTATTTCCCAAATTCAACAATTCTTAAGGACTGCAAAATAAAATCATTCACTTAAAGGAAAACTCCATTCTGGCTGGCCCTCTGGACCACGTCGTAACTATCGCTGAGCACAGAGTATGCTTCTTGATGGCTTTTTTTCCTGCTTCCACGTGCTCCAGAATTCGCACTGCTGCAGTCTGCAGTATTCTCAGAGAATTATTTTGCACGCATCCGCTGCAAGATTTTCACTGATGCAGTCAGGCTGCTTTCCTTCTCCCACTCTGTTTCTGCCTTCCTAATTGGTAAGAACTGGTCGCTTGCTGCAAATACAAGAAACTGCTGCCTTCCTTGACCAAGTGCACTCCTGATGGCCAAACCCAGCCAGGGCTGGAGCAGCTCAGCTGGGCGCTGAATTACCCCTTGAGAAACCTCTTCCCCTGAAGTTCATATCACCACTCTGACACAGTGCAAAAGAAGGAGCCAAATCTTGGAAATGAGGCAGTTCACATAGAAGACGGCTTGTTCTCGTCTTATTAAAAGACACAGTTATCACATCCGGCTTTCAGGGAAGCATTTCTCCATGCTTGTGATTGGGGGAGGTTACATTAGGAAATATCTGTAGATGAATGAAGAGGAACAGTACGGAGATTTGGTTGAGCTCTCTACCCAGTGTTAGGTTGGCAGAAGTGTGCGAGAAGAAAGGCAACCGTTTATATTTGCTCAGTAAAGTCCCCTTGTGCAGGAAAAATAGCAGAAGAGAAGGAAATAAAACCCTGTCAAGGGCCAAGTTGCCCGTATTTCTCTGGGGTTTGCACCTCTACCTTGAAGCATCAGAGCTTTGTGTGTCTTTAACTGAACCAGCATCTTTAGGTAACGGTTAAGCAATTTCCAGTATATTTTTTTACCATTGAAATGCCAAAAGAATTTTGAAAAATCCAAGGAAAAAAAAAGTATTTTACTTGAATTGTATTTTACCCTCATCTCTGAAATCTGAGCAGTAACTCCTCCCCCCCCTCCCCAGCTGGTGTAAATCAGCAATGGACTAACGAGCAAAGAGGAAGCATGCTAATTTATGTCTCGGCCAACACAACCTACCTTTTTGGTGCACCAGAGCCACCAGCTACTCCAGCCCATGTCCTCCCCCAGGAGAAGGCCATTGAGGATGGGTCTGCTCGGGACACAACAAGGACTTTCAGGTAACACAGTTGAGTCCATCTCTTTATTTGGCCCAAAGGCAGCTCATATCTGATCACAATATTCGGCAGAATATTTTGTTAGGGTGTTTAGAAGCTGTTTTGTACCTCTCCAAATTGTTGGGCGTTATCTGTGATATACATGAAAGTTCTGCAGTAATTTTTTTTTTTTTTTTTGGTGGTGATCGTGGAGGCTGTGTGTTCTTTGCAAGTGTAAAGAATTATGCAGCATTTCCCCCTTATTACTTCAGACCCTTTGGAGCAATGTCTCGAGATGGTACCTCAGTAACAAGCAACACGTGCAATGTGAGGCTCAGGTGCTAGGAGGGAGCATTGGTTTTGAAAAAGCCCTGGCATAGCTTGGCCTGTTTGGATAGACCTAGTGGTTTGGACAGTCCAACAACATCCATATGCAATGATTTTTCTTGATTCACAATGTTGAAACTAAAAACCGCTTGGCTTTAAACTTTAAGCCTCTGCATACATTCCCCTGAGAATGAGCATTTCTGGCAAACTATAAGTTCTTAAATATCACTTCTCCAATTACATTCTCACAGGTTAGTATTTATGCAGGCCTGGCTTTTCAAATCCACGGAGCTGGTACTGGGCTGAGCCTTAATGCATTACAGGTGGCTTTTGGTGCTTTGGGCTCTCTGACCAAACTGGTTCCAGATGGCCACACAGTATGAGTAATAACATCAGCTCATTAAGTTGCAAGGTTTCAACTACAATCACAGAATTATCAATGAAATAAAAGCTAACGGCATATCAGCTGCACCCTAAGCCATAAATAGGATTTACAGCAAAACAAAAACCTCCTTTTGAACCCAGAGCTCTCATCATTTCGATACTGGGTGTCCGCAGAATGGGTTTATTCACTAGCAAAAGAGCAAAAATCTGCTCCACCCTCTCCAAAATGTACTCCTGAAGGCTACTGCACCGTGGTCCTGTGAGCTTCTGATTTTGGAAAAGCTTTTGATTGGGGTCATTGAAAATGCACAACAGTATTTATCTGTGGTGACTTAAAAAATAACTGGAATGAGCCTAGGTCTCAGATCAAAGGGAGAAGTGTCAGAAAGCCGTGTTACCTTGTGTTTCATGTGACGGTTGAGAATGTTGTTCTTTGTGCAAATTGTTTTCTGTCCGTAGTGTGTATATCCCATCCAGCAGGATGGCTCTTCTAGTGTGTACAGGTGGCTTCTGCTGTTCTATAGCCTGTATCAACAGTGTTTTGTTGGTCTAGGTGTCTTTTCTGTTCAGGATCACCATGGGAATACATTTCCCCAAGCTCCTGGCATAGCTTGGTTGATGGAGATCCCTGATCTTGGCTATCCAGGGGCAAATTTTGCATAAAGAATGTAAACAGAATAGAAAAATATACATAAATTAAATAATGCCTCTTTGAATTTTCATAGTCCTGGAGCCAAGCAGGAGGTGTTGGTACACAAAACCAGCAGCTGAAGTAGATCCCTTTTTAAGTTCTCCTTGACTCTGACACCTCTGACTTTTGGTTGTCTTGATAAAACTCCTACTGCGGATTCCTGGAACACCAGCACGGCAAACAGTTAGCGTCAGGTGCCCAGTCAACCTCACTGGTTTCAGTGGGGTTCCTTGCGCACGTGAAGCGACGCGTGTATGTGAGTGTCTGCAAAAAACCAACTGGGCCCGGCTGGAGGGCTTGGAGTGCCTCTCACCCTTTCTTTTGTTCTGCCACATCTCGCCCCACTGCTGGGAAATCGGGGCTTCGTTAGTAGTAAAAAAACCTAAATGACTTAAAGAAAATGCATTAAAGATACACGTGTATCCACACGACCACAAAGTGTCACGTGGTTTGGAGCAAGGTATCTTGTATGTTGTGGTATAAATTATGCCAGAATGATGAATAAGGAATGCTTCCAACTAAACTAAAACCACAAGCTATTCTGTGCTCCTCTGTACCAGGCCTCCAGAAAGCCAGTATTTTAGAAGCATGAAGTTATCTTACTGAGTAAGCCATGTCTTGTGAAGCCTGAGAGGGTAAATGAGTTTCCCAAGTTGGTGGGAAGCCTGGAGAAGCTCCATGTGACCCTGGTTTGGTCCTAGAGGTCCTGGTTGTGGTTAAAGCCTGGATCCACTACCCTGAGTCATGCTGGTAACGGGTGCAATGATCTGCTTTGTTATTTCTCTGCATGAATAAGAGACTCGAAATCAGTCCCTTGATAATTAGAGATGTTTTCTTTAGATTTATCCTACCTGCTTAGCCTCCCCAGCTGCACTTCTGTTGCAAGTGCAAGCAAAATTTCCATCTATTTCTACCCTAAGGGTTGTTTACAGCAGCAGCATCGTGTACGGGTCATGTGATAGTTCAAGCATTACGGTGTTAGGGAAGGTGAGTACATCTAGCATCCTGCTATTTGGGATTTAATTATCAACATAAGTAATCCTGTAGGTAGTTCTCTCTGCGTCCTGTAATTCTGAGGGTCTCGCAGATGTGCAGTATCAGCGCTTCCAGATGTTGACGGCCTTTTCAGAGCGCTGGGCACTGGCCCAAGGAGGGATTTGGTATCGGGGAATTCTGGCACCGGCTGTGTTTCCAGCGATATGTACGCTGAGGAAATTATTGTGTGCGAGTGTAATGCAGAGACACCACTGGAGGCTGAGCATTAAGTCCCTGGGCAGGCACAGTATTGATCAAAAGTCAGGACTCTGGGCAAGCACGGACAGAAGTAACACGGTGATTTAGAGGGATGGTTGTATTTTTTTCTGTCTCAGACCACTATTATCCTTTATGCTTTTTGAGTTATAGTGCCTCCAGCGCCACTATTCCCCAAGGAGCAAGTTTTCAGTGAGGTGTTAACTGCGAGCTTTGAGGTCTTCTGCTTTAAGACACATAGTTTGGGCAATGCCATGCGTTGGTCACCGGCTGCTGTCTCAGCAGGGCGATCCTGCCTGGGTTAAGACCCATGTTCCCTGTGCACACATGGCATCAATGGAAAGAGCAGAGAGCAACCCAGGAGCCCTGAACTAGGGCAAGCCTCTTAGATGCTTCCATGGGGCTTGGATGATGGGCTAGGTATGGGATGGGTCTGCTGAGCTGGGAGCTGCCTTGCACCAGTCAGTGTGAAACCGGGCACGAAGCCGTATCCAGACAGCGTTTGGTAGCAGGAACCTCCATCTTGGCTTTTGGATTGGTTGGGGGGATTCTGAGGGTAGGATGTGCCCTGGCAGAGGAAGAAGAGCCTCTGAATGCAGCTCACCTCCTGACCCAAGGGTCTGCTGGCGATGTCTATGAGAAAGCACGAATCCCTGTGCTTTCTGGGGGAGAGATTGCTACCCACCTCTCCTACCAGTGTGCATGACGGTCCTGCTAGGAAGCCCTAGAGGAGGTGACTGCCTCTGCTGCAGGGTCAGCGTCCTATTTTGGTTCTTTGCTCTGCATAACCGAGGTTTGGGGTCCAAGCGGGTGGTCCCCAGCCCATCTCTCTCCTAGCTGCTTGCTATAAGCGGTGGGCACGTGAACTTGGGTCTCGGCACCGGCAGCTCTCTGCACGCTGCCGGTGCCGAGACCCAAGTTCATGTGCCAAGCAGAACGATGCCAAAGAAAGCCTGTGTGCAACATGAGGAATGCCAGACCTACCCACTGTCTCCAGATCCGTCTCCCCAGCCAGGCTCTGGATCTTATTTGGATGCAGAGAGATTTATAAGGCATTCTCTTAATTAGGGGCCCCTGTTTTGACTGAGAAGGATGGGGAATGAGGAGACCTAACAGAGAGGCAACAGCAAACAGCGGACTGAAAGGGAAGGCTGGGGAGGCCGGTGGTGTGTGCTGTAAAGAAGTAGGGGCAATAAAATACACCAATAAAAATGATGTGTATGTCCGTAGCCCTGTCTAAGAAGGGGGAACAACAGCTGGTCCCTTCTGAGGGCAAACAAGAGAAACCCCTCCATATGTGAGCAATTATCGGAAACACATGGGAGAGGTGGACAGGGCAGACAAATCTGAAAGCCATATGATACTGCGCAGAAGAGTGAGGCTCATGTGAAGCCTGGGAGTTCATATATTTTGCAGCTCGCGACGTACAGAGACTTTGGCCTGCTCCAAAAGCTGCAACTGGGAAGGTTCTTCCTATTTTGGCCTCAAGGGGTGTGTGCGGATGGCTAAAGCTGGGGAAGGAGTGCCGGGTTAAAGGGGTTGGCATGCTGCTGAGAGTCAGAGCACTGCTTGGCTCTGCTGATTTCTTTCCTTTATGGAGCACTTACAGCTGCTCTGTGCCACAGCAGCGCCGAGCTGGGGTACCTGGAGCAATATAGCTGTGCTGCTGATGAACTTTGGGGCTAAGTTTGGGCAATCTGTGCTCTGGACTGTTTTGGAGTGTGGACTGATCCTTATTGCCTTTAAATTTTCTATCAGTGTAGTGGCAGGATGGTATTCACTGCCGGGATGGGAGTCCCAGAAGCATTGCATCCAGGCTTCCACCCCTCTGTGAGGAACAAACAGCATCTTGGTGCATTCCCATCACTGCAAGGGCTATGGTGAGGCCTAGACATTCCTGAGCTGCTTTTGCACCACCTGGCCAGGTACTGCTGCTCTGAAGGACACGGTAGTTCGGAGCCTAAGGTGTTATCCACCTCCTTGGCTGAGCTGGCACACCTTGGACTGCGTGGTGCTGTGAAGTACAGGAGGGATCCCCTCTACTGAGACCCAGCCCCATGGCATGCCAGATCAGCTCAGTTGAGCACATTTACTCTTGGCAACTGATCTGAACCAGTTCTCTGAGCCACTTCGTGTCCGCTTGCAGGGAACATGCTGTGAACTCAGTGCATCTCATCAGTTCACCCGTTTGGATGCGTTTAACTTGTATCCAGTGCAATAGCGGTCAGGTCAACCACCTCCTTTTCAAATGTGCCCAAACTCCACTCTGCCTAACAGTGCCCCAAATCAGGCTAATATGTGAGTGACTGCTTTCCAAATGTCTTGTGTCACAAGGACCTGGAGGTGTTGGTCAGCAGTTGGCTGAATATGAGCCAGCAGTGTGCCCAGGTGGCCAAGAAGGCCAGCAGTATCCTGGCCTGTATGAGGAATAGCGTGGTGAGCAGGACTAGGGAAGTGATTGTCCCCCTGTAATTGGCACTGGTGAGGCCCAGCCTCGAATACTGTCTTCAGTTTTGGGTGCCTCACTGCAAGAAAGACATCGAGGTGCTGGAGTGTGTCCAGAGAAGGGCAACAAAACTGGTGAAGGTCTAGAGAACAAGTCTTAGGAGGAGCGGCTGAGGGAACTGGGCTTGTTCAGCCTGGAGGAAAGGAGGCTGAGGGGAGACCTTATCACTCTCTACAACTACCTGAGAGGAGGCTGTAGCCAGGTGGGGGTCAGTCTCCCAAGTAACAAGCGATAGGATGAGAGGAAACAGCCTCAAGTGGCACCAGGGGAGGTTTGGATTGGGTATTAGGAAAAAATTCTTCACTGAAAGGTTTATCAAGCATTGGAACAGGCTGCCCAGGGAGGTGGTGGAATTGCCATCCATGGAAGTATTTAAAAGCTGGGCAGACGTGGTGCTGAGGGACATGGTTTAGTGGTGGTTTTGGCAGTGTTAGGTTGATGGTTGGACTTGATGATCTTAAAGGTCTCTTTCAACCTTAGTGATTCTATGATTCTAAGCCCAGATGTTCTCCCCAGTATATGTGGAGAACAGTCTTGTAGAAGTCAAAATTATGCCACTTGCTTTTCCCATTGGAGACTGGGCTGTGGTCCCTACGGATCATAGCGTTTACTATTTACAGTCTGGAGAAAAGGAGGCTGAGGGGAGACCTTATCACTCTCTACAACTACCTGAGAGGAGGCTGTAGCCAGGTGGGGGTCAGTCTCCCAAGTAACAAGCGATAGGATGAGAGGAAACAGCCTCAAGTGGCACCAGGGGAGGTTTGGATTGGGTATTAGGAAAAAATTCTTCACTGAAAGGTTTATCAAGCATTGGAACAGGCTGCCCAGGGAGGTGGTGGAATTGCCATCCATGGAAGTATTTAAAAGCTGGGCAGACGTGGTGCTGAGGGACATGGTTTAGTGGTGGTTTTGGCAGTGTTAGGTTGATGGTTGGACTTGATGATCTTAAAAGTATCTTCCGACCAAAACAGTTCTATGATTCTACTTGTTTGCCCCAGCAGTAATCAGAAAACCCTCTGCTCTTTGGTCTTATTAGTAGGAGCAAAGTTTTGGAGAAATTTAATTTTAAATTTAAAAGTACTCTGCCTGCATCTGTCTCCTGTCTCTTGGCCATCACTACACTGCTATAGAGTCCCTTGCTTTGCATCCTGCTGTAATGCAAGTGCTATGTCTGTCTGTAGCTGTGTAATCTAAGGTGGATGGCAGGAATGGAAAAGAACAGCTTCCAAATGTGGGTTTAAGCCTTGCATGAAGGCTACTTCATTTTCAAATAGACAACTGTTTCTTCAGGTTGGGCTGTGAAAGGAGCTGATGTGATTGTGAAATGCATCACTCCTGAATGTGCTGTTGGCTACAGAAAATTATTCTGCCTTGTAAGAAACAGCAGAGAGGAAAGTTCCCTGAACTCCTGAATGTGCCATGCTCCTGAACATTAATGTGGTTGTGGGGTTATTTTTTTACTGAGCAAGCAGATGTTTTAGTGCTCTGAGGATCACCTTTGCTGCAAAGGGCGGTGCTTACACCTCTAAGGGCAATGGTATGTTCAGCCTCAGTAAACATGTTCTGCTCCATCTCACTGAGCACTGAAAGCAGAAACTGCTCTTGGGTTTCATCGCAGAAGGGGTGGCTTTGCCAATCTAAGGAAGAACTTATACAGGGTCTGCTTTCATCTCTGAACATTATCAGAACTATTAAAATGAGGAAAGAGCTCTTTAAGCCTCATTGGACAGTGATGCTAAAAATACCCCAACAGCCCACTCAATCCCAAGCCCCAAACAACTGAAAAACAAAAGCCAGCCCTAAACCCTAAGCCCCCCAAAACCCCGTGGTATCCATCACTGCCATGTATAATCACAGTTAGAAATCCAAATGAAGTCTGCAGCCTGTCAGCTCGGCAGACAGATTTGGTGGTGATATGAGCAAAGCCAACATTTAAAAATGACTGAATTCTCATTATAAAGATACATGATCCTCCTTCTCATTGAGAACAGTTGGGCTTTGCTTCCAGTGGAGAGCCAAGCCATTTATTTTATAGCTCCATTGTATGCTGCACTGGGAATTGTTCCTGCAGATAGAGGTTTCTAGCATGTTTTCCCTGTGTACTTTGTTCCACATGCACTGTGCCCTTTGCACACGCTGAGGGCTCTCACATGAATTACACTTTGCCTGATTTGGTTGGATGGGTTTCCTACATTTGTGTCCTATAAATTGGCATGGCAATGTATTTATTTTGGTAATCAACCAGTTCTTTGTAAATCTGTGAGCTTAATCCTCCAGGAGAGAGAAATAAAAGGCTCGGTCTCTGTTTCTAACAATGAAGATAAATACCTTTATTTTCATAACTTTTGGACATCTTTTTTTCATGGCGTCCAGCCAAATCATGAGGTCCTTGCTCAGGCAAGAGCACGCAGATGTCATTAAGTTCCTCACCAGGCTTGTTAGGGCATGGAAAAACTCTTTTAAGAGGAAGGATGGTCTCGTGGTTTTGCCGTTGAGCAAGAATTTAGTTCAACTGGGCTAAGCTCTTGCCTCCGCCATGTATTTCCAATGTGACCTTGCATGACCTTCTCTCTCTACATCTGCTCCCCCAAAATCTCCTGCTGTCGAGCATATAAATCTCCTTGGTGCAGCAGCCCTCTTGCTGTGTGTTGGTTCGTGCAGGAATTTGGGCTGAGGCCGTGAGACGTTGCAGAGGCAAGGCAGACAGGAGAACAGCAGTAAGCTTTCGGCTCTGTCTGTGGGTCAGGACCAGCTCCACTTTGCTTCGAGGTGATGGGATGTAGCCAGGAGCCACCTGAGCCTGTTAGTGCACAGCTCTGTCCATAATAATAAAGGTAGGCTCTCGCCTTATTAGTTCAGGCACTGTAGTGATCCAATTCGGATGTGTTGGTTGTGATGCTCCTTGTGCTGAAGGTGGCTCACAGCTGGCTGCATCTGGGAGTGGGGCCTGACCCAAAGGAACAAGGACAACTGTTTTGGGATCTGCCATCCTTTTCTAGCAGCTCATCCCTGCCCGGGGACGCTCAGTCTAGTGTCATCCTTCAACTGCTGATCATCAGCACTTTGGTCCCCTCTGGGTGAGACCAGTCACGCAAGCATCCAGGTTTCACTCCTGCCTGGAGGTGCTGGGAAGATCTCCTTGCCCTCCCTGCAGCATTTTAAATAGCGCTGGGAAAACGAGCGAGAAGGCTGAGTGTTTTGAGTGAGACAGCGGTGGAGCGTGAAGGAGCAAGGCGGTGGTGTACGGAGCTGGCCCCTGCCTGGGGTGACACTATCGGGGCGCTGGCAGGGGCTGCGAGCACAGGCTTGGGTCAGTTGGCTCATCTCAGGAGGGTGGTGTAATGCGTCAGGCGTGCTGGTTGATGTGGTGTTATTGACTGCGGCACGATAAGGATCTCCGCGTGCTTCCGCCCGCCCGCCCTCCGTTTTCCCCCCAGCTGGAGGGAAAAACTTCGTGGCGGTGGCCAGCGGGAGGGTGGGGGATCGCACAGCCCTACTCCGCTGCCATCTGGGGCTGGAGCCTGCTGCAGGGAAAAATGTGCACGGTTACTACTTGGCGGAGCTCTCCCCCTTCCCCACGTTTGTTATTCTGATCTGCCCGGGATTCAGAGCGCGAGCTGTGAACTTGTGCCTGGGGAGAGAGCCCTAACGCGTGTAAACGCTTCGCGGAACGGAAGCGGCGTCGTGTGTGTGAGGTTTTGCAAAACAGGACCACAAGGATGCAAATCCCTGGCCCGAGTCTGCGAGGATTCTTCGCTGGGCTTTGGTTGATGTCCAAGTACCTCTCCCCTGCAGATGCTCAGTGTCTCCCACCCCCGTTGCCTGGGGTGGGAGCTAAGGGTGAGGCTGGATTAGGGCATACGGCTGTGACAAGCAGGCTACACCTTTTTGGTCCTTCCTTCTCCTCGCCCTGCCTGAAGGTGTTCCTCAAGCCCCAATGACCACCTCAGGCTTCACCTGATAACTAGACAATAACAAAACCATTGGGACTGGAACCATCTCTTTCGTTGTAGCACATGTGCTCTTTCCTTCTTTGGGAGCGAAGTTCAGGCATCACTAAAAAATCATCCATTTCTCTATGCCTCTTACAACATCTGCTTCTCCTAAAATAGCTTTCTGTACTATTTTTTTAAATTAGAGTAAAGCTGAGGGGGGGTGGATTTACAGAAAAGCAAAGGTTTCCTAAGTGACTCTGTTTCCATAGTCAAAAAATCCCTTTACAATAAAAAATGATGATGCTCCTTTTTTTTTTTTATGCCAGTCTTTACAGTGAAAGCAATATATTGCCCATAAATCTTAAGGCTGATTGATTCCTATAAAATTCTGCTAGCAGAATCAAATGGTTTTACTACCCCATGCCAAATTAATGGCTGCGTGTCAACCAGTGTCACTTCCTGCTTGAAAAATGACCATGACATTAAGCAGATTTTATTTATGCTTTCCTGCCTGGTGATCAAAAGCAGTAAAATTGAGCAGTGAGGGTGGGGAGAAGCCAGTGCTCGTTTCATAAATAGCATCACCACCACTTCTCTGTAGAGTAAGCCCATGGTGATGCCCACAGAGCAGGACTCGGGCCCGCTCCCTGGACACATGCTGACTTTGTTTTTCCTTTTATGACTGGTTGCCGTGGGAAGGGAATTTGGACTCATGGCCCTAAAATCAGCTCTGTCCCTTCTTCAGCTGGTTGCCTGATTTGATGAGAAGGGTGGTACTGTCGGACATGCCCCAAAACACAGTGCCTCCTTTGTAATAAGTTGGCTGAAATTCCTCTTGCTGCCCCATATTTAGCTATGAGAAAGGCCAAAAGGAAAAGAGCAACTGGTCTTCTGGCTGATGCCTGGATTAAATTCCCACAAATTGAAGGAATAACTCGTGTAGTCTCATGCCACCGGTCTTATAAGTGTTGGTATTGACCTGAGGAGGGGCTTTGTCTTCCTCTGTGCCCTAGTGGGACCAGGAAGTTGGTGGCACCTTGATGGGATGCCGAAAGGAATCTGTTTGTTAGTGTAACTGGAGTAAAATTTTGATTATTAGAGGCCAGTTGTTTTACACTGACACCTGAAATGTACATAGACTCTGCAGCCTGGAGGCAGTTCACAGAACTTTTGTCCGAGTTCTTGAACGAAACACTAAGAAACTCCACATGATGGTTTGGGTGAAACGGAATAAGCAGACAAGGAAAAAGAAACGCTTCTGTCCTGTGATTCTTGGTGCTGTAATGTCCTTGTGAGAAATTCTTCATCAATAAATGGTGACCTCTTATGCAAAGGGACAAAGAACCAGGAAAGACTGTCCCAGCGGGAAGGTAGGTAGGTAATTCAGAGGGCAACCATCCCTGCCAGGCCCATGGGTGGCTGGAGACAGTGGCCTGCCTGAATTTGCCTCTCTGGTTCCCCCATCCAGCCCATGCAGGCAGATGGAAACAGCAGCTGCCAAGCGCAGCGCACCTCCCAGCCTGCAGTAGCAATCCCAGATCGACTCACCTCTGGCCCACAGTAAGCATCTGGAGAAATTTTTCTGTTACCAGTCGCCCCACATTCAAGCCTATTCTATTTGGCTTGACCTGTAGGTGGGGATTTGGCGTTCAGTACACCAGCGAAATGCACTAACAAAGGCCAGGCGAGGACATAACGATCGGCAGTATGAAAGATAATTCACTTTCTGAGTCAGCTCTCAACTTCTCTTGTGCTGCCAGCACAAGGACTCGCTGCTGTTTCTCTTACTGCCCTGGCCATAGTCGTTCTCGCTGAGCCCAAAAATATTTCTACTGTATATTTTGGGAAGAACTGCAATGTTCCGCTCAGTCTTCCAAAATCTGAATATCATTGCTTATGGCACTCCCTAACACCTACGAGTCAGCCCTGGACAAGCTGCGGATTATTTTTATCCAGCCTAAGTTGTCATGGTACACCCAGTTTTGCCCAGCCATCTGCAGCTGGGTTAGCAGCGTTATGTCCGCCCCTGTGAGTTGTCCCAAGGGATGCAGTAGGGACGGTCCTTACCCTTGTAGTCTTTCCTGTCTTGGGATCACTTGGGGCTGAATCAAGAAGGGCGTACAGCCAATGGTCAGCACAGGACATCATCCAGAAGTTGGGGCGTAGTGGAGTCTCTTCTAGCTCTTCTTTGACCACCTTCCTGGATCTCCTTACAAAGAAAACCAAACCCCTTGGAGGAATGGTGTGAAGTTGGCACACACCGAGGGTTTTAGCTGGGAACCAGGACTGGGACATGTTTTCTGCCCCCACAGTCAGAGCCATTTAGTCTCTTCCTTATGTATAGGGAGGATGGGGGGGTGTGTCCTTATCATGCAGAATGATTTAATCCATACTCCAAACATCCTCCACGCTGCTTTAGACAAGCCCTAGGCTCATAACTGGAGAGACTGACATGCATGCCTCTTGCAATCTGTCCATCACTCAACCAAAGAATCACTACCGTGTCTAGAATTTCCTGTAATTGTCAGGAGGTGCATTTGTTTTGATTTACTTCAGTAACCTCTTCAGCCCAGATGTTCAAAGATGAGCAAGCCTTTGAGCCAAAGAATAGCCAATTTACAACAAGTGGCCGTGAGGTGCTAATATCCCTTTGCCACAGGGTTGGCAGCGTGGACCATGCTTACATGGGAACTGCAGCTGCAGGATATGAACATCTGAAAGCCCTGTTAGAACATAAAGAAAAGAAAAACAGTTCAGACACATGACCTCAGGGCCAACATTTTATTAAAGAATATATATGTATTAACGCTGTTCCCTCCGATAAAGAACTTATTTAGGCCTTGCTTAAACTGAAACCCCTAACCTATTGCTTAGAACTACTGTATCTTCCTACACAGGGGTTTATTTTGTCACCAGGCCAAATACAAAGTCATGTAGTTAAAAGCCTTTGGCACCTGCCTGCACACTTGCATCTGGGAAGAAAATATTTTTGTCCCTTCTTTCTCTTTCTCTGTATGCAGTTAGTTTATAGAGCCAAAGCTACCCCTAGGGCTCACTTCTCATACTTGCTCTCGGAGCAATCTATTTCCAAGCCACCGAGGGTTGGGATGGTTGGAGAGAGCACAGCCTGATCAGCGTACAAAAATCAAAGTGCGACAAAGCGTTCAGGAGGATGCTTAATTATATTACAAGGTGTGAGGAACTTGGAACCATAATATGGAGACCGCTATAGAGAAGATTATTGTGCCTCAAATTTTCCAGTGTGGTGAGCTTATAAAACATAAGCTTTTTATTTTATAACATTTTTATATTATAATTACATTTTAACTCGGGCTTTTACATATATGAAAAGCCCTAATGTTCTATAAGCTTGTTGAACTGGAAAGTCTGAGGCATGCACATTTGGCAATGATGACAGTTTGATGCATGGATTTTTTTGGGTCGATCAAGTGCCCTTGTCCAAATTCCTTCCTTGCATCTCACCCATATGTAGGTTTTTTACACGCGTTCCCATCAAAATCTTATTGATAGACTCTATAAAATAAATAAAAGATTACCTCTATAAAATAGAGTTTAACTGATTCACAGAGGTGGTGTTGGTCTTACTGAGTTGATTCACCCGAGCTTTGTAATAGTAATACTAAATGATTCTTAACAGCATCAATATGTTATTTCTGATCACTTCCCCCTGGGACTCATGCGTGTTACGAAGGAAGCTGGTGTCACTCTGTTATAAAGATAAAACACACCCAGATTACCAGTGGGGATGTTAATTAGAGTTTGGACATCCATGTTTAATCTTCCCGCTTTTATCATTTTCCTACATGTGAAATGTTTAAAAGCATATGGAGGCAAATTAGATAAACATCTGCTCCAAGCTGGACTCATCCCTCCAACCCATAATTCAGCATGTGGGAGGATTTCAGTGGTGAACGTGGCTGCGAAAAGGGCAGACAAAAATAGCATCAGCTTCCCAGGGTGTAAGGCCAGGCTGCCAGCTGGTGTAAATCAGGGTGTCTCCTCTCCTCTCCTGCGCTGCCCGCTCCAGGCGTGGTTCATCTTCCTCACGCCTTACTGGTTTGGTTTGACATGTTCCAAGCCAATTTTCCAGATTGCTTCTCCCATGCAAGTAGGTTTCACTGTGGGGTTTGTCCTGGAGGAGTGAGACGGTTGATGAAGAAAGCTTCTTGTCTGTCTGAAGACAGCCCAATGTCAGAGATGCACCAAGTGCAGGTGGGCACAACAAAATAGGGTGTTGAGCTGCAGCATGCTCAGGGTGTAACCATGGCTGGTGCTAATGGAGGAGTTAACGTTCCTTTACTGCCCTCGGTAGAAAAACCATTCCCAAGTGTTCCATATGCAGCCCTTTTGTATAGTCGGTTTGAAAGGTAGCGCTGAGCATGGGCCTTCCCAGGGATGCTCCGATGTGCCTCTTTGGTGGTACAGTGATGCTGTGCAGGTGCCTTGAGTAACTGATGAGCAGGAGCAAGGCTGTGGCGACATTAAACCAAATATATTTAACAAAAAAAAAATGGATTGGCCTTCCTTGTATAGGAAGCTCACAATGGTCCCTTCAGGATTTAAAGCCTGAGAGGTACCTGCATTTGGTGAGTACTGTAGGAGCGGAAAAGCAGCCCCCTCCTACCCGGACCACACTTCTGAAGCTCCCTGGCCTTGCAGCTGGAGAATGGGGCCAGGTGAGATTTACCCCTTGCTCTTGCCAGTGTGTAACCTGGCAGGGCTGAGCCGCTGGGATACAAATTCCTTCTCCAGTGAAAGCAGGGAGCCAGGCAGAGAGAGCTGCAGCTTTCCCAGCAGCACTCAATGGCATGCCGTACCCCAGGGCGACTTGCGTTCCCTGCTGTGAAAAGCTGTAAATTACACACCAATAACTGCATGGAAATGGCTGGGCAAATATTTTGAAAGATGGAGAAACTTTGTAGAAACCACTGCTTTGTGAGTCACAGACGGAAAAAGGTGAACCGAAAAGATCTTCCTGGCAAATGATTTGCTGAACATTATCCATCTTAATGGTTCTGCTCCCTCTCTTCCTTCCCCCCCATTCTTATCTGCTTGCTTTTTTACACTTGCTATTCAAAGTCTGATGAAACCATAGTTTCCAAATTGATTTTTTTCCCCCCTCCCAAATTTGTAATGTCAATAAATACTTCAAAGGTAGAGGGAACTCGCATGCCAACTTCTAGCCTCGAGCTTACTTTTACAGCTCTGTAATAAACCCCTTTAAAAAAATGTTTATAATGGCCATGACCGTGGTACTTAACTATTGCAGTGCTTTCTGTCACCCTCATAATGTTAAGTGCCAATAAATCACCTGAACTATCGTGGTGCCCTGTATTTATTTACAAAGCTGTTAGAGGAGTATTTTTTGGTTTTATTGACCAAGTGGAACAAAAGCTGGGGCTCTTTTGTTTTGTGGATCTTTGGGGTTTGAATTTTGTGGGGTTTTGTTTGGTTTTGGGTTGTTTTTTTTTTCCACTTGGAGAGTAGATTACATGCCACCTAAACGTCAAGCTGGCCTCTTGTACCCGAGGTATGTAATGCTGCTATTTTTGGAGGGATTTCACAGGGGATCAAAGCCATTTCAGGGGCAAGGCGGAGAAGTGGTTGCTTGGTGGTCGCAAGCCATGTGCATCGCCCCAACCTGTGCTCAGGGCTGAGCCCGCAGCTGAAAATGTTTGGGGGTCTTTTTGTGGGGAGGCACCAGCCTGTGCTGAAATGTGAGGCATGAAGCAAAGGGCCTTTTTTTGCTCGTAGGAACTGCTCTGAAGCCTCCCAGACTCACAGAAAGAGGGTTTTGGACTAATTTCCTGCCCCACGTCAGGCTGGGCAGAGCACAGGGCTCACTTATGTCTAGCACCACCCAGCTCAGGTCCTGCTTGATGTTAACTCAGGGTGCTGTACTGAGGCTTATAGATTCAGCCACCCCTCTTTTGCAAAGAGGATGTTTGCTCTTTCATCTATTGAGTATTCAAAAAATTTCACCTGCTGAGAAACAGAGGTAGCAAGACCATAAAATAAAACTTATCCTTCACCCTTGTTTCCTGCACACTGCCATCTCTGCACTGGTGGTTTCTGAAGACAACTCCCTACTAAGGACAGGGATGAAGAAGTCCAAAACCTAGTGAAAAGCAGAATTGGGGCTTGTGGTATGAGCACGGACGCAGTCTTGGTTTGAAAATAATGCATGAAAAATAAAGAGTTTTCTCAAAAAAAAGTAAACATAGTAAGTTTTCCAACTGCGTCAATAACCCCAGGACAAAATGGATTTTGAGGCAGCAATGGATCATATAGAAAAACGTGGTTTGGCTGTTGGTAATTAAAAGTCAATATTAGAAGTAAAATGCCAAATGGCCTTGAAAGCCACCTGCCTCCTCTTAGAGTGTGTTTTGAAGATCCTTACCACATACTGCACTAGGAGCTGCTGCCTTTGAGTGTATCACCTGGTTGGAATTTTTCATGGAGCTTGAATTTACTAGAAAACAGCCCCAGTCAAGCAGAACTGTGCAAATTAAATTGGATTTACATGACAAGGTGGAGCCCAAGCACAGCAGCTAGGAAATGCCTGAGAAGCAAAAGACAAACCAGAGGGGATCAGGGAGGAAGGCTGCTCTGTGTAAACAGTGGTGTTTGGGATTTTTTTTTAAAAAAAAAAAAAAAAAGGAAAGGTTTGACTAACAGAGCAATAAAATTAAAATTCCCACTTTAGCTGCCCCGGGGGTTTCAAAATGAGACACTGAGGGAGAGTTGGGTATTAGAGGAAATAAACAGATTTCAGCATATAATAAGCAGGAGGCTGGAATATTATTGTAGGATAAAGTGTTCTGGGATGGAGCGAGCTGACCCAGAACATGTTCCTGTTGCAGAGAAGGGTGAAGACTTGATCTTCAGTGCTGGTGAATCCTGGAGGGCTCAATCTATTGGCTTCAATAAGCTCTGGGTGAAGCCTGGCTTCCTGGTAGACGTCAGGAGCTTCATATTTTCTTCCCTTTAAGAAATGTCTGTCGGCTTGCACTGCTGCCTGTTCTCTTATCAAAATATGGTTTCTTCATCAGTAATATGTAGGTTTCATCAGAATCTGTAAATACTGAATTGCTTCCACATGCCAGATACTTCACTGGAGAGACCCTCCAGTTTGGGAATGTCATTACCGCCCACCATAATCTTCTGTGAGTCATAATGTAAACTCAAAGTTATTGCAATTTATTAGCAATCACAATTTGCCAGGAAAATAGAATCAAAAGTATATCAGAGAAAGTAACTCAATTGCAAAATGAACATGCGCTGTATTGCAGTCTGAGCCCAGTAATATTGACTTTCCAAATCCGAAGAATTATTTCCTCTTGTGCCCATATAATAACATGGTGCAGTATGCTTTCTTCTGGAGGAAGCAACAGGATTTTATTGACTATAGGGAAGGGAATTGGTTTTCTGGTTTGTTACTTAAAGATGATCCTTACTGTCAACATTTGTGATGAGTAAACCTCAAGAAATAACACGGCTAAAGGCTTAATCTGGTGCCACTGTGATTTGTAGAGCTAAGTTGGAGAGATGTGGTTGCGGCCACGCTGCTGGGGACCAGGCAGGCAGAAGGTGTTTGCAGACACCCTGGGTCCAGGTTGCTTTGTCAGAAGTGCATAGTGCTGCCCTTAAAGATCAAGAGATGCGCTTACGGAGATAGTGAGCTGTCTTTGCCATCAGCAGAGCTCGGGAGAGGGCACAAAGGAAATGTAAAAAGAAAGTCATGAAAGAAGCGCTAAATGTGCCATTTCCTGCTGCAGCAGTTCAGCTTAACAGAAATCCTCCTTTTTGCATCCAACGGTTTGGAGCGTGGATTTGGAAGGGTGAGAAATGACTCTGTATTAGTAACACTTTGATTCCCCTGATCCCGGTGGGCTCATGACTGGGATTTCCTCCAGCTAAATGCTGATGTGAGCAGCCTCCAAGTCTGTTTGTGTAGAAACATCAATGTTCAGCAGATCCAACAACTGGCTGTGTAGGGACAGCTTGTTATCTCAGAGCCCTGACCCTGACACGTCTCCTCTCCGACTGCACTGCCATATCCCTTCAGATGGAGCTAACCTCCTGCGCTGCTGAGGTCCTGTGGTGGCTTAACCCCAGCCAAAACTAGGGCCACGCAGCCACTTGCTCACTCCCCCCAGCTGGGATAGGAGATGGAAATGGAAGAGTAAAAGTGAGAAAACTCATGGGCTGAGATGAAGACAGTTTAATAGGTAGAGCAAAAGTTGCATATACAAGCAAAGCAAAACAAGGAATTCATTCACTGCTTCCCATCGGCAGGCAGATGTTCAGCCATCTCCATAATGGTTACTTGGGAATACAAACGCTGTAACTCCAAACGTCTCGCCCTTTCTTCTTTTTTCCCCTGCTTCGTATATTAAACATGACGCCATATGGCGAGAAATATTCCTTTGGTCAGTTGGGGTCAGCTGTCCTGGCTGTGTCTTCTCCCAACTTTTTGTGCACTCCCAGTTTACTTGCTGGTGGGGTGGTGTGAGGAGCAGAAAAGACCTTCACTGCTTAGCAATGACCAAAAACATTAGTGTGCTGTCAACACCATTCTCATCCCAAATCCAAAGCATAGCACTGTACCAGCTGCTAGTAAGAAAGTCGGCTCTGTCCCAGCTGAAAGTATGACAGGTCCTTTCAACGTTGGCTAGAGATGTCCCCAGGATTGTCCCCATGTAATGGGCAGTGGTGGCTTGGCCTTGCGCTGGTGCACATGCTGTGTGTCCTCAGATGTTAATCAGTCCCAGCTTGTATAATGGAAAACTTGAAAAGCTCCAGTATGTAGGATTATGTCAGATGTCTGAAAGTGGTTGTGCAGCTGGACTGAGAGCTGGCAGCAGAGCTGTTAGGTTGGCTTCACCTAAAACCCACCTATCCATCCTGGTGGAAGGAACAACCTCTTTGTTGCCTGGAAGCCTGGGTGGTCCTCTGGACTGGTGAGAATGGATGCAAACTGGACGCAGAACGGCCTGGTCCTCATCAAACCAAATGGAAAGTTAGTGCAGCTTCACCCTGTGGAGCCCACTCTGAGATGTCAGTGGCTGGATTATTTTGGTAGAAGAGTAAAGGTGGTGGAGCAGCGGTGCACTGCTGTAGGATTTGTGTGTTGTACACAGGGAATACGAGAGCTGTCAAGCTTTGCTTCAACATTGGGCTGAAGTTGGGCTTCAGCAAATCTTTTCCTTCCTTCCTTCCTTTCTTTCCTTCCTGGGAAAAAGGGGTGAAAAATTCTGTTCCACTCTCCTTGAATTTTTAAAGCAGTTTTTTTTCCATTCATTTCAGTGAGATTGCAGGTATTTGTGTGTGTTTCCACCGGCTAGTACCCAAGTGTGACAGCTGAGCTGGTCTGAAAAAGGAGGTTTCTTACAGAGAAAAGAAGAATGGAACTCTGCTGGAAAAGCTTTTGTTTGGCAGAGGCTGGAAAAGGTTGTTCTGCGACTGATTTAAGGAGCACTGGGTAATCTTATGCACATTCCCTCAGGGCAGCCATAAGTTAAGTGATGAAAATGTCTGCATGTTTTACACGGCTCTGCTCCGGGACTCGGGGAGAGGCAGCATAACGCCGTGCAACGGCGTCATTGCTGAGGGGACAGGATGCTCTCCCTTGGGAGCAAGCACAAGTCAGGATGAAGCATCAGTGTGCTGGAGCTGGGCTCGTGCAGGGCTTTTGCTGCAGCTGCAAAGTGCAGTGCTAACACCATCCCAATGTCCCAGAGAGCTTCCCGATGGGATATGTGGCTGGTCCCCCTCCAGCTGCCTGAGTCCAGCTGCTCCAACTCAGGTGGTGCTTAGCAGAGATCCACTTGGTGTTGGAGAGCTGCGGAGGAAAAGCAATGGCTCTTCTTGCTCCTTGCTCATCTGCAGAGAGCGCTGCTCTGGGGCATCCCCTCCGTGCCCTGCCATGTTGGTTCAGGGACCTGCAGTGGTAGAGGCAATGCTTCACCCGGAGATGTCTGTGGTCTCGATAAGGCTCTGAAGTCTGTAGTGCCAGGGAGAACGACTTCCACTCTGCATGTGCTTCTAATTTACATAATTTGCATACTAATTTACAGCACATCGATGGAGAAGGAATGCAGGCTTGGAAGAGATAGAGGCTGCTTATTTGTGATGTTGTGTTTGATGTGGCTGCCTTTTCATGCTGGAGTTTTGCGTGTGTGTGTGTGTGTGTGTGTGACATAAGTGGCCTTAAAAATACAAGGGATTGGGTGGGAGGAAAAGAAGAATGGAAACTGCAAGTCTTTTACTAAGCTAGATACCATAATAATCCTGGCAATTAACTATGGGAAAGCTCCAGAGCTAGGGGTTTTTTCTGCCATACATTTGTTGTCGGTGCAATGGAGAGAGGAGAGACCTTCCCACTTGCCGCACAGCAGCCATGCCCAAGGGGACTTGGTTATAACCAGTTCCAGAGCAGGGTGTCCCTTCTGGGGTATCTGTGTGCTTTGCCCATAAAACTCGCACACACCCCTCTAAGACTAACATTAAAAGTCAGAAAGTGAACTCCAGAGGCTTCTCAGATGAATGGGACTCTTTGTTCTGAAACAGTCACCCAGGAGTGAGCCCCATGGGGAGATTTGTAGCCAGATTTCAAGGTACTAATGAAGCAAGGTTTCTTTGATTAGTCAGGTGGCAAGGCACTGCAACACAGCAGTCCATGTTCAAGGACAAGCAAGCTAAGGATGGCTGAACAAGCAAACCTATGGGTCTGTGCATGAGAATTTGGGTTTTACTGTGTTGTATGCACTACTTAGTGAGCTGCTGCAGCTGAAGGAAGCCAGTTTGCCAAAGCCCAGTACGTCCTGGGGTCTGGCCATTGCTGAGGTAGTCACTGGTTTTCTGGAGCTGGCTGTGGTTTGCACTGGCTCGTTGAGGTCCCTTAAGAGCCTTTGTGTCATTGAGGGCTATTGGACTGCAGCACCATATAGCTCTGCTCTCTTTGCTCTCGTGGTCACAATCTACAAAGTCTCTGCTGCTTTCATCCCCAAATCACGTGGATATTTTGCTAATGTCCAAAGTTGCCTGGATCAAAGGAGGTACATCCTGTGCTGCCAGCAGGATGCTGGCAAGAAGAGGGACCACTGACTCTGCAGAGTCCCTTGGAAGAAGGAAAGTGTTGGGGCGGAGGTAAAGAGCCACCTCGGGGAGGTGAGATGAAGCCAAGGGCTTTGGTCAGGCTTCTCTGTGTGGTGCAACCGATCCAGTTATCCCTTGCAAGGAGGTCAGGTTGGGACCTCAGCTTGCTCTCCTGCTCTGCCTGGCTGTAAGTAGCTAAATGGGAGAGATTGGAAGCTGAGGCAAAGATGTACAAGGGTGATTTGGGGTGCTGAGGGACATGGTTTAAGGGTGGTTTTGGCGTAGGTTTATGGTTGGACTCGATCTTGAAGGTCTCTTCCACCCCAAGTGATTCTATGATTCTATTTCTCAATGGAGAAAAAACTTTGCCATGCTTGAGATCAAGAAGTAATGTTCTATTGGTGCTGGGATATGAGGCTACCTTCTAGTTCCAAACAGGATTTACCCTCTGTAAGAATTTCCTTACATTTTGTTAATTCTCTGTTCTGCAGGAAGGCAGGTTTATGGCGTGCATTAACTCTATAGTGCTTACAGTGCTAATGAATTTGAGTAGTTAATCAATTTAGTGTGAGTTCTTCTCACTTAAAAAAAATATATCAAACCATCCAATTTATGCTTACTCTTTGCAGCATGTTTTCTATTCTGTCAGTCTAAACACTGAGAAGTATTTTAAACAGATGTAGGCCATCAGTTTCTATAAACATCGTAATTGTTTGGCACCACTGATGCTTACATTTAAAGATGCAATTTGCAAGGATCCGCGCAGACACCAGGCACACACTTTCTGCTGCGTGCAGAAACACAATTTACATCCCGGTAGAGGGCCGTAACCTTCCTCCCGTAAAACTCGCTTCAGCTTCAAGCCTGGCACTGAACAACGGCTATTATCCTTGCAGCTTTATATAGCTTCATGCTGCACGCTCAGCCATTTTAGTGTACTTCCTCGGTGGGGTTTGATAGGAGGATGTGGTTTGGATTCCACCCCAGAAGCTCTTTGTTCTCATTACCCTGCTGCAAACTCAATGCAACGTTACTGGCACCTCCAGTTGCTCAGGGTTTATCAGCAGAAATTAATGCAATTGGGCTGTCGGAGCTCAGTTCGGTCATTTGCTCACCACTTTCTATGAACGAATACTCTGATCGTTGGGCGATCACGAGGCAGATGTTCACGGTGCCATCCCCAGAAAGCAGAGGAGGTGTGGTCCTTGCAACTCGCCCTCTTGTAAACATGATGAATTGAGCTGGAGAGAGGCGGGGTAAAAGGAAAGGATGGATAATATTCATGCTAATAAATCTAGTGTGGTAATTAACAGTGCCTTTAAAAATGTGTATTATCAGCACAAATGGAAATACAGACAAGAGCAGCAGCCAAGTGCTTCTCTGTGTTTATAATCAAACAGGATGGACTCGTCATTAGCTGGGGACTGCTGGCCAAGCCCATGGCTCTCCTGGACCAAACAGCTTTCCCTAAGCCATCTTTCATCTTGAGCTCATCTGCAGCTTAGTTATTCCATATTAGCCTGCAACATGGTGGTGAGGTCATTGCCATCATCTCTGGTCCTCGTTGTAGTTCCTCTAGTAGTTAATGATTGCTTCCATTAGCCCTAGCTAGGTAGGTCAAAATTGGACACCTTTTCACTGTGGGCTAGTGGCAGCATGTGACCTGACGGTATAAAGCAATTCAGGGCTTTGTCCTACATCGTTCCTGTCTCAAGACAGCCCCATGTGCTTTCCCCTCCTGTTATGAAATAGTAAGTGGCAACAATAAAATGAGCCTTTGCTGATAGCATATGCTCAACTCACAGGCTCATTTCTTAATATACTTTGGCTCCAGCCTCTAGCTGAGAAACCAGATTGCTGAAGCATCAGAAGTGTGGATAAATGTACGGTCAGGACGTTGCGTAATTCTTGCCTCAGTGTGACATGGAGAGAAAGCTGTGAATATCACCACAGTCCGATGGAAGCAACTGCTGCTCTCCTCTCTGACCCCTGGAATGAGAGCTTCTGAGCTTTCATGTCGCTTTTACTACCCAGTATCATTTTTTGGTCAGCTTGGTGTTGAGAAAGGTGTTGTCGAGATTTTGAACCACAGATGAGTCATTCCCCGCTGGGATGGAGATACAAAGGGTAGAGCACCAGACAAGTATTCATCTCTTCTACCTCCAGCTGTCTACTTAAGGTATCTATCTTAGCTACCTGGTTTAGACTGCTCAACAGCTCCTCTGTACAGGGGAGAGAGAAAGGTTATTCCGTAAGGCTCTTTCCTACACATGAGGTTAATTCCTGCTCTGAGTTGCTCACCGGAGGAAAGATCTCTCTACAGAGATTATAAAGAGATGAAAGGAAGATCAGCCACCTAATTTAGTTGCTTACACAACACGATTAAAGTTGTCTGGGGCAAATGTTCTTTTTCCTTCTCCCCCAGTGACAAAGGTCCTCAGTGACAAAGGTTTCTAGGGCATCTGGTGGGCACCTCCATGGTGCGAGGGACAGGTCCCTGCAACAATCAAAAAGGGGCCCCTTTTCCCAGAGAGCACTGAACTTCACCCAGAAGAAAGCTTCCAAGCATCTAGAAGGAAACGTAAAGCTGGAGCAAAAGATTGGAGTTAGTGGAAGTGGTTCGTGGTTGTGGTTGCTCAGCGGTCAAAATGGTTTGCTCTTCCATCTGTGCACAAGGGTCTTATTCTAGGAATTCCTGCTTGTGTCACTAGGAATTCAGCTGAAAACAGACTCTCTGGGTCAGACAGGAGTCACAAATTCACCAATCTAGCTTTGGACAGAGTTTTGCACTCTCTGACCAGGGCAGAATCTGATGTCAAGCTTTTCCCAAGAGTCATACTCCTAAATGGGAAGGAGCCCAAAATGATCACATGTTGACTGCCTGCTCAAAGACAACTGGCTCTTACTGCCAAACTAACTGTTTGGGGAGGTCTGCTCTTGGAAGTTTGACTGCTGCCCACATGCTGATCTTCCCCCGGAGAACAGACATTTCTCAATCATGGCTGGGCCAATAGTTCTTTCTAAACTCAGGGTTAAAGGAGTCATCTGCTCTAGCCTTATCTCCATCTGCATCGTGGTCAGGAGTTCAGCAGCTGACGCTCTGCCATTCAGCTGTCCCTTCCCCTTTGACCAAGATTGGTGTCAGTAAACCTTTCAGAAGGTGTGGGAATTTCCTTGTGGTGGCTTCTGGCAGGAGGTCCACAGAGAAAAAAATAAAAATCTGCCTTGTGTACATCAGCTTTCACTGTGACCCAAACATTCTTCTGGTTTTATCTTTTAGGGTACCATAACAGACATGAACATGGGAAAAATATTATGTGTTCTTTTACTGCACTGATGAATTTTAAAATATATTGGATTTCCTCTCTCTGAATGAAGCATACCTAGAATTTCTTTACTCCAGAAGTTAAACTGAATTCTTGATCAGACTAGTCCCTGAAGATAATGTTGCAAGGTTTTAGGCATCTACAGACTTGCCATCAATTGAGTTTTTCTTAATCTTACTAGGTTCCTTGCACAGGTTTCTTGAATGATGTTCACATTTCTAAAGATATGCAGGTTTTGTCCTTTAGGTAACATGCAAGGGTAACTTCTGGAAGCTCTAATTGTTTAGTTCAGACAAGCTCATCAACAGGTAGTGACCCATCCAGAGCAGACCTGAATTTCTTGGATTAGGCAGATTTGGCTACAAAACTCTTCACTGGTTGAGCAGAAATCAGTGAGTGGATCTTCTACTGGTGTGCGAAAACCATCTGACTCAGTATCTCAAGAGTTATGTAAACATTTTAAAATAAAGAAAACACTGTAATTCATCCCTTCTGCCCTCTTTTGAAGGTAGGATTCGTGGTTTTATGAACATGTGTCACAATTCTTTCTTCTGAATTGGTTTATCCATTTCTCCTAGCAGGAATGTCCCCTCAGACAGAGCAGCAATGATCCCTGGTCCAGGCGTTGTCAGAACTTGGAATAGTCTACATCAGGGTCTGAATCCCAAGGCTGGGCTCTGCCAAACTGCAGGCTGGGGTCCAAACATCAATAGCAGTTATTTAGGAAAGGCTTATTTCAAGATATGGTTTAGCAATGCCTGCAGTGTTTCCATCCTGGTAGACAAGGACCAGAGCACACTCCCAGCTGTTGCTCCTCGGCACGGTCCCAGCTCCTTGTGACCCAACTTCTGACCCCTTCTCAGCCTGCCCAGTTGGCAGCTGCGAGGGCTGGGGTTGAAGCTCAAATCATCTGCAGATCCCACTTCCCACCCTTGTCCAGCAAAATAACACCTTTTCCCTGCTGCCAGAAGTTTCTCCAGTGGCCCAGCAGAAATCAAGCTCTGGCAACAACCCCCTCTGGGCCCTAATATTTCCAACTGAAAAAGAAAAAGAAAACAAAGCAGCAGTAGCAGCTATTTGTGCAGCTTTGTGGGTTGTGAAGTCACTTGCCTGGTGGCTGCAAGGCGCACACCTCGGGAAGAATGGCCTCTTTTCAGCCGCTGGCATTCTGTTGCAAGCGGATGGGGTGGTGGCAAAGCCCTTCTGTTCAGCGCAGGCTCTCGATCCGTGACGCTTTCACCATTCCCAGTAACCCAAGATCCAACAAGGGATCCTTTGACATCATTTGGGATGGAGCTGGAACAGGGCAGGGCAAAGTCTTCCCCTTCGAATGAGAGGAGGAAAGGTGTTTATGCGAAAGCCTGGGCGCTAGTGGGCATCTCAAGTCTGCAGGGAAGTCACTGAGCAGTCAAGTTAATTATTTTTAATGAACTGGGCCAAAGCTGATTGTGTTATTTTGTAGCATACTAGTTTGGAAAGCAGTGAAAGTATTTGGCATCCCTCCCTGGCCATCACAGGGACCCCTTTGTGCTTTCCTTTTCCCCACTTTTCTCTCGTGTGTATAGCTGGCTCCCACATCTCCACTTGCTGACGCTGATTGATTGCATTAATATCACTGTAAATATTACATAATCTCCACTTACAATGCTAGAAGGAACTGATGAGCTTTACTTTGCCAAGAGTTTTCAGGCTGGAAAATAATAATAATAAAAATAACTTAGAAAAAAATAAAATCTTTCTCTTTATTTCCCCTCCTTTTTTTTTTCGGTCACGTGTGTTTGCTATTGGCCTGTTGGCTGTGGTCCATGAAAGGCTGTATCCACTGTTTGTGGCCATTGCTTCAACAGGAGGGTGAAAAAGAGGAGGGAAAAGGCAGTAGCAGCATGACAGCAGCAAACTGTGCCTGGCCTCAATAGAGGCGGGGTAATGGGGGTATTGAAGGGTGTTGGACCACTTAGGGAGGAAAAGTAGGTTTCAGAAAACAGGGTTGAAGTTAGTTAAGGAGCATAAATACTTAAAGGGAGGCTGCCAGAAGGAGGGGGCCAATCTTTTTTTAGTGGTGCCCAGTGATAGGACAAGAGGTAATGAGCACAAACTTGACCATAGGAAGTTCCATCTAAACTTGAGGAGGAACTTCTTCACTTTGAGGGTGGCAGAGCATTGGAACAGGCTGCCCAGAGAGGTGGTGGAGTCTCTGACTCTGGAGACATTCCAAACCCGCCTGGACGCCATCCTGTGCAACCTGCTGTAGGTGGACCTGCTCTGGCAGGGGAAGTTGGACCAGATGATCTTCAAGGGTCCCTTCCAACCACAGTGTTTCTGGATGTGCAGGGAGGTCTATACCCTATCCTAGCACTGCAGGCCACTGGAAATATGGTTGCTGGAGTGTGGTAGCCTGTTCTCTCCATTAGTGGCTGATTTTAAGTTGGTCTACTGGGTATCTGAGCTCATGCCATTTAGGATTCAAAGACCCTGGTTTCACTTCCCTGCAGCAGTGACAGCTCTCCCAGTGTCTTTCCAAGATGATATCCTGGGCTGGGGAGGCTCCCCTGGACTCCAAGGAGCCCCACGGGATAGTCCTTCCCACTGCTCTTAGGGCAGGCGGGAGGGGAGATGTGATTCCTCCTCCTCCTCCTCCAGCACCATGACGGGTCATTTGACCTCACACATGTAACACATCCTCCATCCTGACCCTCGCTCAGGCCAGCTCTGTTTCTTTTCTCTGTCTCCCTGCCGGAGACAACTACGTATCAGGTTGCCTTTCGAAGCAGGCGCACAGTTTTCAGACTCCGTAGAAAATCCATTTATCATATCAGCCTTGCATTAGCCAAAGTATCGGAGATAAAAATTATCTTGGAAATCTAAACATAGATTCTAATCTAAGGTACAGCAGCATCTGTTTCCCATTACTTTTTATTACTTGCAAGATTTGAGCGGTATTACTCCTGCGGTGAGATATTTCTGAAAGAGGAGGTCTGCGCTTCCCAGAACTTCGAGTCCCAGTGCTGATTGCTGCTCGTCTCCCAGGGCTCATCTGCATGGGAATAGCTGATTACTCAGCGTCCAGCCGCGGGGAAGCGCGTGTCCTGCACACAGGCAGGCTCCCCGGGCAGCGGACTCGACCGAGATCAGGGTTGTGCTGACTTCAGCGGTATCCACATCGCTTTTGGACTTCTTTCAGAAGTCTGCTCAGAGACCTTTTTTTCCAGAGGCATTTGCAATACCAGTCTGCCAGGTTTCACTGGTCCAAACTGGCCGGGGAGAAACAGCAATGCAGATGCAGAGCTGTGACTTCAGGCTCCTCTTTTCTAGCGCGGGTTTTTCTGAGCCGTGCTTTGGGGACGATGAGCTCCTCGCAGGTTGCTGCCAGCAGCGACTCAACCCTTACCGCTACTTCTCATCTCAGGAGGCCAAATCCTGTGCAGCATGGTGCACGGTGCAGCTCTCACCTGAACCACGGGGCAGGCCACTTCTTCTGACGTAAGGCAGCCAGCCTTGCCTGGCCTTGCCTTGCCTTGCCCCCCAGGACTGGCTTCAGGGCTTGCAACACCTTGACTTGTAAGTCAAGTAGCCACATCTCGGGAACATCCATGCACCAGCCTGGGGCGCTAACAGACCCTGATTTCCCTGACCAACCTCACCTTGGACATTTGATGGTCCCCACTTGAGCTCAGCCCAGCCTGAGCTACATCGCAGCGTTGCCTGCCCCTTGCCCTTTTCCCGAGTTGTTGCTTGGTTTTCCTGGATTTTCCTTTAGGGAGCAGCCCCGCACTTGCTTCTCCCTGACACCAGCAAGCTTGCCATTACTTGCCGCGTATGGGGCATAGCGGAGGGATGTGATGTGCTGTGAACTCAGCCTTGCCCTGCCGCTCGGAGACAAGAATGCAGCTCTGCAAACTACTGTTTGCCTCTTGAGACAAATTATGGCACGCTGCAATAGTTGAGGAATAGCATAAGAGGAGTATGCAATGAATCACGATGCATATGCACACGAGGGGAAAAGTTCAACCTTCTGTTTGCCATTATCTGGCTCTTGAAAGCTGAACTGTTCAATTCTTGCATTTTCTTAGCAGAGTTTATTTCTGTGGCATTTCCTAAGTCTTTCTGTCTGTCTCAAGGCAGGAGAAAGAAAGTGCATCCCTCCTCAGAACTTTGCAGTTGTGCTGGCTTGCAAATAAAAATAAAATAGGGCAAGGGAGCAGAAATGTGTTAGGTAGAACTGTAGAACTCTGCATTTGCAGAGCCGAATGCGTTTCTTTAGCTTGCGCAGCTGGGGCATCCTCTGTGTGTCTGAAGCCCATCGCTGCTGCACGTTCTGCCTGGGCTGGAGGTGGGAACAGGCGTGGGGACCTCAGAAACTGCCTTGGCTGCAGGGGGCCGTGTACCCTGTCACACCAGTGCAGTGATGTTAAAAAAAACCCTGTGTTTCGGTTAGCGGCAGAGATGTCGAGCCACGTGTTCTCATTGCATCCGCTGAAATGGGTTTTCTCTGACAGGGGCAGAGAAAGTGGAGAGAGGAGAGAGTTCGTCCCCACCAGCTAACACTCAAAGTTGACTTTACTTCTCAAGGTACCTGTTTTTCCCCAGTAATGACAACGACAGCATTTGCTAACTAATCTCCTAAATTAGCTCCCTCGGGGTGTACGACTCTGGGCTTTTCAGGGCAGTCTGAAATCCAGTCAAATTACTATTGCCAATACAGGAAAATTAGTCTTTAATTTGTTTCATGGTCACTATGCATAAGTAGTCCTGAAGAACTGTGGTACCCAGGACTAGATACAAATCGGGGATTTGTTAGTCTCTGCTCAATGCATCACATTTTGTCAAACTTCCAAACTCTACAGTGGATATTTGTCCTTCCTCAGGCAAATGTCTAACAGGCAAAGAGCAGGCCAGGAGGTTTTCAGTCATCTCTTAATCATCTATGAGCACTCACGTGGGAGAGGGTGTTTTTCAGGGGGGAAAAAAAAAAAAAAGTATCTCCTTAATCTAGCGGAAAAATAAGATCCCAAAATAATGAGGAAACAGAAGCTAAACACATTTAAAGTGGTGACAAGACATGGGTTTTTGAGAATGACACTAATTACACATTGAAACCCATTAACTTGGTGACTGGAGGAGTCTACATTCCTTCCTTCCTCCCCTCTCCTGCCAAAACTCTTCTGGAGAGCGCAGGCTGAGCCGTGTGGGAGGTCAGCACCGGGCGCGCTGCGACTCCTCCTCTCTCTGAGCTGGGAGGAGGAAGCGTGGTAATGCCGTGCACCCCTGCACCAGCTCATAATTGTACTCACTCCCCCTGCTTGGCACCCTGCAGCGTTAACCCTGAAGCCTAATGATGCCCATTTCTACTTGAGAAGTACTTCAGGGCCGGTTCCTTGGGCAACAGGTGCTTTTGTTGAGATTGGGACCGGTGGGAGTAAAATTGCCTTGTTTGACCCTAAATCCCCCTCCTGAACAACCTCACTCTGCCCTACGCCTTCTTGTGCGAGCTGCTTTTGTCACAGTTCTGTGCGCGTCCTAGAGAAGCCCGCGTGGTTTGTATACCTACAACCGCCATTTGGATTGTGTAGCAATGAAAATAACTAAATGAACCATTTCATTTGAACCTGACCTTGCCAAATGAACCCGACAAAAATACAATGGCATTTGCAGTGTTTACACCAATCAGATTTTCTGGATATGTTCCTGGGGGGAAGGAAAAAAAAAAAAAAAAGGCACCCTTCCCCACCTTAATTTCACAGTAATATTTGCTTTCTTCTTATTGTGTATCCAAGCTGGCTGTACAATTACCAGGCATAGAAAACTGTTTGTGCCGCTTCTTATCTTTTTACTTTAAAAAAAACCAAACAAACAAAACAAACCAAAAAAACCACCAGCTTTGACTTTCTGAACTGGCGGCATGCCGCAGGGAAAGGTCATTCCAGAGAACAGGGGCTGAAACTGAGCACAGTTTGGACGTTAAGGGACCACGAGCCATTTGGGATCTGTTTTTTGGACAGGATTTTGCTCAGTACCCGATACAACAGAGCCTAGACCTCCAAATACTCCCAAAACCCAGCGGATGAGGATTGCCCGTATGGGTTAATCCTTGCTGTCCCTGCACCAGAGGAAATACTGCAGAGCTCCTCCTGTGTCCACCCCCTCGGGAGCCAGAGGAGAATTTAGGTCAAAGTACAGAGGGCTGTATTACCGGTATTAGCACTTATTAACCAGTTTGATTCTATTAAGGGAAACCTGCAGTGAATAATGAGAATTGAGTTGGCCCTTTCCACAAGTGCTTTAACAGCTGGTGGCCTGAGAGCTGTTTTGATGAAATAAATCACCCTGATGGAAAAATCTCAAAAGCCGCAGACTTTGTGGAAAGTTGACCAGATCTTTACTGGCAATATTTAGGGATGCTGTAAACAATGAGACAGTTGTTTTCCTGTTACTTTCAGTACTATGCCTGGAAAAACATGATATTCCTGAAGCTGGCCTGCCCCGAGAGATTTGGGATGCAGGGCACCGCTCAGCCTGACTGCAGGACTCCTGGAGGGGCTTTGGTGCTTGTAAAGATTTTAATGCAATAATTAGCAGGATTGCCTTGACCTCAGTTGGAGACGGCAGGACAGGCAGAGGTGGAGGGGTTTTCCCCTGGAACCAGACTTCTTCCTGTGAGCATCCTCCATGGCGCTGCACCTGCTGTGAATTCCTGGGGAGAAAAAAAAACAAAAAAAACCCACCAAAAAAAGACTTGTAATGCACAGCCGCTGCCATAAAACCTGTGAAAAGTAAATACAGAGGCAGGGCTGAATGAGCCTCCCAGATCCTGGCGGAGTCGCTATAAGGCATCAGCAATCCTTCTGCGGGGGGCAGGATCTCCTCTTGGAGCCGTCCAGCCTCTGGATGCCATCGCAGCAAGGCGAATCCTGTGTTTCCATCTGCTGACTTTATTTTGGCTTGTATCTCAGAGGAGATGCACTGGGAAAAGCATCGCCTGGGGGGCAGACAGAGGGGAAGAGCTGAGCAGAGGCACCATCGCGTGCAGGGCAGGAGCCGGCTGCCTGGACCATGGGGATGGTGGAAGGCATTAATTTAAACTGATTTTTTCTCATTAAGCTGAGCTGGCTGAGAGGGTTTGGTTGGGTTTGTTGCTCGTGTTTTGGAGCTCCTGGAGCAAAGCGCTGTGGGGATTTTTCTGTCTTCTGCACCAGAAGGTGAAAGCTGAGGTGTCTGGCTCAACTACAGATAGATGTAGATAATTTAGCAGATAGTAGGAGTTTCTTTTCACCTCCTCACCTTGTCCTCCTCCTTTCCACCTCTAACTGAAACTGCTTCCTCAGTGGCCTGTCCCTGGGGAAACAAAACATACGGAGAAGAAACAAGGAGATAAGTGTAAATCAAAGGTTGCCTTAGCAAGAAGAGATCTAATTTTCACTTTCTGTTCTTGGGGTCGGTCTTCGGTTCAGCCTGCAGGACTTGGTGTCCTTTCAAAGGCTGGGAGTAAGGATAGGCAAAAAAGTAATCTGGTTTAAGCTTCTCAGCTTAGAAATCCCCGTGCAGCAGGTTCTTGAGCTGCAATAAAAGGAGGCTAAGGGCATACAGGAAAGGAGACCCTTCTTGTAAAGTTGGGGGTGGTAGTCATTTTTTAGGTAGGTTTGACCCTTCCACAAATGCCCGTGTGCTGCAGAGGAGCTTAACACTGGCGTTAAGCAGTGAGGAAGTAAAATAGAAGTGATCTGCCAAATTCCAGCTAATGAGGTCTTTCTCATTAATTGGGTGTTTTGTGGAAGTGGAAACAGCAGTTTAAATACCGCGGAAGACATCAAACCGAGGAGAAGGTGCATGGGAGGCTGGCTGGGCTCCTCTTTTCTGGGCTGGCTCTCACGAAGCCAGCTGGGTTTCCCTCAATGTGCCTCCCTGCTGACGTTTCTATCCGTGCTTTTCTTAAAGCTCAGATGAGAGTGGGTGCCACCATTTGCCCCACTCCACTCCTTGCTGGTTCTTCTAAAATTAAAGCCTAATTACCTCCCGAGATGATATTGCTGGCACCTCTTCATAATCGGCAGAACACCAAATTTTGCATATGTTTTCTTTCCCTGCCCTGTTGTCATGGTCTCCCTCCCATTTACACCAATGTCTCATTTACAGCTTTTGATGACACAAAGGAGGAATCTGCCGCGTTTGTACATCAAATACAGTTTTTGTCATGTTCCCTTTGTCATGGACAAACCAGAGAAGCCTTTACAGAGATCCATTCCACCTTATGGAGCATGAACAGGAAAATAAGTTATTACAGTCAGAGAGTCCTGGTTACAGGGAAAAAAAATAGATCAAGTCCAGCATGTCATGCAGTCTGTGGGCTGTGAGAGAAAAGATGTAATTGTTGTCTGTGCTAAACACAAATCTAAACAGGATCATAAGTAATTAGCTATTTAATAGGTGACTAAAGTAAATACTGCTATTAAAAAGCCTATTAAAAATAATATTAAAAAAAGAAACCTCACAAGAAATGCAGCTTTGTCCCAGACTGCCAGTCAACAAAATCAACAAACCATTAAGAAAAAAAATGTCCATGCATGCCCAAATCAGTAAAACACATAATAATTACTTGGCACATTTTATCTTCAAAGTCCTCTGCGCACGCTAAGTAATTAATCCTCCCAACACCTCTGTGCGGTATGTGCAGCAGGCACTGGTAAAAAGCAAGCTTGTATTGCAGCCAGGCATAAATACCTTGTTGTGGGGCTCACTCTTGATAGAGGAAATGCCACTCTAAAGTCAATAATGGGGAGCGGAGCGTGGTTATCTCTTCAGTGGCACTCATTGTAAGCCACGGCTGCCTCCGTCTGAAGGAAGGGGAAACTGAGGCACAGGAATTAGTGGAGGCTGCAGGAAGCTGCCCTCGGTTTCCCCCCCAGCCTCTGCGGTGGTGGCTTTAGTCAAACCCCACGAGCTTATTGCAGCTCTCCTGCCTTCAAACCAGTGTCCGAACCTCAGGTGTAACCCGGGGTCCCGTTAGCCTGCCAGACCTGAAAACGCTTTCCAACGCAAGCTTCGGGTCAGCTGAGTTGAAGTTAATTCATTTCAATGCAATTAATTGTTCCAGGGAAGAGGGAACAGTGCCTGCTGTGGCATACCTGCTCCACCAGCAGCTAGGCAAGGACCAGTAAGATGTAGATGATAACAGCTTAATGTGCCTGTGGTGTGTTTTGAGCCTGTTTTTGTGCTCTCTGCCACACAGAAAATAAATGGCTTTCTGCTCTGATCCTTCCTTTGGATGTGGCCTTGGGCAACCTGGTCTAGTGGGAGGTGTCCCTGCCCATGGCAGGGGGGTTGGAACTCGATGATCTGCAAGGTCCCTTCCAACCTAAACCATTCTGTGATTCCGTCTGTTGCTCCCTGTGATGACTTCTTGCCATAAACCCAAAAGGTGGGGAAAAGATAAATACAAGTAGTAGATCAGAGGGGAGTAACATGTGGGGGAATGAGGAGTAAGACTGCAATGGTGGGGCATGGAAAACTCACATTAACATCAAGCCGTGTCATAAACACGTCCAAGCCCGAGCTCTGGGAGTGCCAGCAGAAATAAAATACCTTACAGAGAGAAATCAAAGATGATACCGTTAGATCCCACCCATCTCCCATTAAATGCAGCAAAGGGCTGTGTGGAGCTTGGCAGGTGCTGCATGGAGCAAACCTCTTTCTAGCCCGGAATGACTAATCCCACCCTGGCTGCCGTTAAGAGACCGTTTGCAGCAGTGGCTAATTGGGCTGAGTATTTATACCGTTGTCCAAAAATAAAATTTCCCACAAAGAAGGCTGAGCTACAAATGGAAAACTACCTGCACTGAGATTAACTTTTGGTGTGGGAAGGAAGGCTCTTCTGCAAAATGAAAGGCTGTATTCAAGCAAGGACTTGTTTTGCCTTTGATCAGAGGGGCACCTGCACAGCAAGGAGGAAAATTGAGGTTTATGGATTTGCAGCCGGCAGAGAACATCATTTTCACCAAAACTGAGCTTTTTGTAGTTCCATTTGCAGGTGTGCTGGTGCGTATGTGGAGGATGAACACTGCTTTGCATCTGGTACAGCTCAGCAGGGTTTGAACGACACCAAAATGTGACTCTGCTGGTTGGGGGGGGGGGGGTAGGGCTTTGTGAACTGGTCCCCGACCATGCAGCAATGTCCTGCTGAGTGGCTCTGGGTCGCCCTTCTGCCACCACTGGGGACAGCCTGGGAGTTGCCTCCTCCTACAGCCACAAACGCCCACAAAATAATTGCCTAAAATAGCTATTAGCTCTTCCTTGCCTCAGACCCTTCCATAATCCTAATTCCCCAGCGGGATTTGGGACTGTGTTGTCTACATGCATTTTCTTTTGGTTCTCAAGTGACGTCTTCTGTGGACCACAGCGTTTCTCTCTCTCCATCTCCTCCTCCCTACACTGTTCAAGTAAGGTCCTGTCCTTCCCTATGCTCCAGAGTCCTTTGCTTCCCAGCTCTCAGATGAGCCCCATCTCTATCTGTCTCTATCCTCCAGCCCGCTTTTGCTCTGCCTCCAGGCCAACTGGTCAGGGAAAACGCTGTTATCGAGGATGAATCCCCACAAACAGATACTCATCAGTGTTATTAGCCTGGTTGTATCCCTATGGATTTTCCATTTGTCTAGGAATTAAGATGACAACTGAGAAGGCAGAGTTCAGAATCTCAAATGGATTTCATAACACGCGAAACATTTCCCAAACCATCACGTTGTGCAGGGGTAAGTCATACAGTGTTTTTCATGTGTGCACCAGTCCCATCTTAAGCCCAGAGTAAATGGCCAAGTTATTTCCCCATAGGACATGCTCCATGACGTATATCAGCTGGATCATCAGGATAGTCCATCCCTGCAAAACAGCATCTAAACACATGCTGCGGTTTAAACAAGGAATTTAAGCACGTGCTTCAAGATTATGTGCTATCCTGATTTGTAAATAAGACCCATAACTCTGATTAGGACTGTGGAGTGAGGCCGGTCTCTACCCTAAGATATATTGATGCGTCTATTTGGAGGTTTCCAGGGAATGTCATCTTCGTGATTCTCTCATTTGTGCAATTAGGGTATCAGACTTGGCTGAAAGAGGTGTATGCATGCAACTAGGTGGTCTTTAAGGTCCCTTCCAACCTAAACTACTCTATGATTCTATGTTTGCATTACGTGACTCATCTTTGAAGGTTAATTCGACTGCACTGGGTGGAAAAACTTCTACTAACGCTGAACAAAGCCCAAACCATTATTCCAGCAAATATTTGTTTAACATTGAATACCTGCTCATTTCTGCCGTTCCCAAGTAATTCAGTGTTTGGAGGGGATTTCATTTTGTTATTTTTTAGGGTCTCTTTGTCATGAGAATATGTGACTTGCCACACCAGTTGCTTCTGAAAGAACATCCAGGACAAAAAATGTGCAGAACAGGGGCATTTGAGATCCATCCTTTCTGGAAGGCGATGGACTGCTCATCCAGGAGCTGCTGGCTGCCCACTGGATAACTTGGAGAAAATGGCATCCAAAATAGGTCATGTCCCTAATAGCAGAACCAGAGCACGTAGAAAAGAGCACAGGTGAAGAATTGGAAGTGAAACCTAGTAGTAATGTAGAGAAATGTCAATGGCGTGGGGGCGGGGAGCTGTAACGGTGCTGGCCCTGGGTGCCGTGGTGTGAGGACGTCTCTGTGTCCTGCAGTCGTGCTCTGTGGTCCTTGGATGTGGCTCCTCTGGAGCTCTGCCCCTGGGTAGGGGCCGGCTGGGGCTAGGGGGCAGTCCCAGCTCGTGATCCATGGGATGGACACACGAGAAGAGTCTTCCCCGGCAAGCGCCGCTGAAACCTCTGTGCCAGAGCGCCCTGAGCACCGGGGTGTGGAGGAGCACGGCACGCGTCAGGATTTCTCAGCATCAGGCAGGGGTTGACCTGATTTCTAAACCACCATTAAACCATGAATACTGCCTTTTTTGGGTATTTTAACATCTCTGCTTCTCCTGCCTTCCATGCTCACAGAGATGGACAATATGCACTGCTAGCCTGGTCCGTGTATAATTCAACCTTTATTAGATTATATGCTGCAGTAACCCATTAACCCTCTTATTCCTGTTGCTGCATTTTTAGACACTTACAGTAATATTTGGTACATGTTCTGCCACCTCCGTGCCACAGACATCAGCAAATAACCTTGTGTTTCCTTGCATTTTTCAGAGCAAATGTCCCAAGCATAGGACTTTATCTTTTGCCTTGAGAGGAGTGGGAAGCAGTGTTCCCAGCCTCCGCACGTGATTTTTACCCTGTTTATCCCACGGGGTCTCTCGGATTAGACCCGCTGCCATCCATCATCCATTCAGAGATACAGATTTCACTAATAGCCACAGTGTAAATATTTACAGTAAACAGTTTTAACAGCTGACTTTTAGTAGCCACTGTGCATATGGAATTGCATAAACAGGAAGGACAATTATAGGGATGGAAAAATTGGCACAGGAAGGAAGGAAAAGTAAGAAACTAAAATGCTGAATTCCTACAATATGTAATTAACATAATTATTAATTAGCAATGACCCTTCTCTTCTGAAGAGCCACAATACAGGCATGAAATGAACAAGTAGAATTATTTGGCCCTACAAAGTAATATATAGTGCTGAAATTCGCATTATGTTACTTTTTTGACCCAAGTGATTAGCCAGGATGTGGGGTCTCATGGCATGTTTCCACTAGAAGTAGAAATTAATGATGGTCTCAAGTATTTCTTTAACACAATCCTGTTTATTTCAAAGACTGTGCAAAATCCTTGTTCCCTGAACTCATTAGGAATTAAATAGCAGGAGGCAGTTTCCTTGGGCAGCGGTCCAAACCCCCTTTTCCAGCCAGCACTCAACCCAAAAAGCTCACTTCATCAGTCTCATTTCAAGGTCATGCTTCATGTGCTTCTTTAGTTATCCTTGACTTTTTCAGCTGCCTTCTCTCCTTGCTACTGTGATATTTCTCATGATGTTTTTCCTACTTTTTTTCTCCCCTTTTCCCTTACCTCCTTCCCTTTCCCACCTTCCCACCCCCAAAAAAAACCCCTGCCATGAATTCCTTCACTCCTTTAAAAGAAATTCAAATCCTTGGCCCTTAGCACCTGGCTAGCTCATGCTATGTGCTTTAAGCAGTGGATTCTACTGCTTTAGACAATAATTCTCCCCCCACCCACCCCAAAATAGCTATTTTCTTCCATTTATTATCAGCAGAAGTGGCTATTAGGCATCCCCTTTCCCACCTGACAATGGCTTTGTGTCTTCAGCCATCATCGCTTGATCTTGCCAGATGCCTGCGATTCTTACTACCTTTTTTTTTCCCTTCTTTTTCTTGTATTCTCAGGAATCTTCCTGAGGGAAGGACAGAATTTGTTCTGGTCTTTTAGGCAGGCTTTGCCCTTCAATGGGGTTTTGTTTATACTTTCCACTCAAGCTGGTAAATCCCTGTCGCCGTGTAAAACACAAAACGATGAAAAATTCCTGTGCTTGCTTTGTTTGTGTATACACATGCACACACTTCGGACCTCAGCGAGAAGATATATTAGCTCTTACTCCCCCCCTCTGCCAGACTAACTCTTCCTTTCGCTGTGTTTATTTAACTAATCGGTGCTAAGGCCACCTGCTCTTTGAAAGGCAGAAGCAGTATAAGGCAATAACGAAATGATTCAGTATTTCAGTGGAAATCTAGGTTCTGTAGTTGCGGGGGGAGGGTTGGGGCATAGCAGGAAGGATATTTTCAATGCTAATTCCAGCTATTCAAAGTATTTCAACAGGTTTTTAAAGGGACGACCTACAAACTAGAACTGAGAGTGAGGCTTAAGCTTGGGTTTATACATCCCAAGTGCCGAGATTGCTCGGATATGCACTCTTGTATTCCCTTGCTTGGATCTGTTTTATCCTGCAGAAGGCAGGATGAGGAAGGTTATTTGACTTGGAGCTGGGCAGACGTCTGACAAAATAATGTGAACAAATTAAGACAGATGAAAAGTGGGGACACAGGGGGAGAGAAAAGTGAATTTCTTTTCCTCTTCTGGAAAATCCAAACAGTCCAATATCTGCTGCCGTCCAGGTGGCATTCATTTCCCTCGTTTAACTAATTGGGGAGACTGGGATTTTTATTTTATTTAATTTATTTTCTTTTTACCATTTTCTTGAAGCTTTTTTTTGTCTATATTTTGATTTTCTTTGGAACCACATGTCTTCCTGCTATATGGAAAAGAATCAGTAAGCCATCACCTCCACTTCCTAAACCACTTTTACTGCTGATTTTTTTTATTATTATTTTTATTTAATGGATTTTTGAAAACCTGCTGTTGCCTTAAAAAATTGTGAAACAAAAACAGTAGTAAAAGAATTAAGAATTCTTCTAATAACTCTGTGGGAAAGACATAGCCTGTAGTGAGTGACTGGGGCTTGGGGAAAATACTGCTGGGTCCAGCCAGGTCTTCCTTGAAGGACCATCACAGGTGAATCAGAGCAACAGGAGGAAATAAGGATGACCTTCTCCAGGACCATTTTTTTTTGCTGGGGATGCAGGGCACCCAGTTCCACAGCCCAGTTTGGGAGCTGGAAGGCAAACCAGCATCTTCTGCCTCAGGGACAACCTCAGGCAATAAGTGACATCAGGCCATTTTTTTATCTCTCTGCACCAGCCTTGTAGTACGGGCATGTAAGGAGAGGGCAGTGGGACTAAACTTCTCTAATTTCCTTGGAAAAAGGAAATACAAACCTAGATGCCACGTGAAATCTGTACCAAGCAGCACCACAATGACATCAGCCTACTGGATCTCACTATTTCTTAGTAATTTGACCCTCGATCCTAGAAAAGGATGGATGTCTTCAGCCCTGTTGGGTTCACATTCATTGGGAGACCCAAGTACAGATAACCACAAACCTTAATCTCCAATTAATGCTCAGATCATTAAATAATTTTAGTCTAAGGCATGCTGCCAAGGAAAACACCGTGAAGATTGTGTTATCATAAACTGATTAACAAACTGTGAAAGCGAGACTTTTCCTGACACAGAGGAAAGATGGAAATATCTGAAGAGAGCAGGAGGGGTAATGTAATTATGAAGAATTTGAAGCTACAACATAAATACAGGAATATACCCCCTGAGTCAGCAGTGCTCTTAAATATACGTAATTTTAAACTCACTAAATGCACACATTAAATCACATACATGAGTCGCGTGCTTAAAATTAGGCCTATGTGTAAGTCCTTGCCGAGCTTGAGGCCAGGTGAGGCGCAGGTCTAAATGCTCTTGATGTTTTATTCTCAACAAATTAGGTCCCAAATTGTTTTTGACTTGCCTTTAACAAGCCTGACATAGTTTGGGTTATTCTTGTCGTTGCTCTTGGTGTTCCCCTTCTCTGTTATTATTATTAATAATAATCATGTGATTCCCACTCACATCTTGAGGCTTTAAGAAAGTCAAAAGAGCGCTGGTAGAGGCAGGTCGATCTCTCGTGTTGTCACTACCCACATTCGATATTAAAATCTACTCTTGATACAAAGGAATGGCCAAATCCCAAGGCTCCCACTAACGTTCATGCCTCCCCAAAGACCACGGCTCAGTAACACATGGTTTCCCAGAGATCCTCAGCACATGCTTATTCACATATATGTAATCTTTCTGGTATGCATCCGAAGAGGGAAATTTAGCACACTACTCATTTGTTTTACAGCTGGGTAATGATGCTAATTGTGCATGTACCTGTTCACTCACACAGTTTATTGAAATGAATTGACCTAACCTATGCGAAGAAATGGAGGGGCTGCGTCTGTAGCTGATGTTAGTCCACGGATGCTGGCCAAGCATCCCGTAGAGAGCCTCTCTCCTCCCAGGATTAACCGGTCGGCATCACACACTTTTGCCCCAGTATTCCATAAACTGAGGATTCGGGGGAAATAATTTACAGAAAAGATGCTGTTATACTTCAGAGCGGAACTGAATGCTCTCACAGCACTTTCTGCCTCCGTCCTTCTCAGGCAGGCAACCCCTCATCCATCTTTCACACTCAATTGGCTCGGGAAGCAATGCTTCCTAAGCGCTGGAATGGGACCTGCTCTCCCCAGCAGTTCCCCAGGGCACTGCTGGCTTGAACAACCTCCTCCCCACCTCGCTACCCACCTTGTCCCCAGCGCCAGCCCTTGCCACGAGTCATCGGGTGGGAATGTCACCCAACTGCTGTCCCCAGCCCCCTCTGCAAGAGGTCGATGCAAGGGGCAGTGAACAGAAGGCAAGTGACATAAAGTTTGCAGGTGTTTGTTTTTTTTAATTGAACATTATCATTTTGTGCATCTTTTATTGCAGGCTGAGAAATGAATGCAAAAAAAAAAGCCACGGCTAAAACCTGCTAAAATTAGCAGAGCTAGTATTGTAGCCATGGTATATCATGTAGAGTGGAAGAAAAAAAAAAAGAGGTGTGAAGATGTGTAGCAAGGCAGCAAATTCCTGCCTTGACAACTACATGTACAAGGATGAGGCTAGAAATATCACAGCAGAGGATTGAATGGAAATACCTTTGGAACAGCACTGAATCGGGTAACCTGTTTGAGGGAGGATCCAGCAAAGATGAGGTTGCTGTCTTGGTGAAAGGAAACCTGCTGTTTCCCAATTGACGTGTTTGGGCTTGAGACAGTGCTTTTCATAGCAAGGTTCCCTTCATTTCCTCCTTTTCTAAAAAAAGGTGGGGGATCTTCTGCCTTTGCATAGGAGCACCTACTGGAGTCCCATCATTGCTGCTCTGTTGCTGCAAATGGCATCCCACGCTTTAAGTGGCAGCTTAAAGATCTCTAGAGAGTAACTAGGACATACCATACCATCTGGTTGGGACACCACTAGCCATTTCATAAATACTTTGGTTTCCTGCAATCTTATCAATAATTTTGGCCGCGAAAACTGTTTGCCAGTAGAAAAAGACTTTTATGGTCCTGAGCCAAAGTTCAGATAAAGTCAATGAAATGATTCCTGTTAATTGTAACGGGGATTGGCTCAGACACTCGTGAAACCATATTTCGTCCTGTCTTTATAAAGTTTGCAGGAAAAGGAAAACTGTTCAACTTGTCTAGTTACTCTTTAACAAATGGTTTTGGTGTTTTTAAAATTCTGCCTTTGGGATGTTCATGCATCACTGAACACTGTTAAAATAGAATTTGACATTGGTATTCACGGCAATGCTACGAAAACTGCCTTTCTTTACAAGAAGAAAAAAACCTAACCCTAAAAGGAACATTAAACACATAAATAACATGAAACATTACTGTTTCCACAATAATTTGAATGATTCATTTATTTGTTTTTAGTCCAGGGCTTCTAAGATAAAGATTCATCATATGAATTACTTTTTTAGGTAATGCACACTATAAACATTTTATTTCCCCCCCTCCCTCAAGATCCGATCCTTTTTTTTTTTTCCTGCAGAAAGCAAGATTTTTCCAAACTTTTCATGAATAAGTGATGACGACGGGAAGTTCTCTAATCTCTTGCCATTTACAAGTGAGTCCACGTGGAGGTTTTGGATGGAAAGTTGCAGCAGAAGGTTCCAAGAGCTTCAGGGCTCTCTAGCTCCAAGACGGGCTGAGTGTATGGAGATGTATCCCAGGCAGCAAAATCCAGCCTTCCAGAGTACACTTATTTTTTCACTCTCATCCTTGCCTTCTAATGAGCAATGGCAGCCTTTTCTTGCCTGCACATTCCTTACTACCTATGTAGCCAGACCCTCTGGGGTAGGTAGGGGAGGACTTGGCTGCTGAAGGACCATCAGAGAATCAGGGTGGCTCATTCTGGTCTGTCCCTGGGGACCCTGCTCTGATTTTCCTTTTTCAGAGGTGTTTGTTTGGAGGGAATGTGAAATTTGCATTTCAGCAGCCCAGTCTTTAGTCCCAGGATTAACTCCTCTAGCCCCCGGATTAATTAACTCCTCTCATTCCTCCCTTAAAGAGAAGCTGTATCATCTGGACAGGGACTTAAGGTTGAGGAACGAGTCTGTCCATGACTTCTGATGATTTAACAGGGTGATTTATTCCATTAATACATTATGTGTTGGAGCAAGGCCCTTTGGAGTCAATGGGAATCTTTCCAGTTGGTGTCCATTAACTAAATATAAAACAAGACCCTGCAGATCACATCCCTGGGTGGCAGGTGACTATTAGCTGCTTTGGCTGTAAATCTCAGCTTTCATGTCTTAGCAGCAGGCCCGGGTGGACTGCGAGCTCCACGCTCCGTACTGACGTTAGAGGGTGATTGTGTGTCTTCTCCTGGTGCCTTACACAGCATTTTATGTACCAAAAGAAGTCCACTGCACCAAGGGTGTGAAGATAGCTTGGGGAAAAAAACACTTGCATTGCATTCTTAGTGCAGACGTATTTGTGATTTTTTTTTTTTTTTTTTTTTTGGCCACTTCTAGAACAGGCAGCCTCCTCTTTCAGGGTTAAGACCAAGCCTTGGAGGGACCAAGTCTACCTCTAAGAGTCTGTTGAGAGAGCAAAGGGTCAAGAACAAACCCCTTCACCCTTGCAAGAGTTCCCTCACCAAAACCACCAAGAAACATGATATTTCTTCCAGAACACTGCTCTCACAGTAAGACATTAGATATCTCAGTACAGACACCAGCTGCAGTCTTGTGCTTGTGATGGTCCTCTCTGTTCCACCATGTGCTTTCTGCAAGGGGATGTTGCCTCAGCTCCTGTGCTCCAGGTCTTCAGCTCTGTGGCGATGACAGCTCTCCCTCACCTCTTCTCCTGTTTTTTTAGTTTGCAAACTTTTCAGGACTGGAGGTCCTTTATCAGTATAGGAATGTGGAGGAGAATTTTTTTGTAGTCCATATACACCACTGAGGGGTACAAAAAAGGTCAGCCGTGTTCGGGTCCAAGATTTGTTGTAATAGAAATGATACAGAGACAGAAGTGATTGATGGATATTGAATGTCAAATATGGACTCACTTCTAGAACATTTTGAGCGTTTTTGTTTTGGAGACGATACTCCACTTGGGCTAAAATGTGAAAGGCTTGCAGTATTCTTTTTCCACAGAAAGAGCTTCTGTCTAGCGATGTGGAAATACTGTCTATTATGCCACATAGTAAAGCACATTTTTTTCCTTGCAAAAAGTGGTCAGAAGCCAGCTTTCTTCTTATTTATCCAACTTGTGTTGTCCCACAGGACTGGAGATTTAGTAATATCTTGAAAAAAGGATTGCCAATATAAATGCAATTGTTTCTTGCAAAGGCCCATTAAGGAGACAACACTCAATGCTTCCAAAAAGGAAAAACAAAGCTGAATGTAAAATAATTTCCAGGGGAATTTGTGGAATGTAGCAAGGAATAAGTCTAAGCCTGCTGAGATGATAGATCATTAAAGTTCAATGAGACTTATTTCTCTAGAAGTCAGATATTCAGTGTAACATGACTCACAATGCCCCTGTAGGTGGCAGCTGTAGGTGGGGAATGGACTCTTGGGTGATGTCTTTACGGCACAGGCTCAATGGGAATCCGAGCTTTTCCAAATGGAGAGCTGTTCGCATGCTTAAGGCATCATCTAGAGTTGCCCAGCTGGGCTGGTGGGACGCTCTAGGTACAGCCAAGAAAATACTGGGATGTTAACCCGTAAACCAAAGAGGCATCCAAGACTCCTGTACACAGGGCTTGGCCACTTCAGCTCTTTGGTAATAGCAGCAGAGGGACAATTCAGATCCTAGCTCAGTTACAAATTTAACCACACCTTCCCGTTTACAACCCTATTAAGTTCTGGATAAATCATATTAATTTTAGGATAAACAGGATGTGTTTTGTATTTATGCATGACTCTGGGTAGATTTGCTGTCCTGAACCCGAGCCATGGCAGATGAACATCTCCGCTTTAGCCTTGTTTGTGTTTTGCTGGTTATGCTTATGGCAAACAACCGTGTCTGAGAAGCCTGGGGTCTGTGGGATCAACTGTTTAATCAGCTGTAGCAAGAATGTAATTGTCTTTGTTGTTAATCATTCAGCTATGAAAAGCGTGAGTAGTATATGTACATTTGGAAGCACTACATGGGTAGATTTGTTCCTGCTTTGCTCCCTCCTACTGGTCAAACGCTCCAAATAACTTAAATATTTTGGAAGACAAGCATTTTGCTGTTTTCTCCAAAGTTTGTGTTTTCAGTTCAAACAGATAATTGCATCTGTAATGGATAGATGCTTTCTTCACTTGGCTCCGTTAACGTCATAAAACACCTGCTAGGGCTGAGCTTCTTTTGGCTCTGAAATGTTTGTTTCTAACAATTCTTTCTGTGATACAAATGTACCAGCATTATCTGCAAAATTTTTGCTTTAAAATTTTTGAAAAACTACCCTCCTTCCCACTAAAAACATATACTCATTTTCACTATTTTTTTTTGTTGGGTTTTTTTCAATCTTCTCCCTAGAGCATGGACATTTTCCACGCTTGCAAAACAGAAGACAAATATCCAAATAAGTTTAATGTAACTGTTAAGGTGCCAAAAATGCAACTCTCCTGTAGATGTTGTTTCCGAGTACAGAGGACATGGGGTAAGGAGGTGGTTCCTTCTCCCACGGCAGCAGTTTTGCATCCCTGCAAAGGGAAGTTTGGGCTGCTTCTCTCTGCCCATACCACAGCCTGAGCAAGCTCTTTCTGCATTTTAGGGATGCCCAGCACACAGCCCACTGTCCGCACTGAACTGGTGGGGTGGGAAGGGGCGTTGATGTCCACTCAGGGCCATGTTACTCTGGGTTTGGGTTCTCCATAAAACCATCGAGGATCAAACTCTTATCCTGGTTACTCCTGGGCTCCGCAGACAGACTTCAGCTTAGCTGTGCTGAAAAGCAGCTCATGTGGGTGATTGCTTCACTCTTTGGAGTGGCTGGATGTTGCAAGACCACTCAAGGTTTTAGTTGTTTTCCTGCACCCTGGAATGTGTCTCTGGTCTGGCTGTTGAGTCATTTCTCCCAGGAGCGAGTGGCTTCTGGCTCTTGACATTGAGAGCAGCGCCTGAGCACCCGGGGGGAGCAGGGCGCAGGGAGAAGCCCGTGGGTCGGCACCCTCTCGGGCGTACGGAAATCGGATGTTGCAATGCTTGCCTGAAGATTGCCAGGTTTTTAATGGAAACTTAATGGATTGCAAACCTCAAAGCGCTGCGAGCTACCTAAAGGGTTACATCACTCTACCACCCACAAGCATTTCTTGCAAATTCTTCCCCACTTCACCCGAACCTCTCAGCTGTCATCTCCTCTGGATTTGGACAGGCAGACGCATTTGCATTTGGTTTTGATCCCCTCTGAAAGGCATTTTTTTAAGGTGTTGCTGAACGCAGGCTCAGGAGCAATATCCCTTGTCACCAAGTGTGGCAGAGATGCGCTCAAGCACCCTGTTCCCAGTCCGAGCCCTGACTATGTTAGTGGTAATCTCAAGGAGCTGTTGGGTGGGAGAGGGTCTATCCCTTTCTCCCTTGCCATTGTCACATCTGAATCTTCCTCAAAAGTAGTCAGAGAGGAGCAAATCATGGGCTCCTTGTAAATTGTTCCCAGTATCACTGTCTCCGTGTCATGCTTTTGAAATGGCAGCCTAAGAAATGAAGGATCCTTGTTTTCTCTCTCACCCCCCAGCCTCTCCCTTTCCAGCTCTCAGTTCCAATTTCGGGGGGGGGTGTGAAAGGCGAAAAAAGCAGAACTGATAAATATCTTGCCCTGTTGCATAAGTCCTGCCCTCAGCGCATTTTCCATGCTCCCAAGCCAGGCAGGTTATTCATTTTGACTTTATAGTTATGTCTCACTTTCTGACAGCTCTATCGCAAAAATGTCTATCTCCTGTTTTCTGAACCTGCAACTATTTACGTTTGTCTGGCGTTCAAATTGCTCCCGCTCCCTCGCCGCGCTGGGGTGTCCCAGAGACACCGGAGGGAGAAGGGCTGGCTGTGAGGGGGGGACCTGGAGGTGGTGGGTGGTCCGCAGGGGAGCACGGCCAGAGCCATGCCTTAGCCCTCCACATGTGCTCAGGCAGCAAGCGTCCTGCAAAACCCGTAAATGTATTTTCCTTTTGTGTGCGATCTCAGGCTACAGGTAAAATTTGAGCTCCCAGATCACAAGCTCCCCGCCTGCACGGCTGTGCCCTACACAAATGCTCAACTGTTTCCCACCACCCAGAATTGACAGGGAAAGCTCAGATATTTTGACTTTTTTTCTTTGCTTTAGCACACAGCAAACCAGGATCCATTTGCCCGAATTTTCCACGTGGTGGAGGGTGGCACAAAGGCAGCAAGGAAGAAATCTCTTGCTTTGAAGCTGCTGCTGTTGTGCGTGACTTTGCCTCTCCCTGCCCGCAAATTGTAACTTGAACCTCCTGCCTGAAACTTGCTCAATTTAAAGTTTACACAAATCATCTTGTTACTTTCAGATTTCCTTAGCTCTTGCATGGTTTTATTTGTTTTTTAGCCCTTTTCTCAGAGGTGGGTTTCTCAGCACCCAGCTGCCCCCTAATTCCAGGGCGGAGATAGCCTTTGGGGGATTGGGTTTCCCACCTGGAATATGCTCAGCAGCCTCCAGAGTCCCAGGAAAGGCAGGGACATTTGGAGTGATGGAACTGAGAGATGCTGGCTTGGTTATCCATGCAAAAGGGAGATCAAGAGCGTGTTACAGCTCTGCAGCATCCTAAGAGGGGACCGTGCCCTGATGTCCGGTGTAGCTTTTCAATGAGGAAATTTAGGTGAAAAATGACAGATTTCTGACAACCAGAACTGTGAGATTCTGAGCACTCAAGGAGGCATAAAAATCCTCCAGTTTTATAGGGATGTTAGGTGGATTTATGAAAAGCGTTATATGATGAGGATAAGACTTGAGGATGCAGCACTCCAGTCCTAAATGCCCCCTCTGCCTGGGGACCCGGAGCATGCACCTTTTCTGGGTTGTCTGCGCTGCCAGGACTCCTCTGAGCCATATTTCCCCCCGGCTTTATATAGGCACACACTATAAAATAATCCTTACCCTGCTTTTTTGGAGTTATTTTTCCTGCTAATCCACTCAAACACTAATTTAAGCTAATCTCTGTTGGCTTAATGTGTACTGAAACTTTTCATTCTGTTGCCTATGACTTAATTTCATTTCTTTTTCTTTTTTCTCCACCCCCTGCTAATTCCTCCCTGCGATTTTCATCTCCCAAGGCCATAGCTAGAGCAGTTTTTGTCATGATTATCACTCATCATAATTGAGTCAGCATAACTCATGATGTCATGATAAGAAATCAACTTGCTTAAGCTGTTTTGTAGACAACTCATCTCAGTAATTCCCCTGCCCTCACCCTGACAATAACCTTATATCTTTTTGGCCTGCTTTTTCTACTCATATAATTGTTTTTGTCATGATGGTAGCAGCGTTTTTTGTGCCAGAAACATATCCCCAGAGCAGCTGTGATGAAAAACACAGTAGCAAGTTTTGCAAGTCATTATTAGTCATTTGCCAAAAATGAATGGCAGTTCGGGCTGGAAGTATGTTACCCAGACGATGCCCAGGAAAGCAACATCCATGGCGTTTGCCAGGGGCTTTCTTCTTCCCACATGGACACGACTGACTTTCACTGAGGGTGGTCAGAATGAATCATGTCCTGCCAGGAGAGAGCTGGGACCCATTTCTTGGAAGGATTAAGAGTGGAGGCAGAGCCTGATTCACAATGTCTAATTTTCCTTGAAAAAGTGATTTTGAAAGCTCCCTATGCTGTCAGTTCAGATTCAGTGGCCTGTCAGTGCCTGAACTGTTATTTTCTCCTTGCTCCTTTCCCTAAATGCAGTTATTGCATGTCTAGGGGTTACAAATCCACACTCCTGACTTGCAGTTTCTTGTGCCTGTTCTTTTCAAGTCCCAGGATTGAGATTTCCCCGTCCCTTTGGATCTTCCCATGTGATGCTATGGCTGTGACTTCCAATCAGCTCCATCCTTTCCACACCCTCTTCTCACTGCTGCCTTCGCCCCACGCTCGACACCAGCCCTTTGTTGAGCACCACAGGCAGGGTGGCAGGCTGGTTGGAGTAACCCTCGGTTGTCCTATTTCTGCTCCATTTTTACTGCACCACAGCCCTTTTTCCTTCTCCATATTCTGGTTGTTTGTGGTTGGAAAACATCTGAGGCTTTTTTCCTCATTAAAAAGTCTAGCTTTAGGTTAATTTTCACAGAATCGCAGAATCACAGAAAGATAGGGGTTGTAAGGCGCCTTCGGAGGTCATCTAGTCCAACCCCTCTGCCAGAGCACGTCCACCCACAGCAGGTTGCACAGGATGGTGTCCAGGCGGGTTTGGAATGTCTCCAGAGTCGGAGACTCCACCATCTCTCGGGGCAGCCGCTGCCAGTGCTCTGCCACCCTCAAGGTAAAGAAGTTGTTCCTCATGTTCAGACAGAATTTCCTGTGTTCCAGTTTGTGTCTGTTGCCCCTTGTCCTGTCACTGGGCACCACTGAAAAGAGTCCGGCCTCATCCTCTTGCCACCTGCCTTTTAGATGTTGATGGGATCCCCTCTCAGGCTTCTCTTCTCCAGTCTGAACAGCCCCAGGTCTCTCAGCCTTTCCTCATAAGAGAGGTGCTCCAGTCCCTTGAACATCTTCATAGCCCTCCGCTGGACTCTCTCCAGTAGTTCCTTGTCTTTCTTGAACCGGGGAGCCCAGAACTGGACACAGTTACTCCAGATGTGGCCTCACCAGGGCAGAGTAGAGGGGGAGGATGACCTCCCTTAACCTACTGACCAAGGTCTTTTTAATGCACCCCAGGATGCCATTGGCCTTCTTGGCCACAAGGGCACATTGCTGGCTCATGGTCATCCTGGTGTCCACCAGGACTCCCAGGTCTCTCTGCAGAGCTGCTTTCCAGCAGGTCACCCCTAGCCTGTACTGGTGCGCGGGGTTATTCCTTCCCAGGTGCAGGACCCTACACTTGCCCTTGTTGAACTAAGAATTTTGACAGTTCTTATGTTACGTCTCCTCTCCCCAGACTCTGAGATGCTTCCTTTTTTGCTTTTGTGTCCCTTTTTGCACGCTTGATGACTCCTACTCTTTTGCCACATTAAGATAGCCAAGTAGGTCAGTGAGGATTCCTTTCTCTTTTACCAGGGAGATACATTTGAAGGCATCTTTTTGTGTTTCTTAATAGAAATTCCAACCTCATTCATCAGAGCTGTCACTGAGCCCTTCAGTCCTCCTGACTCCTCCAGCTCTACTTCCTTTTTGATATTGAAAGCCGTAGTTTTACTTAAAGTGAGTCAAGTTGTGGTCACTCAGTTTAAGGCTATTTGCCATGACTCAGAAAGCACTCTTTCGGTGCTTACCCAAAAGCAGGTCAGAAATAGTGACTTGTGAGGAAGCCCATCCAGGAATAACTGGGCTCCACCAAGATAGTAGAGTGATTTCCCCAGTTTCCCCCCAGGAAATCTCCATCAAGAGCACAATTCCCGGTAGCTTCCCTTTCTCTAACACCATGCAGATGTCATTGCCAAGGTCAAGTCTTGGTCAGACGCTCGGTGTCACAGCATCACATCTCAGTATGATTCTGTCCCAGACAGACTGGTCCCTGACAGACCTCAGTTCTTTGCATCAGCAACGCATCAGTGGCTTGTGATTTATCAGAGACTACCACACCGTAGCTCTTGCTGCTCTGTCGAAATCCTGCCAGAGAGTCTGGACCAACTCACCTGATAATTTTAAGGGCTTTTGTGGTCTTGATTGGGGAATGTGTCTCTTCAAGTGCAATATGTTCCTCCATCCCTGAAGGCCCTTTATGAATTTCATGGACTTATTTGGCTCTTTAAATCCTCCCTTGCTGGGAGGATATTACTGTGAGCTTAGGGACGGCTGTGCTCTGTCTGGCCTTCCGTAGGAGCATGCCTTCTTGTTCAGATCTGCCTTTTATCCTCTGCCACTTTTGATTTGTTGGTGTTGGTGTTTCTTCTCCCACTAGTATTTTTTCAAGCCTGGTTTTAAGTACAAGTGAAGTTTACATATATTATGTTGTTTATAGCAGACATTTCTCCTTTAGTTTAACTGGAAGTGCTGCATCAGGGGTGGTCCTTCCTTCACTTCAAATCACCTTTTGATTGACCAGCGATCACTGCCACTTTCCACTGAGTGCTACATGGACAGCCCAAGCTTGGCTTTGCTTGATGGCCAAGGGCCCAGATAACCTTCCCTTCTGCAAGTTCTCCTTCCAAAGAAATAAAATCCTCCATTTCCAACCTGGGGAGAAAAAAAAAAACAAAACCACCCCAAACCCCCAAAAGGACCATGATCTCATCAGGTATGAGAAATTCTTCTGGGGACATATATTTGGCACTCTCCTGTCAGCCTAAAGAGTGAAGAGCCTATTTTGAGGAGTCCCTGTGAGACCTTGGATTTGGGTCGTCTCCAGTAGATGACAGGCTGGTCACCAGAGCCCTTTCAAACCAGCTCAGCTAGACAGAATTGTTTCACTTCAATCAGATGCATCCTTACACCCGCCCCTTTTGTGTGGGATTTCTTCCTGTTGATGTTCTTTTTGCAGCGGGCAGGGAACTTAGAAAGGATGGGAAAAATTGTCTTCCTGTGATGCTGTCATTAAATGTATACCCTGGGAACTGCCTTTTTGGCAGAAATTTGGATAAATCATATATTTCCCTTTGTCTTGGAAATACATAAAAAATTTGAAAGCGGTCACAAAGCTGTATTGTTATCAGTGAATGTGGTTTGGGGAAACTTTGCTTTACTGTTTCTTTTCCGTACATTTATTTGGGGGTTTTTGGCTGCTTTTCTCTTGCATAGGCAGTAAAGTTCAAATTATTGTCAGATTTGGAGATTTTAGCCCAGCTTCACTTGCAAAAGAGGCCAGAACTTGATAAAACACATACTATTGGAGGTGGAAAGGCTCCCACTCACTTTGGGAAACTGTTGCTCATGTGTCAGAGAACATCCAAGAAATGTTTCATTTTATGATGGTTTCAGAGTTAAAGAAATGGTGCTCCTTTGAATCAGAAGAGTAGATGGATACTGGATCACACTGGTACAATTCCTATGCTGCTATAGCATCACTATTTGACTTTTGATTGGACTTTGCTGAGGACAAAACAGTAGTATGGAAATGTGCTTTCCCCCCTCCACTGTCATTATAGACTGCCCAATCAAATTGTATTTTTAAAAAAATTACCCAATCCACTTGAAGATTGGAGAAAATAAATTTGGAAATGGGATCTCCTTTGCATATCAAAAGGAGATATAACGAGATGCAATGTCTGTAAGCAACATCCAGACAAATCTGGACTAGAAACACAGTTAAAAAATTGAATGGTCAAAGTAGTCAACCATAAGATACCTTATGAAGATTTGATTTATGGATAGGACATGTAGGTTTCTCCATCACTAGAAGCCAAGATTGTTTGCTTCTAGGTGCTCAGCATGACTCAGAGACACCCCGGGGAACACATGGAGAAACTAATTTAGGACAAGTGTCATGCCTGGGTTGGGCAAGAGGTGAAAACAGGACAAGGTTCATGCTTGGGTTAGGCAGGAGATGACAAAAGACAATCATTACAGTCCACCTCATCCTTATAATCACAGATTTGCATTAAGTAGGTAATTATCAACAATATGCCCTTCAAATCTCAGTTCTCATGTAGGCAATAGAAGAGTTCATCTGCAGAGAAGTTTAACCCACCAAAGACTTTTGCAGTTTTGTGCTGGAAAGACTGTTGCAGTTGTTGTAGATGGAGTGGACCAGACTCACTGGCATCGCTGTAAGCCTGCAAGAAATATTATATACACATGGTGCAGGGAAATTCTGCTGCAGCCTCTGGGCTGCAGCGTGGTATGGCAGGTGGACAGGAGTTATAGAAAGTGGAAATGAAAATGAGGTGGTTTGTGCAGATAAAAGCAAACCTCCTGCTTGTCTGGTGGTGCTATGATGACAGTCAAACTGTCAGGATGCAAGAGTTCTCTCAGGGGGTGTTTGGTGGCTCCGCTCCCTGATGGAGGGGTGCCCCAACATGCTGATGAGGACATTTCGGGTTCTTAGGCTCTGGTAATATCAAGCTTCAAAGGAAGAAAAACTGTCAAGTTAACACTAACAGAAAAAAAAGAAGAAGAAAGAAAAGAGGCCCGTGTTTTGTGGTTAACAATCAACGAGTGTCACGTCTCTTTCCAAAGCAGAGGCCTCTTGACTTTTGCTTCTGTCTCATTCAATTATGCTCAAAGGGCCATATTTAAAAGCTTCAGGAAAAGGAGTCAGACCCTTACAATAAAAGACATGAAGCTGTGTTTGCGAGTGCCAGCGTTTGGTTCCTGCAGCTCACATGCTGCAGAGTAGTTGAAATGCAATGAGATGTCAGGGAAGGGCTGATGCTGGGCTGACAGGTAACCTCTGAGACGCCGTGCTTGCCTGGGTACGTCCTGGTTTGGTAGTTTCAGAGTGTCTTAATAAAGACATTTCTGATGACAGATTAATCAGGTTGCCAATTTTCTTGCCCCAGACAGATAATTTGGAAGAAATACTCCAAAAGCGTGAACCTTTTTCTTGACCAAGACACAAATTCCCGAAAAGTCTATGTCTGAGGCCCTTAAATTTCTGCAGTTGGGCATAAGGGATGCACATAGCTTGTTCTGGATCAATGTGTATCTCCCTTCTTGAAGGTCTAAGACCCCCATGCAACCCATGCACATGAAGGCCTGGGATCCCCCATTCACCCACAGCCCCAGGACTGTGACTGAAATCCTTGACCCAACTGTCTCAGGATTATTAGTTAATGTTGGTGGATACTTATGTCCAACAGACCTTTTTTTCTATGCTGTGTCATGAGTTTCTTGTTGTTCCTCTTGGGTTGGAGCTCTTGGAGCTGCTGTTGGAAATCTTAGGGCAACAGGGCACAGGCTCAATGCGGCACAGGGTTTCACAAGCATTTCTCAGCTTCCTGCATGGGCAGGCACATCTCTAGGTCTACCTTCATCCTCTTATTTTTTACCAGGATGGAAGGAAATCATACAGATGATTCTGTTCCCGCTTCTGTTCCAGCTATATAAAATGCTGAGAGCCTCCCCTACTTTTTCTGATTTGTTTCAAAGTTTATTTGAAGCTAAGGATGGGCAAATGGGATGAAACTGGGATGGTGCTGAGCCCGGACTGGGAAACTGAACTGCAAAAGCTCTTGGATAGGGAGATAGGGAAGGAAATATGTTACAGCATTAATCAAAAATAAATCTTCCTCTATTGTTTTTCTTCTCCAAGTAAAATTCTAACAGATACTCGTTTACAGTTTGGATATACACCGTGAAATGTTTGACATACGGTTAACTTCACGCTGTTAATTATTTGAGGCTTTCTAGAAGTCTTATGTGGGATTTGGTGCAGAGCTGTGTGGCTCAGCAGATGCCATGCAGGAGGGATGGCATCTTTTCCTGCCACTTCTTTGTTGGGACGGTTGCTCACAGGCTGTGTCGTCTCATCAGCTGGGATGTCAGTATCTGCTTGGAAAATTCATTCCCATTCCTAATTTAGCCATGTGCAGTAGGCACAGGATGTGCATATTTTGGAAGAGGGATTGCATCAGGGATGAGGGTCAGCAGGAGGGGCAGTGCGGAGCGGATCCGCAGGTGGTTTAACTCACTGCCCGTGAGAACTGGCGTGCAGCAGCTATTTGCCTTTCCCATGAGCAGAGCGTAGCCAGAGGACCCTTCTCTCTGCTCAGCATTCAAGCCTTGGTCCTTCTGACATCCTGGGGGTCCAGTGCTGAGTGCCAGCATGGTCCAGAGCTTCTGGAGAGCCTTTTTGGGATTTGGTTTTTTTTTTTTTTTTACAAACCAGACTTACGTTTTGAGCAAGCCAGAGACTTTTTTGTGTGTACACAAGAGCTGGAGTTCGGGCTAAGCAGCCATGTAGACACAGCCAGTGGGAGCAGTGGAGCTTAAAACTTCAAGCTCTGCTTTGTTCCCCATGAAGCCAGCGAACATTAGATTCTCCTGCTTACTGGGGAGGCAGGAAAGACAGGAATTTCAAAACTTCATTCCTTCAATTCGCCTTTCCCTCAAAAATGCTGCTCTTCCTTCAACTTCTTCTCTGGTCTCCAGTGTAAGCCAAGTTTTCATAACTCCTTCTTCCCCCACCCTCTGGTTTGAATTACTGCAGTGTCTATCACTTTTAGCTGACGTTGTGAATAAACTCTTATAACGCAGAGAACATCTTGCTTTCTAAATCACTTAAGTGATAATCAAATTTAACAGGATGATTTAGAGCCCAGGAAGTTTGGAGGGTGTGTTTATTTTACTAACATTTCTTGTACACACAAGTGACCATCCTGCTGACTATCCATATGAAGAACTGCTCGTGGGAAATACTGTGACTTTTGCTTTGCTACCCGATTTCCACTTTTACTGTAATCCAGTGTTTTGGAGGGTGCTAAAATCACAGCTTTTGTTGCCGGAGACGGACTAATGCTGAAAACTCCCCAGAGAGAAAGGAAGTTTCATCCAAGTGGAGGCCAGACAGACAATTATTTTTCTTTAATAAGAACAACAGCCGCTCGGTGCTGCATCATACGTGAAACTAATAATGAGTTAAATAGTAACAACAACAGCTGGTGGAAAGTGAAAGAATACTAGGAAATAGCTCTTCAGGCATCCTACAGTTAACTTGTGGACTTCATTGCCACAGGAGATTGTTGTGATGATTGCTATTGTACAAACCCCAGTGGTCCTTAGTCAAGAAAAACTGATGCTTATCTGCATAAGAAATCTCCAAGGGAGGTTTCTGGAAGAGCTTGTCATAGCGGCAAGATGGGACAAGAATGACTCCATGCTTTACTGTGCAGACAAGGTGACTGCTCATCATGGCTAGGAAACTCTGTCAAGGCTTCCTGGGAAGCCTGGCTAGCCTAAAATAGATAAACTGTGAATAGATTGTTCCTGGAATCATAATGCTTAATCTACCATGCTTCCTCATTTCCCCTAAGCCCCTCTCTGTTCCCTCAAATTAGTGGTCAACTGAATAGAAAAGGGTTTCTGAGTGCAACAGCTGTCACATTTCCATCGCAAAATCCCTCGTCAACTCTACCTGCCTCCAATCTGATTCTGCAGAAACATTGTTTTCCAGCCTTATTTTGGATCTTAATTAATGCCTGTGAAATAAATGCTGTAGTGCCATGGGGAAGATGGTCTGTGAGCTCACAAGCAGTGTGAGGGTCTCCAGCCTGAGTCTTCCATCTCTGCATTGGCAGATTCTGCCTCAGGCAGCTCTCATAAGATGTAAGATTGTGTGAGGATCCAAGCAAATTTATTCAGTTCTTCTGCATATCTTCACACCAGCAAGGTTTTCTCAGAGTCTGCACATTCATTTTGACATTAAATTTCCTATATAGCTTTGTGAGTTTATACTTCTAGCAAACTTGGCCTGTACTTTTTCTACTGATGCCCATAATATGCTTCGTTTTAAGACCAACTGGACAAGCCAGGATTTTCTAGTTATTTTATTTCCAGAATACAGTCTGAAACATGGAGCTAAAACATACATGAACCTCCTATCATCATAATCAGATATATATCATAGTGTTACATAGGAAGGGCTGTCTGTACAACAACTGGGAAAAGGTGTGAGTCATCGTTTCTTACTCCATATACCTAAGTGGAACATCACACCACAGCTCATAAGATGTGATTACATGTGAAAGAGAAGATTTGAACGATCAAGGGTTATCGCTGAGATTTTGTAATAGAGGTGACCTGTGATTCACTTCTAATTTCTGAGGGTTTTGCAGTTTTTTTGGAGCTAACCAAAAGCAACGAGGAATGCTTCCTGTAACATCCAGAGCCCTTCACTGTACAAAGGCATCGACACGCCGTTTTGGACACATAAAGGGCAAAGGGCTTGCCAAACAGTTATGTCCTGACACTTCACTATTGGCTGAAAATTGACATCCACGCATTACTTCATATCAGCTCAGCTGTGTCTTGTAGTCATTATATTGGCTCAGGAGCTGCTTTTTTTTTGCAGCCATGAATACATACATAACTCGTGTGTGCTGTTCAAGCTGTCTTGCTGGAGATCTGCCATCAGCCGGGGAGGTCATAGGCATCTGATGGCTAGAAGGACAAATGAGTCTGAGAAAATCAATAAAAGCTCTACAGAGCAGCCCAGGAATCCTTCCAAATGATGGGGATCTGCTGCAAACCCTACCTTTTCAAGTATTTGGTGCTATTTCAGAAAGCTTAGCCCCAGAAAAACAGCTGCTTTACTAAGTAAATAAAAGTGTTCTGTATTTTTCCTGCCTCCTGAAAGCAAAATCCATCCAAGGCAGCATCAGATGCACCAGAAAACCTAGTGTTTCTGTTCACTGGGCTGTTTCTTTCTGACTGCACAAACTTTCAGCCTAGTACTCTTGTGAAGTCTCATTTTCAATAAAAGAACAGCCAAGTTGCAGCCAGCATGTGTCATGGGAACATGACCGGGAAGAAACACTTAGAAGAAAGAAGGACCCAGGACTACACAATATCTTGATAGTTGATTGGATTAGAGTGATTAATACTAACAACCCAGAATAAAATGCAAAGTTTGGTGAGGTTTTGGGTGAAACCAAACATTGCACTTTCCCATGAACTCTTTTGCTCCCTGGCTGAGTTTTGCTCATACCCTTAATACTCCCGTTGCTTCCTTTTTTCAATACCTGGGATAGTCATGTTGCCCAAATATTGGGTTTATAGTTATGGTTAAATTTCTGTTCTTCTTGCCCAGGACAAACAAAGAGGAGGAGAAAGAAGTCTAGCTGAAGTCATGTAGGCCTTTTGAATCAAGGACAGATGCTTGTCTAGAGGACGCTGTGACTCAGGCATACACATCTGAATTGCCTTTTGAAATATTGCCATCAGGGTTTTCTTAGGAGGGCAGCTGGGTAGTTATAACAGTGTTTTCTGTCTGTCAGAACCATGACTCTATACATCCTTTCATTAAAAAACACCTTTTCCTTGGTTTTTTAAGAAGCTGAACTTCAGCTGCTGATTCCTAGATGGAGTAACTACCTCCAGCCATCATGAGCTATGAAACGCCTCTTTTACCACCATTGTTACAGCTCTTATCCAAAGTCCATTGGACTCTGCAGCTCTTCACTGGCTCTTGCTGGCCCTGGTCTGGTGTATTTATACACAGAAAAAGCTGTCTTGAAAAATTTTTGAGGCTTGGGTTTTGCTGCCACTTTACATATTGAACATGACTGAGGTTTCGGTAATTGTTCCAATGGTGAAAAGCAGAAGAAATTTAGCTTACCCGAACAATCGCTCTTGTCTGATGATCTGGGTTTGATTATGGCCCTTTGTAGATGTCTGAAAGTCAGTTCATATCCTTGCTTCAGAGGTGAACCCTGTAAAATACATTTAGTGTCCTACTGAGTATTGCTCACATTTAATTCTGTGTTTATTTTTGGTCACAAACTCAGTGGGAAACTGCGTAAACAAAGCTGCTATAAGCATACACACGCGCACACAAAAAGGTTGCCAAGCAAACGGTGCCAATCTGAGTAAGTCTAATGTAAACACAGAGTCTAGACAAAATGATCTAGAGACAGAAGCCAGCTCTGATGTCAAAGGAGATCAAATGTTGATAAAATTGCTAGAACCAAGGATCCAAAGGGCGTTTGTGTTAAACTTGGATAGCGGTTAACAGTGATATTTTTACTCAGCTTGAGTTAATGGAGTTTTTGACCTAATATATTACTTCAGACATCCTAAATCTGCATCCAGCATCTGATTTAACAGGTCTGAAAAGCCCCTGCTTTGATTAGTCCTTAGATGTCTTTCTGGACTGCAGGGTACGAAGGCCCTCTTCTACCTCTGGGCAAAACCTCAGTGTGCTGTTCCCTAACACGTCCTCTGTGGTGCCTCCACAATGCTGTCTGGCGTGGAGAGGTGTATGGTCTCAGGGACAGACCAACTTTCCCTGGTCCCCAAATCCCCTTCCCATGTCTGTTGCCTCCCGTGAACGTAGCAGGTCCAAGCACCGCAGCAGCTCTGCACGAAAGGGGGCCACCCCTTTCTGTTCTGCAAATACTCTTGAGTGGGTCATGCGGAGCTGGCTGCAGTCAATGCTGCTGAGATCTGCTGGCTGCGGCTGCAGAGGAACTTCTCAGAAACTTCTATGCATTTATTTGCATTTCCAAGAAGGGCTTCAAGGTAAGGAACGGTTAAAGCCCAGCAGCTGAGCAATGCTTACTGTCAGGAAATACGCTCCCAGCAGCACTGCAATGACAAAATAAGGCATAAACTCCATCTGATCTGTGCCACACCTACTTTTGTGAATAAAGCAACAGTATGGCATCTTGAGGCTGTATTACCACTGCACAGCAGTCGCAAAGGAGCTGCTGCCTCAGCCCAGAGCATTCAAGAATGATCAGCCATCCCCCTTCTGTGCTTCACTGTTCTTCTTGTATTTTGCATGCCTGATCTGAGATCTGTATCCCATATTCTACTCACTCATTGTGTCGATGGGTCTGGTTGCAAGAGCACTTGGTCAGATCCTAATTTGTCCTGAGGTTGTCCTGCCAACATCTGCACGCTCTCTGTTCTGGAAGGGAAACTTAGCCTGATTTCTGTAATACAGCAACAAAGTTTTCCAAAACCAAAATAACTTTTAGAGAAGAAAAGAAACCAACAACATTATTCATGGGAAATGATGTAGAGTGAAGAACAATATGTCACTTACTAAACAGGTTAGGGTCAGTGGCATCATAAGCACCATGAAAGAGAAAATCTGCTGTGTGGTTCCTGTGGTGGGACAGATCTCCCACAGCCTGTGTCCTCAGCTGCCTCTCTTCCCAAAGCACTCTTCTGCTCCAATTGTCTTCCAGGACTAGCTGCAAGCCTCTCCCAGAAGATGATCTTCATTGCTTCCAGTTAGGCAGATGTTTAACCTGTGGGATGCCTCTCTTGTGGCCCCTTGGCCAATGATGTGCTAATGAACCGGTGGGATTGAACCATGGCATTGATGCTCCTGGAGATCTCTTCTGAGGAACCAACAGGGAAATCAGTCTTGATATTACCTGTGCAAGGGCCACCACCAGCTCTGTCCCCTCTGATGCCAGGGCCTCTCCTGGGCACAAGGTGTGCAAAGGTGAGCTGTGCCTGCACCCCCCCTTCCCACTTTCCCCAGCCCTTACTAGGGAAAGCTCTAGGGAAGATGTTCTTTCATATTTCCTCCAGCTGCCCCTAAAGGCACAGAAAAGCTCTGAAATGAGGGAAGTCATATAATCTATGTTTTGGATTTTGCTTAAAAGACTATTAACCCCCCTCCCTTTTTTCTTTCGGTGGGATTTCCTTTGTTTTACTGAGCAGCTGCAGGCTGCGAGGTCCCAGAATTGTAATTTTGGCCTGCAACAGCCCTGTATACTGTCACAGTGTGTATTACATATCCAATAAAGCCTGACTATTGCGTCCTCTGGGCACACTTTAAAATAATTGCTTGTAAAAGCACATACTCATCTCAGCTGCACTCATCTGAGGGACCAGCGACAGAAAAGGCTCCCTGACTTCCCAGACCACAAATTCTCCATATCCTTCTCCATTGCACTCACCCCACATCAACTTCAGCCCCCCCAAAATAAGCTTTTCCAAAGGAATCACTCAATGTCAGTCTCTTTCCCTTCAGCCTCACTCAAGGCTTCATGGAGATGGCCCAACATGTAGTGGAAGAAGCGCCTCAAGGGCAAGGGGGTGGTGGAGGAGAGGGAGTGGGATTGTCCTGTTTATCCTGTAAGAGATAATCCAGCCTTTTTCACCTCTTCCTCCTCCATAAATGCGCATGGAGGAGAAGCAGGGCCGGACCGTGGAGACGGCTGTTGACTTGCCTACACAGACACCGTGTCACCCTGATGGCTGCCATCACTCTCTGCCTTTGGGCATAGGGTATTGTTCAAACAGCAAAACTCCTGCATAGCACCGAAGAAAAACAATTTCTCCAACCAGCATGGCCTACAAACCCCTGAGAATTTTCCTTTCCTCCTTCAAGTCTTAAATCCTCTGTGCAAGCAAGGAGCCCATAGCTCTTGCTTGGCTGTTTCACCCTGTCTCAGAGTGGCTATTAGAAATTAGTGACGAGTGAACATCCAGTGCTTTGCAGTTTGGGGTCGCTTCACTTTAAATAAGCATCCAAACATTCACAGCTGAGCTAGCCAAAGCTCATTTGTCTCAAAATTTTCTCACGCGATTTCAGGCATAATTTCTTCTGGCCACAGCTGGGAGTATAAAGAGAATAGTCCTCTTTGCTGTGTTTTGGCATGTTTGGCTCGAGTGCTAGCCAGAACTGAAAGTTAGAAGAAAAAAAAAATCTATCTATCTATCTATCTATCTATCTATCTATCCATCTATCCATCTATCCATCTAATGTACTTTATGTATGTCAATGCATATAAAAACTTCAAAGACTCAGAACCCTAATGAAGCTGTATTCAAAATTGGTTTGGGTTGGACATAAAGTTTTGGAAAATGGTTCGTCATTTCTAACCTCACACACACATACTTATTAGGAATCAGCATTTCAGTCCATTTTGAAGAAAAGAAATCATGAGATCTGGCTGGGTTGGTTTTTTTTGTGTGTGTGTGCGTGTTTTCAAGGGTATCCATTTACAGAAAGTATCAGGCAAAAGTTTATCTGCTGACAGTTCATTGTGAGAATTCCAGGCAGGGGCTTGCAATATGTACACAAGGTGTTTCATTGTGAACTTTCTGAATGTGAGAGTATTAAAACTCAAGAAATACACATAGCGAGTTGCAGAAGATTAATTCTCTTCCTTTCATTTCTGTACTTGCAAGGAATCTTTGCCAGTCCTCTTTCCATTCCGTAGCACAATAACTCCCATAAAAGAGCAGAGAGTGTCTGCTCTGTGCAACGTTTCTGCTTGTTTGTAACAGGAGGAGGGAACAAAAAAGGGTTGAATTTATTACAGCTGGTGGGGAAAATCTGGTTTTGTCCATTTTACCTGATTGTTGCTGAAACCATATGTACGATATAAGTGTAAAGAAGCATACCTGTAAAGAATTTCTGCCATTGAGCTTTCTGCAGGGTTTTCCTGAAGTCTGACCTTCAGCAATCATGGTTTTGCCTTGTTTTACAGAGATCTAATTGTTCCTAATTTCCTGTCGATAAATGGTACAAGGTGTGGAGTTGCACTTTTAATGTTAAATTTCAATCATTTGTCTGACTTAGTAGACATGAATAGCTCTTTCAAAGGTAAGTGCTTTCAGTTCATGTAGGACATATTTATACTGAAAATCTTTCTTGAGTGGATAAAGCCATTATTAAGGACGTAGGAAAATATTTCCTACCTACAGTTGTCAAGCTCTGGAAGAGCTATGGGCACAGGGCTGTTCTGATCACAAGAAATCTCAAGATGTCCTCCCACTCTTGAGGTGATCCTTGTGGCACAAAGACAGTGATTCCTCTTGGAAACATTGCTGGCCCTTTGGTATCCTGTCTCCTCTTCCCCATGATTTCTAGTAAAGACAAGTTGTTTTAATGGCTGTATTTTTGTGTAAATCATGAATGTCTCTTGCAGTAATCTGCTTTTTTTGCAACCAGTTTCTCCTGCTGTCACTGATAAGGGCTTCGTTAGGCTAGGTTAGGCTGTAAGGAAATCAGCTTGGGGATTAATTCTTCAGGGGTTAGCTCTTCCACAGTCTTCTCCTGCCCTCAGAAGCAGGTGGGGAAGTTCCCTACATCACTGCCGTGCCCATGGTGTGTAGGAGCTGCAGCATGGGCTGCCCTGAATCACGGAGACGGTAGTCAAGAAAGCATCTAGCTCTGGGAAGGGAGCATTGGTTGCCTGACTTGAAGCCTCTATCAGAGCCCCCATCTGAATGTCTTCATCCAAGATATTCGGCAATATTTCTGCTGGACCTTGATCTTGCTAGGTGTGATGCAAAGAGTAGGGTTTCTACCAGTTAACACTTCAAAGAGGCAATAAAGTCCCAGGGAAAATTGCTTTTGACCTGTGATGATGCAATTAAGGATTTGCAAAACTGTTTTAACAGGCTGCAGGAAAACTTATAAGAAAACGATTAATGATTTCTGATAAACCAGTCCAGGTAAAGCAATTTGTGCATAGACAATAAGTACTTGACTTTATTGTAGACATGAGTAATGTTTCAGTAAATTACCATTTACTGAAATCTTTAAGTCATCAGTCATTAATCCTGTAAGAGTTCCACAGATGAACTTAGGCATATGTTGCTAAACAGTATTTAGGAGCAGATTTTAAAAAAAAAAATATGACTCACCACATAATTTTCCCAGCCGATATGGATCCTGAAGCAGAGTAATTATTCCAATTACAACATCCTTGTATTTGGTATTTTTCATTCAGTTTTACACACTATTTTGAAAGCTTTTGACTGGATACTAAATTCTGTCTGAGTCTTTTCTCCCTTTCTAAAGCACTCAATTACACCAAAAAAATCCATTCATTTCTCAATACGTGGAGCTCTTCTTCTATTTGTTGTGTATGTTACTGCTTCTCAACTATTGAATCTATGAAAAGTGACCATGTCTTTCCTATGAAAAAAAGATGTGTATCAGACCTTTTCCTTAACATAGAGCACATTTTAATATAATTCAGCTCATACCTAATCCCCTCCTGCACAGATAACATTTTATACTCAAATTTTACTCTTTGAGCTTTTCAGCCTTTCAATTCCAGTGCTGGATCCATATCAGGTTTCCTCTCTTAAATAGCTCTCCTGTCTGTTTCGTATAACTTCCAATGTTTTGCAGGGTATCTTAGTTTCAAAATCTATTGGTCTGCTATGCTGGGACTACATATGTCTCTCTCGTGTTTAACTATCTCCTGCAACCTGTGAATACAGCATAATGGGTTTGCAAAGATAAAAACCTTTACCAACAAAATAATACGCCTTTCGTTACAAAATGGACCCTGGAAAAAAAGTAGATGCTCGAAATGAAAAATATTTCAAGAGAAGAAGTATCTAGGTCACAGCTTTTCCCAATTTTTGTAATTTAATGCAGCCTGGAATAATTGCTGCATACATTCTTTTGAAATCAAGTCCTATAATGTTCTTACTGCTCAATCTCTGTTTTCAAATACTCCTGGTAATGTGCATTGTTCTGTTTTCCAAATAATTACATTGTAAAAATGCTAAAGAAGTAAGTTGAATCAGAGTTTATCCAAATATTGAAGAGAAATGTAGCCATCCGCGTCAGCCTGTTAGCTGTTGGTTTCTTCATGGGAAATTAACTCCACTTCTGAAGATCTCACTGTCACAAAGCCCCAAACTCTTGAGAAAAATATATTCTGGTGGAGGAGACAGGGGAAGTAAAAGACTTATGGCCTGAGTCTCAGGTAATCTTAGGGGAAACTGAGGAAATTAAGTAGTGCATAAATGATGCATAGGCTTTCTGCGTCTTCTGTGCAATTCCCTTTGGAGAAAACAGCGGGATCATGCATGATTTCTTCTTCAGGATTGTGCCCTTTTCCTCTTCTGTGTGTTGCAGAAGACATTTTAAGAGCACTCTAAAGCAATTTAAAAGCATCTGATGGAGGTAAAAAAGGTTAAAGGTTTCGTCTACAGTCCCTAGAAATTACCTGGCAGTCCCAGCTTTAAAAAATGACTGGAAAACTAGTTTTGCTGGTCAGCGCAGGAGTGCAGGGGGGAGATTCTGAACAGGCAATAGCAGAAAAGCAATTTCACTCTCCCTTGTCAGTCTCAGAAAATAAAAGGTGAGCATATACTACCTATGGTTTGAGACAAAAATATTTTTCTTTCCCTTTAGCTTCACATATTTCTGCACACCACTTCATATGCCACCAGGTCAGGGTAAAGATACGGAAGATAAGTACTGCAGAAGTATATCCACTTATCTGCTAAGAGAGAAAATACTGGCAGATATTCAGGTCAGCCATAAGTGTTTGAAAAGCTAGTCTATTAAACTAAAAGATTATTTTCCACTTTGTAGCAGAAAAAAATGAAGCACTTGAAAAATCTCAACATGTTTCATGAATCCTTCATGAAAAATAGTTGAATATAAGTATGAAGTGGACCTCACAAGTTAATGTTCTGCATTCTTCCGTATCTTTTTGCACACATGCCCTTTGAAATTAATAGACTTAACCCCTTCTCACTTTTGTTGTGTTTAAAGAGAATCAGTTTTCAAATAGGAAAAAGAGGAAAGCTTAAACCACTCCAGTGAATAGTCACTGATCCTCCCTCTCAACCACTGCACTCCATCACCATCTCTTCACGTCCCATTGAAAAGTGTCCTATGTTTTACGTAACTGAGATCTGGACCATTTCTGTTGCTGAACAGCCCGATATGCTTCTCACAGAGGAGTTCAATGGCATCTAAAGACAAGTCAGGAACATCCATCTCCCTGTTACTTATTGCCAGATTTCTTGTCTTACCATTGGTGACCAAATAATTTTTGCAATGGATGATTTCCATATGCCCAGCTAAGTTGCCATGGCATTTTTAACTGCAGAAAGTATTGGGCTCTTTTTTTTAATTATTATTATTTTATTTTCCCCATTTTCTATGTGTGATTTAATACAGAGATCTGACTGGCCCCGCAAAACAAAGCTTAAATTAGAATCATAGCATCACCTAGGTTGTAAGGGACCGCTAAGATCATCAAGTCCAACCATCAACCTAACACTGCAAGTCCACCATTAAACCATGTCCCTCAGCACCACGTCTACCCATCTTTTAAACACTTTCAGGGATGGCAACTCCACAGCTTCCCTGGCCAGCCTGTTACAACATTTGATAACCCTTTTGGTGAAGAAATTTTTCCTAATATCTAATCTAAACTTTCCCTGGTGCAACTTGAGGTCCTTTCCTCTTGTCCTATCGCTTGTTACCTGGGAGAAGAGACCAACCCCCACCTCGCTACAACCTCCTTTCAGGTAGCTGTAGAGAGCGATAAGGTCTCCCCTTGGCCTCCCTTTCTCCAGACTAAACGACCCCAGTTCCCTCAGCAGCTCCTCAAAAGACTTATTCTCTAGCCCCCTCACCAGCTTAGAAAACCTTTAATTGAGTTGTTCCCTATCAATCCAAATAGGTGTCTCATTACTCCTGCAGGAATAGAGGTTAACCAGTTCAGTAATTAGTGATATACTCCAACAACCTAGCTGTCTTAAGTGGTGTTTTTGCCAGATTTTTAATTACACAGCATAGATGGGGCAGATTTTAAAATACTTTAGCCCTTTTCAAATTTAATTATAAAGTTGAGGTGGGTTTTCTTGAGAAGTCGTCATTACTGCGTCCGTATTAACAAACTTGTCTGGATTGCCCTTAAGAGTGTTTCTAAGGTGTTAAGTCTTAGTTTTTATTCTTTAGGATGATGACAGTAATCGGATTGCACTGTTGATTTTTTTCCCCCTGCTCATATGATAATGACCATAAATAGCCATATTTCCATCTGAATCAGTAGACACACACTCACTAATAACCAGCGTTCACCGGGGGTCAATATCTTTGTATTTAGCATAGCTACACACTGTTGCCTGTGTCTGCTTGCTTTCAGCTGTCGTGGTGTCACAGAGCATGTACGATACACACTGTTCCTGCCCTCCAAAAGTCTCTTCATCAGGTTCAAATAATAACAATCAAATTATTCATCCATTGAATTTTACTTTTTTTTTTCCTTATCTGGAATAATCTAAGAACATTCTTCTTAGTTGTTACAAAAATTTCCTCACAAATAATTGATCATCTGTCAATTTTTTGTCAATATTCAAATGCCATCTTCTTTTTATTATTTTTATTATTATTATAAGCCATTAGATTTACAGGAGAGTGTAATACGACTTCATTCCATGATCAAAGGAACACACCATTTAGTGCCAAGTTTCCAATATGAATACTTGCATTATAAAATTTCTTTCCATTAATTTATTGATTCGATAATTTTTCTTGTCAGTAAATGTGTTCATTATTGAAAAGAGAAGATGAAAAAGAACATAAGACTGGTTACAGTGCATTCAATAAGGCATTAAAATGAGTATTCCTGGGAACCCTTTTTGCAGTATTTTCCCAGCAGTACGTCTTCCAATGGACAGCTCTACAGAAAGCTCAGGGAGAGAAGGAACCTAGGTCATTTTCCATGGAAATCCTTGTTCATTTAGCCTAGAGACTGCAAGACTGGACACTGTTTGGCAAGACATAATTCAATAACAGCATCTTCCCTGCCTGGGAATATAACTCAGTTGCTTGCTTTATCTGAGAAACCTTGTCAGAGTTTTTAAGCGTGGAAATAAGCAGCTGGTTAAGAGGAGGATTTGAAGCAATTTTGTTTGAAAATGTTTTCAAACGGCAAAGCTCAGCTATCTGTATTCTTTTGGAAATCTGAGATGACTGCTTATTTGAGAGAGCTTAAATGTACGTCTGTTCTTGGTGGTAAGCCCTGTATTTTCATATCCATTCCTCTGATGAAAAAGAAACTTGAGAAAAATTGCGAAGACGAGCTCTTCCCCCCCTGTTTACAGGGGAAAGTCAATAGGGCAAAGAGAGCTCAGGCATTTTATTGGATGGACTGTGTCTTAGGTGCAAGATTGTGGTATTCCTTCACTTCATGCTTCCGAGAAGGCAAAGTCCCGATGTCCATGTGGCATCTTCAGCAACTGTTCTGATGGGAAATGTGATTTTAGCTCTGTTTCATGCTAAAACAAAGGTATTAAAATTGAGAAATCATCACTAGTTGGGCTTCCAAGGAGCAATTAGCTAGAACCTTAATATTGGATTAAGAAGCCCTGATTCCACCTCAAATTTACATGTTTTAGACCCTTTTGGACTGATAGGTATTGAAGGACTGCAGGATTAGAACAAAGGAATCTACTGACAGCAAGGAAAATGACATCTGAAACATCTGAGAGGCTTCATTCTACTTTGGTGTCATAAATTTAAACAATGCTGTCACAGATTCAAGCAGTTCAGCAGTCAGAGACCAATACATCTTCTGTCACCTGTATAATCACAGACACAAGTTCCACACAAAGAGCAAGACTTACTGTTTTATTGTATTTTGTTCCTACCAAATCTCAGACTTTGTTCTTTTTGCCATATTTTATGTTATCATCTCAGTCATCATGGAGAGGTGCCATGATGTCCTTGTTTTGGGGGTTTTTTTTGTGATTTGGAAAAGTTGATAGGCTTTCTTATGGCACAATTTGGACGGATCAGGCGGAAGGTTTTCCCAGCACGCAACCTGGCCCTTGAACATGTTTCACTTGACCCAGCGTACGCTGATGTCAAAATCTGAGCTGGTCATCCTTAGAGTAAAGAGGCACACAAAGGACCTCAACCACTTACCCTGCAGTAACTACCACACCTTAAATACGCCTGTTCCTCTCCGCTGATTCATGAGGGACCTCATGGCTCTCTCCACCACGTACAAGTCGCCTCATGTATGGTTCAAGTGCAGGGAGGTGAGTGTGTTGACAAGGATCTGGCTCATTCAACATATCTGCTGGTTTTGTCTGTTTCCTCTACGTATTTATTTTCCTGGCTACTAGTGGGTTAAATGCAAAACCACACACTGCTAAAGCTGCAGGTTAGTGCTCTGAGATTTGGAAGGATTTTGCTTTCTTATTGTACTATTATGTAGAAATAACATCATTGTTTGCTGGGGAAAAAAAAAAAAAGAACCACAACAAAACAAAACATCTGTTTTACTCTTCACACCAGTAACTACATCCATCAAACCCTGCTAACGCTACCGAAGCAGGAGACCATCAAAATACAAGAACCACTGTAATGTCTGAGGGGAATTCAGAACTTTGCTGTACCTGGAAAGAGCATGAGTCACAGCGTATTAGGCAAATGTGGGGACGTTTGGGAATATGTCTTGCAAAAGGCAGCAAGGCGATGTCAAAGAGAGCAGATGGATTGCGTTGGGCTTTGCAGACTGGAAGACGCTCAGTTGTCTCCTGGAGTAAAGCAGTTGCTCTGAAACATGTCTCCTAGCACACTTTCTGCTGATGTAGCAGTCACTGTGCAGGAAGCAGCTGAGCTCTTTCTAGCACTTCCAGCAGCCAAGTCTGAGCATCCTCATGGTGTCCTCCTCAGAGGCAGTGTGTCTGAGGACAGGCAGTGGCAAGGGTAAGGTGCCTGATGGCCGTGTGACTTCAAGTGCACAAGAAAGTGTTAAACAGTAGCAATGAGGGGACAATTAGGGGGCATAGATCCTGTGGAAGTCCAGAAGATCCATCAATTTATTTTTTTTTTTAGTGAGGGATTTTTTATTTTTTATATTTTTTAATTGCATCACTTCTCAGGGAGAAGGAACGGAGACCGTGCTGGGCAGGATCCTTTGCCATGCAGATGCCAACTGCCCTGTGTAGAGTAGCAAAGCAGCCTGTATGTGCTTTAGTTGAAATCTGGCTGCAGTGTGTTGACCCAGGGACTCTTTGCCATTGATCCCAAGGTAGATGGGCTCTGGTCCTCCCCAGCACAATGCATTGCTCAGCTGCTTCTCACAAAGGTGTTTAAAAGATGTGCATGACCTGCCTCCTCATCCCCTTGCTTAGGAGTGCAATGTCATGCCCCCAAAATCATGTGGGAAGATTACAACCAGATTTTCACGTTGCAATGTGTTCTGTTTACAAACGAAGACCAAACTATGCGACCAAATCACAACCCCCTTATTAGAGGGGAAAGGCTGAGACGATGAAGTGCTGTGCCCTGCGTGGATGAGCTGGAAGCGCTCTGCTATGCCTCGGCTAATTGGCACAGGACCCAGTAATGTGGGTATCCAACCCGTTGTTTCATACACAGAAACTTGTAATTGTGTGAGTATTTCCACTCACTCTTAATTCGGCTGATGAAAACGCACAGATGTGAGGGTGAAAGGTTGTGTGAGATTCAGGATGTCGCCAGCTCCTCTTAAATAGCCTCTCTGGGCTGCTCAAACGTTATTTTAATAATAATAGTAGCAATATTAATTTATTGCAAATTGAAAAGGAGGGTTAAAGAAAAGGAAAGCTGTGCCAAGATCCTCCAGGAAGACACAAGAAATCTGTTCAAAATGGGAAAGCCACCCTAGGGGAGGTGGGGGCTGTGCACTCCTGCTGTCCCCCCTGTCCTCTCCGTGCCCATTTGCACAGTCCATGACCAAAGCAGGGGTTGTACCAGCTACCTATGTGGGCCACGGCTGGTCCGCTGTGTGTGCCTGGAGCACCTTGCACCACCAGCATCACCCGTGAGTGTCTGCTGGAGCTGCCGCTGGCTGCCTGGCCAGGCTGGCTCGTGTGGGAGCAGTTTGTCAGGTGCTCTGCTGAACGCCCCCAAAATGCTGCTGGGAAAAGTGCCAAGCTTGCCCTCGGGGTGACTTTCCTTGAGCAGCTGGGCTTGCTCTTCTCACACGCCAGATCCCCTCGGACGCATTGCATGGGCATTTGAGCAACTACCCAACCATAAAATAAGCATAAATGTTTTCTCAGGGAGAAGATGAGGAATGTGTTTTCAATCCACTCCAAGATTTCCCTAAAATAAAGACTCCGTGTCTGTGGACAATAATCGTATTAGCACACCAGGAAGTTAAAACAAAAAAAGGACCTAAAAAAGGACTGTGCTGGTCACACACTGCTGGGTTTGTCCCTTTCCGGACACACTTGATTAGACTTCTTTACTGGTTTGTAGACACCCTAAATCTAACAAGAGAGCGACTGAAGTACTGACATATGGTTAAGATAGTAAAACACCCCAAACCCTTCCAAGCATTAGCTGAATTTCATCCAAAATTCCATTAAAATACATGCTGAAATAATGTGGAAAAAAGAGGAGGATTTTTTTTTTTTTTTTGGTAGCCATTTATGTGGGTTTTGGTGTCTAAGTGTCATCGTGATTCTTAGTTCAAATTCCTCAAGTTCGCACACCTTGCACAAAAAAAGCTGCGTTGACTTGGTGCTGCAACTGAGATCCATTCAGGGAAGTTTAATCTCATGGACCCTCAAATCAAACACTTCCAAATTAACACCAGTTGTGGTTAGTTTCTTCATATGCACTCTCTCTGGATATTAATTTCTGGCTGTGTGCAACTGCTGACAGAAAAAATGTGTTAGAAAGATTTAACTCTAACCTCACACAAACAAATGATGTTTCAGAACATTGATACTTTGACAGGGGTCTGGACGCTGAACGGGAACAATTTGGAGAAAAGTTTCTGGTATTTTCTTTCCTCAAACGTGTTCACCTGGTGACTGGGGTTGCGATGACTGGGCTTTATCAAAAACCTGCCTCGCTTCCCCAAATCCTATTCTGGCACCTTAAAAATGTCAAGAGGACTCATTCTTTCTCCTAAGTACCTTGATGGGATGGATGCAGAATAGTCCACTGTGGGCTATGCTGTCTTCAGAGAAAAGTAAAAGGCATCTTGGTCATGGCTTCTTTCAGGGACCTCCAAGACATCCTTCTTTAGCAAGGTGGCAGCAGTTCAGTGCGTATCATTATCTGATTATCTGATTTCAAGAATGCTAGGAGGATCTATACCACTTTCCCTGTATTTCTTCAAAATGCACAGCTTGGACAACAGGAGGAATAACTACGAGAGAGTCAGATGGCATTAGGTGATCACGCTGAGGCTCAAGTGTTGGACTACTTTGCAATCAAGATAGGCTATGAATATACATTGCTGTCAGTTGTGGCTCCACACCTGAAAGGCGAGGACACGTTGCTGCATCTGTATCTGATTTGTGCGAGCCCTGAAAAGGAAATTGTATTGCAAAAGGGTTTTGCGCTCAGGCCATGTTTTTATTTCAAGCTGGTGAGATTTTGCTAGAGGTCCACTGCCCAGCCCTGAATGTTGCGTGGTTTCAATATTGTGACATCACTAGTTAAGACAACACTGAAAAATTGCTTTGCGTTATTTTATTCATTCTCAAATGGTGCATTTACCTGGGAAATGGTACCCCGTGAATCTTCTTATACTAAACAATTATTGGAAATTTACTGGAGTTTTCTCTGAACAGAAAATTTGCTACAATACTCTTTTGAGATGAGAAATTAGTCAGACAACTTCCAGATAGTTTCACCTGCAAACCAAGGAGAGAATGGAATAACTTTCATGTATTTTGTTTGCCTTTTTAAACAGATTTTTTTCCTTGTTTAATTTGGAGAAGGGGGGGAGGGCGGTTGCCTGAAAAAAACAACTCAATCTCTTTTCTAAAGGCTAAGAAAATAACAGTCCAAATGCAAAAATGAAACAGAGTCATTCATTTATAGTTACACAAAATAGATTAGTCAAACTGAAATGAACTTTTTTCCTGATTTTTCTGGTTTGGCAGCCAAATTTGAAAAAAAAAAAGAGAGAGAGAATCCAATAATGTGTTTCAAAAATAGCCCAATGGGATACATTCACACAGAAACAGATTCTCTTTCATTTTTCAAGTCATCCAATAGAGAGGGGAAAAAAGGGACCAGAAGCTCCTCCAAGTTTCCTTCTGCTGCTTCTCTTAAAAGAGGGAAAACACATTTCTGACCACATTACATGTTTTAGTTGGACACCACTAAATGCAAGGCTTCTGCTGAAATGCAGAACACCACCCGACTGAAGTTCAAAGTTGGGCAACCCGCCATGATTATTTGTAAAATAAAATGAATCCGAAAGCTGTCATAAGAGCCAACGCAATGGTAACTTGGAGCATCCTTCTGGTTGTAAACACCATCTCGTGGTGGTCCCTGCCTCATTTATCCTAGGATTTACCCTCCCTTTGTGACACAGCCAGAATTTAGGTGCATGAGGACTTTGGCTTGGGATGCTGGGTTGTCCTACCTTTCCTTTCTTCATCTTCCCTGCTGTGTTTTGGTTTGGGCAGTACTTACAGGCAACATCATGGTTTTCATGGAGGGCACTGGGATATATTTTGGTCCATGCACTGGTAAAAGGAGGAAGAATAAAGGACATGATATTGGAAAGGGCCAGTGTTTTCCTCTGAGGGATTTGTTGTAGCTCCTTCATGTCCCCTCACTGGGAGGGTCTTGATCCTTCTGACTTGTGATAGACTTTTCCAGTATGGTGTGCCATGTCTGCAAACCTGCCCTCCTCCTTCCTCCACACACTAAGTTGAAAATAAAGCTTTGGGGGAAAACATGTCCCTGATGTCTCTTAATGCAGGGACCTGTGTTTTAATTCTTTAGTTTCTACTTTCTGGCGTTTTGTTCTGTTTGGATGTATGGATTCAGCCTTTTATGTATTCCTTATTATTTTGACTCACGTGTCAAAATTCAAAACTCATGGGGACATTTCTGCCAAGCCCATGGTAAATTCTACATGCTGTGAAATACATAATGGCATTCACACTCTCTGGTTAAAGCATGTGGCTGTTAGTTAGCTTGCCAGATTCCCATATCTACCAACAATTTAACTAGCAGATGACATAGGAGTGTAGCAAGGAGTGCAGGAGCAGAGATTTTCTGCTTTCCCACCCCAGATCTCCATCCTCTACAGGATCCATGGAGAGTGTCTCTCTAACTGGGTGGAATAAAAATACATTTTATAAAAAAAGCAGCAGCAAATATTCATACTTCTTTCCATAACCAAGAGCTGGTCATCCCTGCACTTTTCCCCCCAGGTTTGGTTTTGACAACAGAAAGCTCTTTGGGCCACCCAAAATTCCCTGAGTCATGAACTTCAGGCAAATCAGCTTCGAAGGCCAAGGGAATCTAAGAGAGTGATGCTGCATCACACGCAGCTGCCCTGGATGTCTCTGTGCCAGCTGGTGTCATTAAAACTAGCCACAGCTCCACTGGCCAAAGCTCCTGCCCATGTGCTGGTCCTTGATTAGGTGTGTGAACTGCTCCATCCCAAACCCCCTCGCAACTGGTCTTACAAAAACCTGTCTAGGTTTGAACTCACCCGCAGTTCAAACAGTGGTTTTCACTGTAACCAGAGAGGCTTTCAACCTTTTCTTTGGCTGAAGTGGCTCGCCAAATTCAGGGTTTAGCACTTTTTTTTTTTTTTTCCTCCCCCTTCTTTTCTCTCCCTGTTTGGCTGGTGGGAAGAGGAATGCCTGGCTGGAGTCAGAGCCGATGGTGATGCGAACCGTTTCTTCCATGGGAAGCTATGAAGTCCCACTTCCCCCTGCACACCAGGAATCAAAGAGCTGGAAAGGCTCTTCTCACTCAGAGAGCCAAGCACGGTTACCAACCAGCTTTTGGCCCCAAAACCTTCTTTTTGGAGTTTCTCATTTCCTGTGCTTATTCTGGCCTCATCCTCTGCTTCTCACTGCTGCTCCCAGGCTGTGGACATGCTCCAGGTGCTCTTCCCACCACCACATCCACCAGACACCATCAGTTCCGTGATGGGATGGAGTTCACAGTCCTGCTGACGGAGGTCACCTCAGACCAACCCTTCGTCAGCGTTGAGAAAATCCTTGTCCACCATGAGGAAATTCTCAACAAGAGAAAAACAACTGTGTGGCACTTCTTGTGGTCTGGAGGCTTTGGAGACCAGCAGGACCTGGCGTGTCTCACCACCTGGTGCCAGCTGCAGGGTATAGCAGCTCGTGGCCCTGTGCATTGGTAACAGGGATGGGGATTGGTATTTAAGGGTTGAACACAGCAGATAAATCTGGGCACTGGGCGTGATTTCCCCTAGGCAACTCGTACGTACTCTTAAGCAGTCATGGCACGGACGTTTAAATAAGACCTGTTCTGTTGTAATTGGTGAACCAAGTGCAGTTCACAGTGCCATGCTGCACATTTTTAAGAATAATAGCAGTTATACGGCTTGGGGCTTCCTCTCTGAAGAAAATATATCTAACATAATTCCATGTAGTTATGGCTGCTTTAATAAATATACTTATGCATGCTGTAAAAATAGAACATTTTCCTGGCCCTAAGGGTATGGATTTGTCTGCAAACGTTGCTGTAACATGAAATTTCAGAATCCTTTTCTGCAGAGGAAAACATGAAGATTTTTAGTAAGTACTTGATTTTTTTAAAAAAGAATCACCGGAGTAGTCTGCAGTACAAAGCTTTGCAACTGTTGTTATTCACATCATCAACAAACAGACCAAAAGAAGTGGTGTGCAGGGGTGTGGGAAAAAGAGCATTGTGGTTTTTGGTTACAGCTCTGCCTGTGAATCACTTTGCAGTCTTGGGCAAGTGGCTTAACCTCTCGGGGGTTCGATCTATTTAGCTCTGCAGTGGGCTGAACAGTACTTAGTGGACCTCATTTAAGGGGGTGTTTGAAATATCCATAAGTAATGAGAAGATGCAGAGTCCCTGAAGAAAGATGGCATGTAAGGGCAATATAGTATTATCATGCTTGTTGGAGTATCATGGCTTTATGCTTCCAAAAATCCAGATGTCTTAGATGAAAAGGGTGTTATTGCTACATACGAATGGATTTTTCTTCCTTAGAGGCAAAGCAACATCTTCCAGACAGGGACCAAGATCCTGACATCCTCATCAGGCAGACTCCCACCCAAGCCAAGTACAGTTTTGCCTGAGCTAGAATTTGGCTCTTTGTGAATTATCCAACACAATCCATTGACTCTTTAACCCATAAATTGTCAAACTCAATTATTTCCAGCTAAGCAGATGGCTGAAAACAAATAACCTGTAAGATAAGGTACTCTGGCTCTGGTTTTAAGTAAAATTCGAGTTTGCTAAACATGAATGTTATAGTTACATAAATAACAAGAGAAAAAATCACCACTGAAGCCAAAAATCGTTTTTCTGCAGAAACATAGAGGATCAATTTCTTCAGTTTAGTATTACCAAACTTGGCAGTAATTCACATTTGAAGTATAATGATGTCATCTGGTTGGCCTTTTCCCATCGCAAACAGTAAATCTTAAAATCTGGAGAGATCTTTTATTTGGTTATTCATATTGTACTGCATCAAGGGGTTACAACACATGTGCCTGGGCTTATTAAAATCATCTGGAAGAGAAGAGCTCATTATTTAAAGGCGCAGTACTTCAGCCTATGCTGTTTTTCCTGGAGACTTTCTTTTCTGATGTCAGCTGCACTTATGGTCATACTCTCACCACCACTTGTGTCACGTTGAGAGGGCCCTTTGTTTGGAGTGGCTTTTTCTAGTGTTTGGAAATAGACACTCTAACCCATGGACTTGCATCTGTCATCCAAGGGACTGGGGGTGCACAATGCCTTTCTTCTTCAGGGAGGACTTACACCATCACAGTCAATCTCCTTGTTGGCTTTCAAATGGAAAGTTACTACTCGCTGGTGATGAAGTCCACACAAAACCTCCAGTTTTGGGGAACAGGCATGATGTTGTGCTGTAGCCAGCCAAATCTCTTGCTCCCAGGGACACTTTCATCCATTTGCTCTGCTGCAATGAACAAATAGCAGGCTGGACTTCTTCAAGTCCTGCGGTGCCTTTAGCTGGGCTGCTTCTTTCCTCACTTTCCCAAATTTCCAAAGACTTTCTTCTCCCACTTGTTTTTATTTATATTTCTGAGGTCTATGTTGTTTGGGATTTGGTTTGGGCTGCTGGCTGTTTTTCTTGGAAAAAGCTGTGGTGGAGCGGGCGCAGGATGTCCTCACGACGCTGTTTCGTGGAAATTTCCCTTGCTGGAGATCGTTCTCTGTTTCTCCAGGGCATCAAGCCAGCCCAGCAATACCAGGCAACCCGGGGTTTTTTTCAGTCAGTGGATTCCTCATCATAGACCCATGCAAGATCTAATTATATCTTTGTGTATTTTTTCCCCTATTTACTTAATATCTCTGCATGTGTGTTTGTGCCGACGTGTTCTGCCTTGGGTCCCCCTTGAGCCCCTCTGCGTTGGCTTCTTCTTCCAACCTGTGTGGTTAGAGGTTTCACTGGTTTATTAAATCTCCTCATGGTATGGGGGAAAGGCCCATTTTGTAACTTAGCCAGGTAGGAAAGTTTTCTCCTGGAGTACCCTAGTGAAATTTTGCTGAACTCCTCTCCTGCAAAAGTGGGATTGAATTGCTTCCAGCCAATTGTGAACACTCAACAGCAGCTTATTAGATAGCAAAGCAATGATTGCCAGGTACACAAAAATCATCCCATGGCTGGAATTAGATGTTTTAAAAAAAAAAAAAAAACAAGCCACCATATTTTTTCTCATATTTGGAGAAGGAAACAATGTCTAACACCTAAAAAACTAAGATTAACCCATTTTAGAACACCCTTTTACTTTTTTTTCCCAAGTATTTGGCAAGATGTGGCGATAGGAAAAACACAGCTTTAGCTTTGAAATTAGCAGATGATTCACCCACTTTGAATGCCACCATGCAAATCACGTTTCTGTGATGGGGATGGGTCACTTTGGTGGACATGAACAGCCTGGGGCATCAAGTATGAGATTGTAAGATCTGACACCAAACATCTTGTTCTGGTAATTTCCTCACCTTCATCACACTAACCTGATTTTCAGTGCAGCTGTTCTTGAGTGCAATAATGCTTATTGAGTGCAATAATGCTCTGAATCCATTTCCACCCACAGAAAAGATTCCTACATCATCCACACTCATGTATATTATTTCTATCCATTTATCTGTATAAATAGTGGAAGGATAAAAGGGAGATCTCTGCTATCTTAAAAAATCTAGATTGCTGATACTCTTAAATTTCACGGGCTGACTGTCTATTTGGCACAGTGCTGTCCCAGTATTCTACACTTAATCTGCCATCTTCAGGGTTATTCTTGTGCCTTACTTTCCTGGCCGTGAACGTTAATTGTTTTTCTGCATAATGACTATCACCACAGACCTGCTATAGATAGTATTAAATCCAGTCCCAGGAGATCTAATAGCCTCCTCGTGTGTCTTTGTACACCAGCTTGCAGTCAGTAGTCTCAGCCTTGCTCGCGTGATCAAGCAGGATAATATAACACAAATGACGATGATGAGCAGTGTCGTCCAGCTTCCAGCTACGCTGGCTTTGTAGCAGCAGCCGCCGTAACCTCGTTGTGTCTCCATTTCTTCATGTGTCTCCTTTTCTTCTTGTATCTCCATTTCTTCAGTCTCACACGGTTGCGGTTGGGTCACAGCACAACGGGTTAATATTTGTAGATGCATCACACTTGCCAGAGAGCACACAAAGAGCATGTGTAAAAACTAGTCACAAATTTCCAGCCAGGCTTATAACTTAAATCACCTTTTGTTACAAAAAAGGTCTGCTTTCCATGGGGGGAAAAAATTGACATTTCCTGAAATCACTAGAAGTTTTCATCTGACAATGAAAAATTTACTAGCCCCAGTTGAAAGCTTTTTGATTTTTTTGATGAAAACATAACAGTCCTGGAAAAGAAAAATCTCCTTGGCTGCTCCTGGTTGATTGTTGCTTTACATACCTATTGCTTTATCATACCCGATCCCTGCTGCATTGACTTTTTCTTAGCTTAGAAAAAGTGCTTTGATTAATATCATTGCAGAAGCCTGACAGTGAATATTTTAGAGTTATTGTACCTGCTTAGTCAAACAGAACGTGCTTCCAATTAGCGTTGGTCTGCGCTGTTTCAAAATAAATGTGTAACTCATTATCAGCTGGTATCACAGGTTTTGAACCAAAATACATCCCAAAGGAAATGTACAACAAATATTTCATATCAGTTGCATAAATCATGATAAAATGTGCCTTATTTTTTCTGTCTCTCCTCCTTGGGATGCTGAACCCCTTAAAACATGAACAGCCACGTGTGGCTATTGCTGTCTGAATACAGGGCTCGGTCACCTCCACTCGTTTGCCTGGGATCCTGGAGAAAGTAATGATCAAGTTATACAGCGTCACAGTGAATTAAGGTCAGACAGTATCAGCTGCAAATAACCCTGAAGAAGGAGGGGTAAAAAAAAAGCATTTTCATAGGGGAGAGTGCAGGAAGGGACACGGTTCTTCCCCATGCTCCCTCCTATGCCCAGGAAATGTGTGGCGCGCTCCCCGTTTAACCAGACCCACCGTCCTCATCAGAGCAAACCTTTCCTCTCTTCTGGTTTGTGTTTCAGTCTATAGAAGAGCAGTGTCCTTATGTTTGATCTTCCTTCAAACCTCAAACAATGACAAATAATTTGGGTTAGTCCCGTGTTAACCCTCGGTGGAGCATCTGACCTGCCCCCAGATCAGCTGAGGTTTGCTCAGGGATTCCTGCAACTTGAGTTTCTGTAATTTAGACAGAATCAGTGTCCTTTAAATTAGAGAATGCGTTCCACCACTGCGCTCTTGATATACCATCCACACAGGGCAGATGTTCCCCTTGGTGCCCCCACATCCTAGGACCTGAAGAGCTTCTTTTCACCTCTTTTATGTAAAAAAAGCTTTCCCCTCTTTGCTAATATGTTTTTTTATGAACTTGCACCACCAGCCTCCTCTGCTTGGCTTGCTCCCCTTCCTTGCTCATCAACTTCACTTCAGCCAAGTCCTTCCGAAAAAGATGCTCCTCTCATACACACACAAAAAGGCAAGTTGGCTAAATAAAATAAACCAGATAGCCTACAGAAAAGGCACCATGCGATAAAATTAGTTGTTACTTAGCCACTACATGGCCTCATTCTGCAGCAGCTTCTGTGCACACCTCTCTGTTTTGACCGTGGCCATTCAGTCCTACTGTCCTTTCTCTGATTACCTCCAAATTTTTCTCTCCATTTTGCTCAGGAATCTGATAGAAAGTCAATTTTTAATTATTCTTTCCTTGGAGAAGAAAAATTCTGCACTGTTGTTTTTAAATTCAGGAAATGCATAAATATTCTGCACTGGCAAAAGAAATGTGAGTAAATATGTGGCCAAGTGTAAATGAGGCATTCAGCAGGGATACCTTTCAGTTGCTGAAAAAAAGAAACACATCGAGGGAATGCAGAAGGTGCCATTCCCCATCTGCAGTGGGGACTCCATGAGGCTGCAGGCTGGAAGGCATTGGGTCATCTTTGGGAGGAGAGAGGCAGGGGTGCAAGGGATGTAAAAAACTAATATGGAAGGAAAGAGAGGCTTTCAAACATAGGGTGTGGAGTTTACGTATTTTATGAGGGTGCATAGGAACTGGTTGGAGGGATGCTGCACAGACACGTTGTCCAAATCAGAGGGTGTTAAATGCTTGGATGATATTCAGGTATGCATATTGACCATGTCACCCCTTGGCTTCTAGCAGTGGCCCAAATCCCAAAGGATCCCTATTATTAATTTATCCTTGATTCTTAGATAGGCACAGGCTATTTTGATAAAGGGAGGAGAGCTATTGTGACTTTGCTTCCTTTATTGCTCCACCCAAGATAAAGCAGACAGGATATTTTACAGCATTGTACGTACAGTCAATATATCGTGGAGCAAAAGGTGCTGGACCTCAGAGACCAGGCTCAGGCTCCTGTCTGTGCTAGGCTGTCTAGTTCATACATAAATCTGGACAAGTTAGATTTTTCAGGATTTCCTGCTTGCACCTAAATTGCTCGGCCCAAACTTTTTTGTTTTGGATTGTGTTATAGATGATGAAGACACATGCTTGGCCTCTACATATCTTTATATATAACTCAAAGGATAGAGTCCCTATTTGGATTAACATTATGTCAATTTTTTTGTGTGTTTTCTGTTGCATAGTTAGCGCTGTCTTGAGTCCTGCTATTTTGCAGCAAGAGGCTTCTGCCCAAACCATTGATTCTGGGACCATAGCAAAGACATTTGCCGCAACAACCTTCAGCTGAAACTCAGTCAAAATACAGCCTTATCCCTTCAAAGATCGTGTTCCAGAAACTCAGTGTAAATGTTGTTGTGGGGTCATTATGATCCACACCTTTGGTAACGCAGGCTTTCGGTCACTCTTCCTTCTGTCTTATCACTGTTGTGTCTCTGCACAGACCTTTGGGCTGGCTTTGCAAAACACCCCGTGAGCTGTGCAGTGCTTCTGCTGCCCACCACATCTCTCAGCCCACTGCGTGGAAGGGTTGCAGCCAGGTAGGAAGGAGAACAGGGTTTCCACCAAGGAGGACTGCTGTTGGGAAAAGGGACAAAGTACTCAAGAAATCTGCTTTATTATACATTTTCCTTCTACAAGGCTAGTTCTTCTGTCCTCATGGGTAGTGACTTTACCAACGAGGAAAGGAGAAATGTCTCTGCAGACCTAAATTGTCCTTAAACTGCCTCAGCTGTAAGAAAGAATTTGACTGACAGTGTTATTTCTGATATTGGTCACACAACATCACTCTTGCAGAGGTGGGATGTGGGTTGGCAACTGGGCCAGGTCCAGCCACCCATTGCACTGCGCAGTGGCCGGCTACGTGCCCAGACCCTGATACCGTAAGCCCGTATTTACCCCTTTGGTGACTTTTCAGTCACACCCACATCAAAATGTTGAGCCTCTTCTGGGAAAAAATACAATGCAGGGGACGTGCATGATGAAAGGGCTCCCGGGACAGTCACTGTGCCGACTCGGAGCTGAGCCCAGAGACACACCATGGAAGTGAGGCGTTTCATGTCTTTTCCCGTAAGAGCCTGGTATCAGAGGGATACAGGACTGGTACTGTGTTTACCCAGGCACTTGGAATAAATCCGCTTCCTCCACCAATACAAACCACTCAGCCAAAATGGATTAGTGCCTCATAAAAGGGGGCACCTGCTCTATTATCCTTTAAACGAAAAACAGCCTTAAAAATATAGGAATAAGCCACGCTGTTTTAACGAGATGTGGAAATTAGCTATCAGTGCCAAAATACACCTCCTTCTCTCAGCCTCCTGTTCTGATTATAAGAATGGTAATTTGCCAGCTCCCAACTTCCTGTTATTAAGCCAATTGTTCAATTTTCAGAAAGATTTGGGATAGTAATCTAAAATTCAGGGACTGACATTCACCCAGCACAGATGATCACTTCTACCTTCTCCTCATCTTCCTCCTCCTCATCCTCTGCTGGGGCAGAGTGTTGGACACCTTCATGTCCCTGAGCACTGGGAAAAACCTTCTGCAGGGGGCAAGAAGCTGATATCCGTCTGCAATGGGGAGACGTAAGGCCCCTGGCACCAAAGGCAACCAGAAGAATGAAGTCAGTCCCTGAATTTCCTAGAAGCCTTGCCACCACAGCCCAAGCCTTGTTTTTTCCTTAGAAAAAAGCAGTTTCCGTCTGAAAGAAGCAATCTTGTAGAGGGAAAAGCCCTGCTTTCTTTGGAAAAACAACCTACCTAGCATAATAAGATTACTACATGTTATGAAATCTATTGAAAGAGAGAATATCTGCAGGAAAAAAAGGACTTCACGTGCCTAGCTTCTGCCGGGAGAGTGAGCAAAGTCACCCTTGCAAGGAGAAATGCAGTTTTTCTTCTCGTAACACCATCTGTTCTTCAACATGAGAAGGATACTAAGCCCCTGAAGTTCAGGTCTAAGTTTGTTGGTTGCTGTGCTCTCTGGATGAATGACACAGCTACATATATCCCCAGTGACTGTGTCAGTGGCTTCTGGTGAGTCCTGAAACACAGAGCATGATGCATGGCACTTGAGGGCTCACCAAAAAACTGAGGGGACTCCCCTGCAGCCACAAGCATTGACAAGGGTAATTTAATCAAAGGCAGGTTGGTCCACGGGTCAACATTTAAGAATTTTCTCTTGTTCAAAGGACATTCTTTCTTATCCTTGGACAGCATTAGATTAAAATAGGTTCCACCTTTGCCTGTTTTGGGGTGTTTTTTTTTTTTTTAAATGCTGTCTCCATTCTGTCTAAATATTACATGAGAGGTTTTCAAAGACACAAATAGCACTTCAGCTTCCACCCCCCACCGGCTTTCCAAGGGAGATGACCATGAAATTGCCCTTTGTACAGTGAAAATCATTCCTGCCTATACTGCGCTATTAGGTTACCCATATGGGCTTCTTCTGTTGACCTCAAACCCCTGTGGAGCTCGTGTTCCCAGCTGCTGGCAGGGCTGGCACTTGGATAAGAGATAATATCACCAGCACCTTTGTACCCTGCATATTTCACTGTTTCATTTGGGTGACCCACATTTTTCCAGTGTTAAATGTCTGTATTCCTGTGGAGATACACACACACACACACGCGCGCGTGTATTCTTACAATAACATTACATTGGAAATTTGTGGCAGGCAGGATCTATATTTTAAACTTCAGCGACCGATAGCAAAGTTAAGGTTTTCTAATGTATTTCGTTCTGTTATCCACATAAGAAATCTCACTGACGACTCCTTTGGTTTCTCTTGTATTTAATTTCCTACCACAGCCTATATTCTATCTCTTCATTCCAGGGAAATATGGATTAGGTGAAATGCATTGTACAAATGAAATCTTCTGAATATTTTCCTCCAAGTGAGGAAATTCCCTGTTGATTTGTTTCTGCGAGCAGGGCATACTCGGATACAGGCAGAGGATTCTTGGTACACACAGTTCCTTACACAGCTATAAAACATTGTTGTTTACAGAGGTATATTTTTCCCAGATCTCTGTTGTATTAATCATTGCTCTGGACCCAGAATGTTTATTCTGCAAAACAACCACCACCTCATCTCTCTTCTGGGATGCGATATTAAAGCATGAATGCAATGGAGAGGGCCAGGACTTGATCGCACGGAGGCTCCGCACCCTCCTCGTGGTTTTATTTGCCTTCTAAGTCATATCCTAGGAGCTAGCCTGCACTTTTCAAACTGTAATTTAAGTCCATTGATCACCTCCTTCACAAAAACCGTGAGTCAGCTGCAACCAACGTGGCAAGGCTGTTTGTTTACATTTCTGAACAGATGTTTGACCAGCCTCTCCAACCTCCAATAAAATATTGCAGACAACTGTGAAGTTTACTAACCCCTTGTTAAAGTGATCTCCTTGAAGTCTTCAGCTCAGCAGAAGATAAACTGCACCAACATGGAATGCTCCCACTCTGAAGTCCGGACAGCCATTTCCACCAGCAAACAGAGATTACGCCCGTAAACTTTTGCACTGGAAATCGGTGCGTCTCTGCTTTAGATCAATGACATTAAAACAAAGAGAGACGGAATATTTTACTCTTATCTGAGGCTGTGGCTAATTGCCCTTCTGATTCCTCGCTTCTCTTGTCTCCTGTCTTCCCTTCCTGCTCTTGGCCCTGTCTCAGCGCCCCAATGGACTGGCTCTCCCAGGGCGATGGCACCATGGCAAGAGGTCCTGCAGCACTTGGACTTGTGGCCACAACCCGGGGTTAGCCCTGGGGATGACAACACGTCTGCACTTCATGACCAGCACTCAGAGCATGACCTGCAGAAGTGGTTTTCCTTGCGACAGTAGCAAACTGATGCAGGGGCAACATTCCCATTCCCACCGTGCCCTATTTGCAGAAGTCTCTGGTCCTTGCCCTCCGCCCCACCTGCTCTCTGCCCACTGAAGGATGGTTATTCTCAGTCCATCCAACAGGAGAGGGCAGCAGCATGACGACAGACAGGTCTGAGACCAAGGAGCACTGGTGCAGGATGGAGGACAACAAGTGGGGAAGGGAATGGGCTGACCCTGCCCAGAAGCTTCTGGGGTGGTCAGTCCATGGGACATTAGCAGAGCACAGGATGATCAAGGTGGACACATTGACCAGTGCTTTTTTTCACCAAGACACATTTCTTCTCTAAAGCTACATCGTGGACTGCACAGTTTACGTTTTATTTTTGACACCATCCCCCCAGGTTTTCGTCTCTCAGTCCTTTCTCCCTCCTGCCCCACCCTTCCAGGAATTCACATTGCACGCATTGCTGCAAAGGGAATTAATGGTTTCTCTTTAAAGTTATGGGAGAGGAATGTCCTCTCTATTAATGCTTATCATCATGCACTGCTTCAATAAAGATTCCTTGTAAACCAAAAAGAATGTCCTGAGCAGTGCTGAGGGCCTGAATTGCCTAAGAAATTCAGCATCCAGGACCAGACTCCTGAACGTGCCTGGTTTTAAACATAAAGAAAACGCTAAGTATCAGCTTAAGTTTTCGGTTGGCTCAGGGCGGTGTATTTTCTGTGCTTCCCATTGTACAGCATTGGGTTTGTCATTGCTTTTTGTTTTCTTTGTAAATAAGTCATTACGACGACTTTCCCTTGTCTGACTCCAGCACAACGGATGAAGCACAGACGACAAGAATGATTCAGCGCAGTGAGGTCTGTCACCCGTGTTTGAAGCCTGCCTACACCAAGGGATCTCGTGAAATGTCCCATGGCCCCCTCCTTTCCCATGGAAACGGGGCACGCCTGGGAGATGGACCACGTGTCAGGTCAGTTCCCAGCAAGGAGCCAGGACTCACCCAACCTGTGCACCCAGAGACCATAGGGGTGAGCAGGCGCGTGGCTGGGGCCCTTCTCTTCCATCACTATCATTTTGCAGAAAGCTGTCACTTTGCCAAAGGTGCCACCAGGTCAGCAAGCAGCATCACAAATGGTAGATGGCATCAACACCATTGAGTCTGCTGCTGCAAATGGCTGGGGTTGTGTCCTCGGTTAGAAGCAGGCGTGGGATTTATGTGAACAAAAGGTGTAAGCTTTTGTCACCTGAGCTACGGTAGCAGCTCCTTCAGCTGGTGTCAGTAATAGCTTTCTGTCCTCCACGTGCAAGAGGCACTCGAGACAGATGCAAAGCGGATCATGAGCACAGTGCAGAAGTAAAACTGGCGTCTAGGTTGACTGGTGGAAGGTTTTTCTCAGTTGCAAAGTCAGTCTTTCATGCTCTGGACCCTGTTAATGATATTTGATAATATATAGCGTAGGAAAGATGGAGCTTCTATATCCCAGACAACAGACTCCATAAATGCATTTCTAAAATAATTCAGTGAGAGATCATCTGTTACACTTGTGCACGATGAGAGGGAAATTGTCCAAAATTTGTATTCTAATGGGGAAAAAATAATCCTTGGAAGCAGAGAGAGGGAATCTGCTGGCTAAGAGACCCCAGAAAGCTTTGAGTGTTTCACAGGCTGTAACTGATACCGAGACTTTTGGGCAAATGGACAAAGGAATTCCTCACGGCAGACCTCTTTCAAGCCCTAAAATGCCCCTTTTTTTTTTTTTTTTTTTGGTGAAGAGACATCTTTGATGTTACGGTGGAGGAGGTTGTTGGCCTGTCAGGGCTTTGGGAGGTTATTTAACTTCTTCCATTCACAGCCCTCGACTTTGTGGTCTTCTGTCTTTATTTCTAATGAATTTCTGTCTCAGCTCTGAAATGTCTGGTTCCCATTCCAAAGATATATTTTGACTTGTCCTATAAGAGGTCTGACTACATCCATGGTTTTTCTGCTGGCGGAATTACAGGCACTTCGGCTTGTATTCAAAGCAGATATGGGGCTCAATATACATGTTGGAGCCAAACTCCATCAAAGCACAGTGCCCTCAAGCCCTCATAAGACCAGGTCCCTTGTAACTTTGCTTATTATAAAACATAGGAAATAAAGTCTCTGCTTCTTATAAAACAAGAGCAAAACGAGAGAAAGCTCTTACCTCTTCAGAACATCCTAAAACTATATATAATCTAAGTGTGCTTATGCTCTCAATTTTAGAGGTTGAAACCACTGGGCTGGCCAGGAATAAGGAGTGTCAAGGGATGCCTGTCGTCAGGATGGGTGGTAAGGTCCAGGATTGGTTTGCAAGCTCCCCTTCTTACTCGAGTTAGTTGTGTGCCAGGCCTGAGAGCTACTACAATATAGATATAAATGGTATCCAAGGAGGTAGGAGAAATGGAAAAAATTGGTGGCTCACAAAGAAACTCTATTTGTGTCCTTTCCTCCACTCCAGGAGGGAAGAGGAGAATTTCCATGGGTTCTTTACCCCAGAAAGCTTCTCCCACAGCAATGTTCTCCTCCGACACCTCTACATTCCAATGTTGCAACTGTCTCGCTAGTGAAACGGTATGATGAAGTCCCATCTCTAAATCTCTTTGGCTGTTGGAGTCACTCTAGGCTTTCAAACAACCTCGTCCCGCTGGATGAAGCTCTGAGCACTGCAAACCCCCGTTTCCCTTGGTAGCCAGGGTTCATTCCTGTCAGTGGATCTTGTTCAGCGAACAAGCCTTATTAGACCAGAACTGTGTGCTCGTTAACAAAAAAGGATAGGAAGAAGGGACAGGGCTAGATTCCTGAACTTATACAGCAGAGCTGGGCTGAGAGATAAACAAACTATTAAATCACGGTGCTGCACTGTTGCCAGAATGATATATCTCTCCTTTGAAAATAGTGTCTGCAAGGAAATGACAAATAATTTTCCATATGCAGACCTTACAGACACACTGAAGTGAGTAACTTGGAGGACTTTAGTATTTTCAGTATTCCTGTCCTTCCAGAAAGCCGTGGCCAAATCCCCACTGAGCACAACAAGAGCCTCCTGGAAACCGTACTGACAACTCGGAGAGCACGGTCTAGTAAATGATGAGTAAAGACCCCGAAATGATGTGTAGGATTCCAGCGGTACGTGGGCTCACATCTGGACCGCAGCCATGTGGAGGTCAGAGAGGGAAATAAATCAGAGGCCAGTGAGCTGCGCTGGTGAATTTGGCTGTGATTTCTGCCCCGCGCTCATTGTAGTGACTCCAGGACCTGGGACTCCATTCGTCAGCGCGGCGGCGGAAATGCAAAATCCAGATCGTTACAATGGAGACCATTGAAAGAAAGCTCTCAGGAGAAAGTCTGCTTAGCAAAGGGAGTCATCAGCCCTTCGCAGCTGCAAGTGTGTTGTCTAGGACAAGAAAACACAAGGAAAAATAAATAAATACAACCAAATCCTGCATTAAGGTCTCAGACCAAATGAAGTCACTTCCAGAAAAACATTGTGGAGGGCCTCGCTCATGTAACACATGGGTCTCTGTGTGTGTGCTGCAATTATAGACTGCAGCAGGCTCACCAGGAGAACCCTGTGCCCTGCCCAGTGTGGGGCAGGTTGGGGTGCAGTGGGGTGGCAGAGCCCCTGCGAAGCTGATCAGGGCTTGTGGTGCCCATTGCACATGCTGAGGGCAGGATCCTGCTACCTTTCCCTGCCGGAGAAACCTTTCTGATGTAAGCCGGCAGGTCTCCTGCTCTTGAAAGAGCCTCTATGATGCTCAGGACCCGTTGGATCAACTTGATCATTTGTCAAGTTTTGCTCTCGCTAAGCTTTCCCTTGCCCCAGTTCTCCTGAATTTTTTCCATCCTTCTTTCACATCTTAGCTTCTGAAGGCAAATTCCTTGTCATTTCTGCCATCACCCCAGTGGCTGTTGTCTGTGAAACGCTGCATTTGTAAGAGCTCATCGGTGAAACAGTCTTCAAGGCAAGGAAAGTTTGTACCAGCATCCTGCAAAACAAGGCTGACATCTCCAAAAGCTCCAACAAACACAGCAGTTTGAGAGGTTTTGTTGTTTAATTATTACTGAACCCTAAACACAAGCTGTATTATGGGGCTTTGTCCTCATCCCATGCAGTAAACCAGGGCCTGAGCTTGTACTTGTAGACCTAGCTGCAAACTGAGATTTTAACATGCTATAAATAGAATAACCCACATTGCTTTCTTATTTTTTAACAAGGCAGCAGGGCTGAGAGCTGACAGTGGCTCTGCCAGTGCCTTTGGTGCCCTGGACCGAGGGAGCCAGCGAGAGCGGCCATCGCTCACAATCAGATGCAGCGTGAGAAGGTGCTGTGCTCCCTGCGCTGGCCCAGGCTGGGGGGAAAAGGTCCCATACTTTTGTCAGGAATATTTTACAGAAAGAAGGATATTGGCTCAAAATCCGTGATTTTCTTTTGTGAGAACTGTTGTAAATTTCTGCAGAGAGCATCAACATTGAGAATCCAATTTCCCTGAGATAAACCCATTTTGGCAGGGGGTTTTGTCTCTCTATTTTTAGTAGCATTAACAGTCATTATTCAGATTTTTGAAAGACTCTCCCTGGCCGTTTTCATCCCCACTTATCTTCAGTTTTGCAGCCAGGCTGGACTTTCCTCTTCCTACATCGAGTGAAATTCATGGGTGGGCTGAGAAGAACCATCTAGTTTATCGAGTTATGTCTTTTTTAAGCCTTCTATTCTAAAACTTCAGTAAACCATAAGCAGGTACTCAGCACAGAGCTCAACTCTGGTTTGCAGAAAGCAAATGAAAGCCAGAGAGGAGAAGGGAGGTTATCTCAGGGGGATTGGTGCTATCAAAACCCATTCTGGTTTGGCAAGGAGTACATCCTTAGCAACACTGGTTGTAATAACACCCTTCAGCTGGTTCATGCCTGCAGCAGGTGAAGTCTGTTGGATGAAGGCTGTTGTCTTGGAAAGCTTTGTCTTTTGTTCTTTTATTTTGATTCCCGTTTTCAGGAAGGATGCAAAGCCTGCCCTCCGTTGCGTGCTCTCCTTCAGTATTTCTTCTTCCTTCCCATAGCTTGCCTTGGGCTCCTGCTAGATAGCAAGATGTTAAGAATCACCATCAACAGAAAAACAGTGTGCACTTTTATTTTATTTACACAGCTGCCATGAATTTTGTTATGCCTAAATCCTCTGTCTCTTCCTCTCTCAGTGGGTTGGAGAGAGAAGAATGGGCTTTTTAACATTTGTGTTTACTTTCATTGCTCTTTAAAATATTTTATGGCCTTTTAACAGAGTGGCACAATAATATTAAAATAACTAAAAAAAAAAAAAAAGGACAGAAAATGCATTAAAGCATCATAGAAATGGATTTAACACTTCAACTACCCCTTCAAAGTGGCACCGTGTCCTTGCTTTGAAGCGAAGCAATAAATTCACTTTATGGTTCTTTATTAGAGGTTTTATTCGAAATTAGAGTGCACATACTAAACAAAATGTCAGCTTATCTATATAAAAATATTTGCCTACAACTTGGATGTAAGACAACATAGTGCACGTTACAGTGCAATTTATATTACAGTAGCCAGCAGAGATTCAGTCAAGCTCCATCCCGCTGCTTAGCGCTCCGGCTATCTGTCTGTATTAAAAGTCAGCCTCACTCTTAAAAATCATCAGACAGATGGTGTCAAGTGGGAAAATAGCTGAGGCGATTTGCTTCAGGTTGTACAGCAAGGCCACAGCCGCTGAGCATCCCTCTGGTACATCCAGCGCCGCCTCCCTGGGTGCTGCAGAGCGTGCCTTTCACAAGAGCTCACGCTGATTATCCTAAGCAAAAGTTGTTGATATGCTGATAGCGTTATCTCGGTGGTGGCTGGAATTAAAACAATGCAGTGCACAAATGCAGGCGATTATCAGGGAGAGAGCAGACAAAACAAGAGGGGTTAGAGGAATGAGATGCAGGCAAGGGGCTGGCATATCCATCTCAGAGCAAGCACGTGGCACAGGAAGGCAGAAGGTGGATGTTGTATTATAAAAATAGCCACGTATGCACTTTTTTTACTGCTTTTGTATTAAATCACAGAATCACAGGGATTGGAGGGGACCTCTGGAGATCATCTAGTCCAACCCCTCTGCCAGAGCAGGTTCATCTAGAGCAGGTTCACCTAGAGCAGGTAATGATGCCCTGAGGAGCACTGGGAGCCAACAGCATCCTAAGGGATGAGGCTAGACCAGTGTTTCCCTAGCAGCACGGTGACATGCAGAGACTCTCACTCTTCCTCGGCGAGGAGGAGGAGGGAGATCTCAGGCAAACCACTTCGCTTGCTCAGTGCAGAGCATTTTCCTTCCCATTTCCATTGCGTTTGCAAAGCTCATCGAGAAACTGGTGAATTAAGAAGTGGGGAAAGATGATTATGCCAACATATGTTGTTTATATGACATAAATAACCACCATCAGGGCTGTCACAAAGGAGACTGCCACTGGGGAGTCACGGGTGGGAGGAGACCAAATGGTAATTATGGCACTTGAAGCACTGACAAGCTCCCAGTAGCCCAGAGAGATAAATCTTCTGCTGCCTGCTCCTAGCTGAAGTTATGGCATCCTGGATTTCAGGAGCTTCCACTCTTCTGCATGATCCAACAAACATCCTTTCAGGATCTCCGGTGAATAAATAAGTCTTTGAAATGTGTCTTCCTTGTTGCGGCACCCATCCCCAGGAGTGCTTGCTCGTCTTTTTGGCGTTGTGTAAACATGCCCGACACAATCTGGAGCTATTTTTTTCTTGACGAGCAGCATAATTACTTCTTCAAAGGGCCAAGTCCTCATGCCTGAGTTCATCAAGCTGTCATTCAAGAAAGCCAAATCTCAGGACGGGCACCGCAGCCCTCCCATGGGCTCTTCAGTTCCCCACAGTTCATGGGCTCGAATAGAAGCTGTTTGACTCAGTTGGCCACTGGGCTGGAGGAGGGCACCGGTCTGTGCCGATAAACAAACCTCTTTGCAAGGTCAGCTCCTTCATGGCCGCCCCTTGCCCTCCTTTGAAGCCTGGGGTGTCCGCAAGCTCAGCATTGCCGTCACGGTGTGCGAGGGTAAAGGTTTTCATTGTGTTAAAGGAATGAAGCTGAGAGCGTTTCTCCTGGCCCTACAAACCTGTGATCCCAGATCCTGTCTCCCAGGACAAAACAGGGTTGTGTTTAAGTGGAACCGGTGTGTACGGGGGGCAGCTTTGCTTTGAAGATGCCTTTTCCAGTGCAGATTAGAGCCAGCCTCTCCAAGTGGTGTAAATCAACAGCATTTCTACAAAGTCATGTGTTACCAGTCAAACTATGTCTGATTTACCTCCCTGAGCATCTGTCCCTCTGGTCAGAATCAGAAACACTCGGAAGACACTGGCTTTGTCCTACCAGACCAGTAATATCCCGATTAAGTTATAAATTTGCTACTAAAAACCCATTGTCATGTTCAAGTTATGCAGGGTGAACACAATATCACACTACAAGGGAGCAGAGGGAGATTAAATATTAGAGCCAAATCAGTTACAGATTTATTCCATAAACTTCTCACGATTTCATTGTATTTTTCCCTCCTTTGATGAATGGATTTTCCCAAGTATGACAGATTTATTTTTTGTAGCAGGTATTTTTTCTGTTGCCACGCTTTATGCCAGTTTTCCATTAAATCTTAAGGAACAAGATGAGTTGAGAAGTAAGTTTGTTTGTAGCTGCAATTTGATGTAGGTGCATGTAGTTCACATTTGAGAACTTTTTTTAAACAACACAAGGACTCTGTTTCAAAAGCCTTTGTATGGCTGTTCGGAAACACTGGTGTTTTTAGGAAAAGGAAGAAATCAGAGGGAAATGATAGGGTCTGCAAATGGCTCTAAAAAAAATAAAAGTAAAAAAAGAGCCTGTTTTAAGTATCACCTTTAAATTGGACATTTTCTAAAAGATTGTGGAATATTTACATATAGTTAGAAGGGATTTCTTGTAAAGACCTCTGGAATATATGTGCATTACCAAGAGGAATTTCACTCAATGTACTCAGGCAGGCTTTAGGTTTCCTTAGATTTCTTTGGAGATTTCCAAACCTATAAATGCTGTAAATATGATCAGACATTGCTCTGTCTGAATGCTGTTAAACTGACCCTTTTTTTTTTTCTTTAAAAAAAAAAAAAATCCATGGTTTATTTTGCTTGACCAATATTTGATATTTAAGGAAATTAAATACATCTCACATTTAGTCTCCCAAAATAATACGGAGTGTCCACTAGCACATGTTAAAGTTAATGAAAGCTCGGTGGTGAACATATAAATAGCACAGCTGCCAGGCTATTTTGTAAAACTAGAGTTGAGTTCTCCCTGCTGTAAAGTCTGCAGAGCAGATTCACAGAGATAATAATTGTTGCTATTTGTAATCGCTTTTTTGTTGTTTCTGCTTTATAGGCTCTTCTCTCACACACTGGTGGCTGTGCAATGTGGTACTCCATCGATACCCTATACCTCTGCTAAGATGCTTCCAAGTTGCTCAGTGTTTCCGCATTCAGCCCTACCAGGAGACAACGTTTCCGTGTGTCTGCACCCTTGCACAACAATATCTTGGAATAATTGCACTGCGTAGAGGGGGGAAAATGCCGGTCGAGAGTTCCCCCTGGCAAATCCAGACAGCGGGTGATGAACTGAGTTAAGAGACTAGAAGAAAATTAATCTAACACTTTTGAATGTCCCAAACCAGGCACTTGGATCCAGTTGTTCATTATCCATCCTGTTTTCCCCTACTACTAGAGTTCTTAATTTCTTTTTTATTAAGATGGCAGCTCTCTTCCATTCCCACCTCCACTGATTTTTATGTGGCCAGCCATAATTACATGGCACAGCACCGTGGTTCTCTGGTGGCAAGTTTATTACCCGTTGACTTATGCTTGGTTTTACTAGCAAAAGTGACATCAGAATCTGGCCCTCTGCTTTCGTTCTGCTCTGTTGTTTAATAAAAAGCATGGCAGCATTGACATGAGCTTAGCATGACAATTTTCCAAAAACCATCATGAGGTAGCCTTACCCCAAATTGACACTCACTGTAGCTCAAGGCAAAGCCATCTTAAAGCAAGGCTGTGGTCGAATAAGTGCTGCAGGCATGATGCTGATGATGTTGGCTTCTCTTGGCAGCCAACATACGCACACTGCATCCCCAGCAGCTCCCAGCATGGTTCGGGGAAGACTTTGTGTCCCCTTGAACCTCCCTGTCCACCCCCCCGAAAAACCTCCCACAGAGGCAGTGTGCATCTATTGCTCACAATGTCATGGCATTGTCACCACTCCCAGGGTCTGCAGACAAGCCGTGCTCATGGCAGAGAGACGGTGGCAGAGGAGGCCAAAGTTTTGGTTGAATATCCAGATAAAAGTCTTGAAATGGATCCTCCTTCCCGTTGGGAAGCTGTTGAGAAGATTAAAACATTAAATGTGATCTTGCATGGGGTCAGAAAGTTAATTCCCATCCCCCTAAAAAAAATTACATCCTATAAATTTGTTTATAGACAAAAGCAGTGAGCGTGGGAGTTTTCCACAGAAAGTATCAATGGACCTCAAGCGAGCACATGCATCCCTGCAAAGGTGGTGTTCATCTAAAAACATTTTCCTTACCACCTCCCCCCCCCATCCCAATTAAGCTTGGAGATTTTTTTCCATCAGCCCTTACCAGAAAGCATCAAAAGCTTGTTCCAAAATCCACTGACATCATAGGGAGCCTTTCCAAAGGCTAATGGGCTTTGGGATCAGGCCCCTGGTTTCTATTCCAAGCGTTCACAACAGTGAGCTTAAATCAGTTTATGCGCTTGTGCACGCCCAAGAAGATTTTCCAACATGACGTTCATTTGGGACAAAGTTCCCCCTGTGTGGTGGACTTGAAGTGAAGCCCGTTCAAATCCCATCAATCACCTGAAAGGGGACATGAGAAGGGCCAGGCCAGCTGAGCAGAAGAGGATTTCTTCTTACACTCGCTCTTATCAGCACGGCTGAAGGGAGGGACACCCATGCCAGGCAGCTGCCAAAGAAGGGGTGCCAGTGGCACCATGCTGAGATGACGATGGTGCTGAGGCTGCCCAAAAAGAGCTGAGAAGTTTGCAAAGGAGAGAGTGGGGAAAGCCCGTGGAAGAAAGCTCCCAGAGGGTCTCTGCTCTGCGCAGCAGTTCTGCCACTATTCACGGAGTAAGCCATGCGAGAAGGACCTGAATATTTCTATGCCTTCCTTTTGGTGGTATTCAGCCATCCTGTGTTAGACATTAATCTCCACTTAATTGACCAGAAGGCCACAGATCCACGGTATGCGAATATGATCCTAATTAGCTCACTTCAGGTTACACATTGATTTTCCGCGCGTTGCCTTTTGGAGCTGTGGAGCAGCTTGTTTTTTGAGGAGAACATAAAAGAGAGAGGGGCAGGGGGGGTGTTAGTTACAGCTATAAATTTTACAGTTCACTGGAAACCACATTAAATGGCAACATTAGTTTATAGATCAACTCTGCAACTGCTTGGTCGTTAAAGTGGTGGTGGTAGATTATTGTGTTGTAGCCTTGTAAAATATGGGCACCGTATTTGCTGGGAGAGAACTTAAAAAGAACAATAAAAGTCTCCAGTGTCTTTGATTTCTCATTTATCCTGTGTTACAGTAGGCAATATGATACAATCTGTGTGTGTGCTTTTCTGGGGTGTGAGTATTTGCAAGGCTTTTCTCTTATGCTCCAGAGGGCAAAGCTGATGAGTCTTTCTGATTTAAGGCTTGAGATTTACCTACGCTGCATCGCTCTTTGCCTGGCCCAGACATGGAGGATATGGCCAGACCATCCCTAAATTGCAGTGATCTTCCAGGGGAGGCAATTCCCAGTGCATCCAGCTGCACGGACAGCCCATGCATCAGCGGTGCCCGTCCTTGGCTGGCCCTTGCGAGAAGCAGAGCATCATGTGCCTCTTCCAGTTCAGCCCGACCCGAGGACAAAAATTCCCGTGCAAAAATAAAACTTGGAAGTGATAAAAAATGGAATCTCTTCCCAGACAGTGCCTAATCTCTGCCTGTCTTCTGAAAATGTAGACATTTATTTTGGACTGTGAAGGGCTTCTTTTGAATGTCTGGCCACTGCTAGAGACGCTGAGCTCGTTGGAAAATTCCAGCCACAATATGCTGCCTGATGACCAATAAATTTTGCGTTGATGTTTTCATTCCTTATCGGGACGAGAGAGCAGTTTGCAGGTCTGGTGGGATGTTCACTGGAGGGATTAGGGTTAATAATCACTTTTTGGTCTGCACGTGGCACAAAGTCTCTTCCAACCAAGGAATAATAAGCACTGCCTCACCACGGGCCTGGCTGATCAGAACACTTTTCTTTTTTAAAGAAAAGGATATTTCCAGTTTTAAAATGTAACATTGTCAGGTGAAATTAATTAGCTTTACTGCACAGCAGACAAATGGGAATTCTCTCAGAAACATACATTTGCAGACTAAGCAGCTAATTGTGTGAAACATTTTATGAAATGCTACTGCTACCACTCACCACACTTTACAGAATTTCTCTGGATAAAATCCCGCTCACTTCGTGGAGGATAACCCAGAGATGAGATGAAGCGCATGGCTGTCATGAGCCGCTGTGGTGGGTCCAGGGGCAGATATGAAACCAAACACAATCTCCCCTTATTTGTTGATGATACAGGCTTTAAGCTGCATGGCGATGACACTTCTGGCTGTCTTTTTTACTCCTGTAAAGGCCAGACCACTAAAGCCACCAGTTACACTCCCTCTGCAGGAAGAACAATTACTACTCTGAGTGAAGTCCAGTTTGGCGGTGATGGCAGCCACCAGCATGAGGCTGTCAACCTTCACTTGTTGAATGAGTCTATGAGAGTGACCTTCCCACTCACTTTCTCAGAGGCAGAAAACGATCAATATTCTGGGCATGTTTTTGGCAATTTCTGCAGAACTCGCATGGCCACATATGAGCCCTCGCTGCACTTCTGGCTCAAGAGCCAGAAGAGCAGTGGAGAGCTTTCAAGGACATGTGAAGGACCTCTTCTGTCCCTTTCCTGTTAATGGCAGGGGCTTTTGTTCCCTGTGTTTCAAAAAGTGAATGCTAAATCCACTTTAAAAATAACATAAACAGAATTTGGTAAAAGTAATCGAATACATGATGCTCCTGTCAAGTTTGTTTGGCTGCTTCCTAATGGAAAAGATTGTGAAGGCTGTTAATAACTCAGCCTCTGAGTAATACTTCAAGCTATGCAGTTACGATTTCCTTCACAAAGAAAGAAAAAGAGGAAAGAAGCTGCTGTTTATCTAACACAAAGGCAAAGGGCAACGCGTCTCCGCTTGAGACGTGTATTAACATTACATGATCTGACTGCTCTCCCGTGAGGGACTAGGATGTTTTCCTGCTATTTTTTTTTTTGTTTTGCTTTGTTTTGTCTTTAGTGTGGGGGAGCTTTGTTTGGCTAAGGGGAGCATAAAGACCACAGACCCCATCTTCCACCGGGCTGCATCCCATTTATGGCACCCTGACATGGATAAGTGCTCTAACGTGGCCACAGATCGTCCATGCTGATGCAAGAGCAACTGCTGGTTTCTGTAAGATGTCAATGGCCAGATCATGGTCCTGGGGAACCTCATGGTGGGAGAATGAGTGTGGTATGTCATTAGTGCTTTGATATTTCAACAGGGAATCACCGGGGACCTTCTGTCAGTGGGACAAAGATGAAAGATCTGGCAGGGACTTATCTCAGCCAGGGTAGCAGCACAGGCCAAGGCACGCTATGCTGTCCTGCTGCAAGGAAAGCCATTCATGGACTGGCCTTTGGAGGCAAGCAGCTCAGTATCTCTTTGATGACAAATGCTTAAAAACATCCGTATAGTTCAATCTTGTCATTATTTGGGTGTTGTTCTGTTTATTGCCCTGTTTTTAAAAATAAAGACCTCGTCAGGAAAAAAGTTGCAACACGCCCCTAGATAGACGTTATTCTCCGTTTAAAATTTCCTATGTCCCCAGCTAAAAATGTGAATCGGAGATAAAATCTGACACGATCTCACCATTTGTCTCTTCGGCAAAAGGAAAAGAGGGGTCATTCAGTTCTGGGTCTGACGTACAGGATGCCACTCGAGCCGTCATAGTTGATAACTTCAACTTGAACTTGTCCACTTATGTAAATGGGGCTGATTTATAACTTTGCAATACAGACTTAGAGCTTTGTGTGGTTTTCTACTGTGTGGTAAGAAGCTGCCCTGCTGTAACGGCATTAAAGGCACAAGTTTTTTTCTTGCCAGTTGTTTGGCACCAGGGACCAAGGTGTTAAGGTCTGAAGGGCCTTCAGGGTCCACAACGCATGTTTCAGGCACGGTATCCCTGTGACAGCAGGAGTTCAGTGGAGTTTGGGAGTGATTTGTAGTAAAAGTCCTGATCCTTAGTATGGAAAAAATCCTTCCAAATCTCAAAAGCAAGCTGCAAAGTGAGGCACTCAATTTTGCTCTCCCATTAAAGTCATCATAAAGAATTTAAAAAAAAAAAAACCCAAAACTTTTGCTAGTTACCACAATTGCTGCTAAAGTCTAAGCAAGCACTGTCCAACTCCAGTTTCTTGGGATTTTCATGTGGTTCCTCTGACAGATTCAGCTATAGTTAGACTATTTATGTCTCCTTGCAGCTTACTGATAAAATGTAAGCCTGCAGCAACAGAACCTCCTGCTATTCAGAGAGCAGAAATTAGCATGGATAATCCAAACCACACTACCAAATTGAATGGCTGGTTGTGAGCCTGAGCCTGTCCTGGGTCTGGATTTCAGTTGCAAGGCTGGGCCATCCGTTACTGGAACAGGGTTGTTCTGGCCACAGGCAGGTGTACTATGATAAATCACTGATCCTTCTCTCCACATTGACACTGCCGTAGCACAGACAAGATTGCATGAGACCATCATCTGGTGGAGTCTTGAATGAAGGAGAAGTTAAATTTCCTCCAAAACTTCAGCCCACATCTCATGGCATGGAAGATGATGCCCGAGGTCTGACAGCTCATGGGTGTTTTAGAAATACACGGCCACAGGATTTCAAAGGTTGAGGCCGTTTATAGATGCGCGTTCTGCGAGTGCTCTGACAATGCCTTTTGTATTAGTCAGAGAAGAAATGCATTATTGCTACGAACCACTCCGATTTTTGTTTGTTTGTTTGTTTTCATGTATTACATATAATTTCATGTTACATGGCTGCAAAACAAAGCTCTTTCAACCTTTATTTACTAAAGATGTGCTTGGCGGGATTTGAGAGACTTCAGATGGCATGAGAGAAAACACGAGCTGACTGGAAAAAGCAGAAATTGGATCTCATTCTTAAAATGATCCTGCTGTATGATTAACCCTGCAAAAATAATGTATTCCTATGGGTTCCCCAGAGCTGTGCTGCATGTTTAAAGACTCAAGGACAGTTTGTGTCTTACCGTGCCATACAGAGACCGTCCCATAGCTCCATTTCCATATGATAATGAATCATTCATTTGAGGCAGGGCAAAACTGACTTTCAGGAACAGCAACATAAGCTGGACAGTGAACAGAAAGCAGTGAGTAATACTGTAGGCTGTGTTCTTATGGACTGTAGCCCTCTCTGACGGGGTGTGCTGCATGCCGATTCATTGTGTTTCCGAAAAAAAAAGAATGGATTGTGGTGAAATACCCATTGAAATTACAAGCAACCAACAAACTTCCTGCCTCGCATGAGTTTCTTGACCATCTCACCCTGGTGAATTCTGCTACAGCTGTTAAATCTAAGTGCATGTGTTTATAATTGTTTGGTTTTCTTAAAAGTGAAACAAATGACTGGCTTATACACACAGATGCCTCTGGGCAGCCTGACAGGTTGCACATCTACTGCTGCAGTGCCAAGAGCTTGGCACTTACCTTTTGGGACCGTGCTGAGCCGTTAATAACAGACGATGTTGTCCAACACCCCATCCTTATGCTCCAGTGTTGCACATATAGCTGAGATACTGTCAGAGGTATACTGGGATATCCTAACCATTTACTTTATAGGGAAAATATGTTCCGAATTGTATGAGAAAGGGGAAAAAAAAGAAAAGTCCATGCTTTCCTGGCTGGCTTCTATATCATAGCTCTTTATTTTGACTCCATTTTTTCCCCATCTTTCATTTGCCCCTTTCAACCGAGAACGTATGCAGGGGTTATTTGGAATTGGTATGTGTGTGTCATATCGGAATGATTAATTATTCAGAAATGTTCTGTTTATAATAAAACTCCCTTACGGTGCTTGGACTGTATCAAGACAGCTTGGAGCTGGCACTAATGAGTTATTCCCACTTTTAAGGACTATCAATAGTGCCAGAGAAATACAAAGGAGGCCCGTAACACCTATGTACTTATTATTCATCACATACATGCTTATTATATAGGTATGCATGAGATAAATAGATTCGCACAGCACAATGCTTAAGCTGTGCCAAAGAAATAAAATTCTATCCCCGGAGAGCCTAACTGCAAAGGCAAATAGGGGCTAGCAATGAAATCACAGATTAGGATCACAGCTAAAAGGCTCCTTTGAGCAAGAAGATGAGTTGGCATGTTTTCCCTGGGAGGCTGCTTCTGATATGCATGACATTATAAATACAGAGGCATGAACCAGATGCCAAGGATGTGCGCCAAAACTGATAAAAGCCAGTGGGAGTCCTTCAGCGTCAATAGGCTTCAGAGCAGGTCTGTGATGCCGCAAGCTGTCTGAAAGGAGCTGCTGCAGCCTGGCATCCCAAATCTTCCCTAGACACCGCTGTGGCCTCACCACCACCAGGTTTGGACACTTCGTGCATTGCCCTTAGCATCCTTCACCGTCCTTGTAAGGAAGTATTGTCTTTTCTGTGTTACCAACAGGTAGCACGGGTTTAGCAGGACAGCTTCTTAAGATATCTTGGTGTTGGATGAAAAAGTAGTTGGATTAGCAGGAACTGTGAATGCCTGATTTCAGGTTGCTCTGGCCTGGGGGCTTTAGAAGGAACCATTGTGTTAGAGTCATCTCTACGCGGTGTGGCTGGGAGAAAGCAATGCGGTGATTTCACGATATCCCTATTTGTGTTGTAATCCCTAATTGTACAACATGAATATCTGAGGATCAGTTCTTCTAAGTGTAAACCAGACCACACCTAGTGAAGGCAAAAATATGCCTTAGCATTCACCAGGTGGCAGCTTATATTAACCAGATACAGCTGGAAATCTAATTGCCTCCACCCAGTCACTTCCCAGCAAGATGGTGAGGTATTAGAAAAAAAGCTCATTTCAGAGCTATATTAATTTTCATTAGGGATTTTCTAATAGATTTCTTCCATGGGAAAGGTACACAGGGATTTTTTTTGTTAAAAACTGCAGCTCAAAAAGACTCTTTACTTGTGGGAATAGGTGGCGTTCCTTTCCTTACTCATCCATGGAGGTTTCCAGCCAAGAATGGGGACACAACTAGCCAAAGAAAGGAGTCCACCCAAATAAACTAATGTCATGTCATTGGAAAACAGCGGAAAATGTTCTGGAAATACTCTTGTCGCGTGCTCTCCAGAAGCAGCATTTTTTCACAGAGGATGTGAAAAATGACACTAACAAAGAGCCCATGAACGTGTTTTCTCTTCTGGTTCTACCTTTTCCTTTTCTGCCGTGTTCCCCAGCCTCCAAGGTGCGGGCTCCTGGAGTTAGAGGGATGAGTCGNGGGCGCGGAAATAATTATGGCCATTGCAAGAAGATTTTGCTACCTCCATCACGTTGGGGGAAAATCACAAACCTTAAAACTGTGCTGACCGTTCTTTCCTCTAGTCAGTGGAGCTCCTTGTATGTTTATGCAATTACAGACAGAGCTTATACTGCATCCTTCCTGTGCCACATTTGCTCTTTAAATTAAAGCAAAGTTTTCTTCCTTCTGCTGCTCTTCTCCGATATGCTTTTAGATACATACTGCGTCTTTAGATTTCATTTTAGTAGGCTAGAAGTACCACAGGTCTTGAGTTTCGTCTTGTAAGAACAGCTGCTTATTCCCCGGTCTTTCTAGTTGCCCTTTTCCTGCATTTCTTCTTTCTGGGATTCTCCTTGCTGGGATGCTGCAGGGCAATGCATACCAGATCTCCAACGGGCTCTTACCAACACCTCTTGTGAAAGCTTCCCTGCTCCCTTGTGTCTGCTCACTCCCTCTTGCTAGGAGCAGGTCTGCTTCTCTCCAGCTCACACTGGTGCCATCAATTCATCCCGTGATTAATTAGCACAGCTGGGTCTTTCCTCCTTTGCCATTTCCCTCTGGTGACTGAACTTTACCAGGCTGCCTGGATCTATGCTGGGGAAGGGTGTGCAGCACAATGCCGATTTGGGCTCGATTCTGGCCATCCTGGAGCCTCTGGCAACCTGGCATGACCCTTTGGCTGTTCTGCAGCCCAGGAAGCAAGAAAATTTGGCTTTCCCCCAGGACTGGTAGAAAACCAGGGGCTCGTTCTGTGTTTCCCCAAAGCTCCCTGAAGCAGATGCGGGTCTGGAAAACAGTTGAGTCCGACAGATCTCCAGTCCTAGACAAAAAGCCATTTGGTCAGAGTATGATCTTCCAGCTGTATTCAGGACACAGCTTGCTGGTTTTATGGATACACATATATCTTTTAGGACTAGAAATCAGCGTTGTTTTTGTCTTCATGTGTAATGTTTGACATATGATGTAAATTTACTTTTACAACATACAGACATAGAAGCTACTGTGGCTTGGACTTAGAATTTATTAATTGTAGAAAACTGACTACCAGGTTTGTTGATTAACATTGTTCTATACGAAAGGAAAGGAAAGGAAAGGAGAAAGGAGAGGAGAGGAAAGGAGAGGAAAGGAGAGGAAAGGAGAAAGGAGAGGAGAGGAGAGGAGAGGAAAGGAAAGGAGAGGAAAGGAAAGGAAAGGAAAGGAAAGGAAAGGAAAGGAAAGGAAAGGAAAGGAAAGGAAAGGAAAGGAAAGGAAAGGAAAGGAAAGGAAAGGAAAGGAAAGGAAAGGAAAGGAAAGGAAGGGAAAGGACAGGGAAGGGGAAGGGGAGGGGAAGGTGAAGGGGAAGGGGAGGGAAAAGGCAAAGGAAAAGGCAAAGGAAAAGGAAAGGCATGATGGCAAATTTTGCATTAGATAGAAATTATTCAGTCTTTTAAAATTTCACTGCAGTAACTAAACAATGAACTTGGTTTAGCACAGGTCTCTCCTGTAATTTTTCAGGTGTCGTCAGGAACCATCTACCTATCTATTATCTCAGTTCAATTAATAACATTTCTTAAATAGATTTATACAAGCCTAAGTGGTAAGTTACATATTTAACAATCCAAAAGCAAGATTTGCCTCTTATCTAGTACAAGAATGCTGTGATTTTTTTTTCCACAAGAGCCTACACAAACATGCAATGGCAAACTCTCAAGTCAATGGGAGAACAGCTGTGTGCCCATCACTTATGCAGTTAATGACACCCATTTTGTTCCCAGTGGAGACTGGGAGGATGCAAAACCCCTCTGATCTCTTTGTCCTTTTGTGTTGTTGACGCTCATCTTTGGCTCAAACTTACTGATCTCTTCCAGCAAAACTTTATAACTGTTGTTTACATGTTAGAGAAATGTATCATGGACAGAACCTGGCCTCTAGTTGTTATCGTGGCCTGGTTCATATAAAATTTTCTAGCTTGACTTTATAATTCAAACCATTTTCATACTGCAAACACACAAATAAGCGAGCTGAAGCTATTGAGCCAGCCACGCATGCAGCTCAGTGAATGTGTTTTGCTTGCAAGTATCATTAAAGCAATTTCCCATAATGTCTGGCAGGGAGTAGGTTTCTTTTAATGATTTTATTAAAAAGTGAATTAAAGGCCAAAGGTTGCTTTCCTACAGCCCTTAATTTCCTGTTTCAGTGCCAAATGCCGTGTGGAGAAATTGCTTGGAGCAGAAGACAAGGGAGCTCTCGCTCAGGACCAGCCCCCGGCGAGGCTGTTGGAGCTTCGGCTCCGTGACCGCACGCGCGTGTGAGTCTGTTCTCGCAATGCAATTTAACATCAGAAAACACAATGACAGAAGCACGGAGTTATCAAATACAGATACACGCCTACAGAAGTGGGGAAATGCGGAACTGACTCCAAACAAGGCCCAAGTGTTCTGTTTAATATCTGGGCTATGGTTTTCCTTTTCCTGATGTCAGTTTGACATCAGTGTAACTCCAGGGAGGGTAGCATGGAGGAGAAGTGGGTCCTGAAGGCACACGTTCCCTTTGGCGTGGCTGGACTAGTGGCACAAGTCTGCATTTTCATTGCATCTTTGTGCAGCCTGCATGTTGCCAATACTTTATTTATGATTTTCAATTCAGTAAGCATGTGTGGCGCTTCATGTTGAGGAGCTCCTGGTGGGCCAGCAGCTGCAGAGAAGCCAGGTCATTTGCAAAGAAGCAAATAAACTAATGCAATAAGAATAAACAGAAGAACAGTAACAGGCTACAGCCTCCTCCTCCTTGGGTCACAATGCTTGTGCGAGAGAAAATACGACACCCCTAACAAAGATAATGGGTGTTAAATAACAGAGTTTCGGAGTCAGCTGGAATGTACTTTCTGTGATATCCCATTATTTGGAAAACCAAACATAAATTCCCTCCTGGAGTGCGGAAGGACTCTGTGAGATGCAACTTGCACCTTTGTGGCGTTCACGGGCCTGGCCAACTATTGGCAATGAGCAACATGTCAGTAAAACTCCAGTCTTTAAAATACTTTAATAAAACAACCATAATTTACCCCACTGCAAGAGCTGTAAACTGTAATTTAATAACGTGCTTGTAAGGGGATGGCTTTTTTAAATAAAAAAAAAAAGTTTTAGTATTATTAAAGAAATGTAGTATATAAAAATACCTAATTGCTGAGGAAACAGCAGGATTATGATTTTCAGATACTTAGTATGGGCAAATCATTCTAAGGAAAGGAGCTGCTTTTTTATGGTGGACTCTTGCAGTATGGGTCTCATTAAGTTTTCAGGGAATATTGGTCCAAATCTTTACCATGCTTGCAAATTATGTTAAGCACATAAGCTTTCATCCTGCTCCAATGGTGGGTTCTCAAACATAGATGATGTTTCTTTGCATGGGATATAAGTGTCTTTCAAGTAAAAGGAGTCTATTTCTTACAGGACAAAGCTTCATCCTTTGGGCTCTTGGATTTCTGAGTTCAGTTCCCATAAAGTGCCCCCAGGCCATCAGTTTTAAGATTAGTACCTGGAGTGGCTTGAACTCTCCAAAAGCTCGGACTCGGGGCAAGTTTAGCCAGGCAAAAACATGTAATTTCTGCTCTGTCTTGCTTGCAGTCATCTGCTCTGACACAAAATAGGATTAAGAATTATATAACTGCTTCCAGCTAATAGATTTAGGCTGTGGTTCCAGGATTATTAATACCAGATCTGTGCACTACCAGCTCACCCAGGACTATAAATCTAATGTGGATCAGGCATGGACACATGATTGTGTTTTGTCAAATTAGCCAAGGGACATGATATGGAATTTATACCAGCTTTATACTTCTGTGCTAGCTGCACCCCTGCTGTGGAAAGCAGAAGATAGCTGGTCCAACATGAAGTTAAGACAATACTGATACGCTAAAAAAGCTGCTGTTATAAAGGGGGTTTTTTTGGTTGGGGTTGTTTTTGGTTGGGTTTTTTTTGACAAATGTGAACCATTAATTGGAGTTTGTCTATGTTCTAGCAGCATGTTACTCATCTGGCACACGGCACTGGTGGTGTGACACCGCAAATCTTGCAATTGGGTGCAAACCACAGCTTTAATAAGAATTGGAGCACTTGAGCTCCTGTCACATAGCAATCCTTGGATATCTCTTTCTAGGGCAGTAATCATTGTTTCCTTATCACGTTATGGGATCAAGAGGTGTTGTGCTGCTTAGTTGTATGCCTACAACCGGTCTTTCCTCTTGAAAAACCAACATACTATAGAGGACTCCCATGCATGTTTGCTACCAAGTAGAGGATGCTCAGTTTTCAATAGTTAGCTTTAAAATCTTAGAAGTAGTCCGCATTTCCTTGTTACTCTGGAGTTATGTTAAATATTAATTCTTAGTGTTGTTGAGGGGTTGGGATTGGAAACTTCCCTTGCCAAAATCAAAAAGTGGAGCTCTCCTTAGCTCTGAGGTTCTCGCACTATCACCAAAGCGGTGTGTAGGGGACTAGGAATAAAACAGTGTGGCTGTAGCGTATGTGTTCTTGGCTGAGAAATGACACATGGGTAACACATCATGAACAAATAATCCTATTTTCTCCTTCTACATGTGTTTTTTGTGATGGGAGATGAAGCTCCCACGTAACTGCTAGGATGTGGATAGGACATTAGGCAAAGCCAGGAGGCTGAGCAATACGGAGGTGACCATGCAGCCCATCACATTGGCTGAGCTGATGTGGGAGCATAACCTATACAACATCAACAGGCAGTGGGGAAGGGACAAAAGAGTCAGCATTCTTCAGTTTTCTGCTTAAATTTCTGCTATTTAAAAGACAGGTAGACGTGGTGCTGAGGGACATGTTTTAGGGGTGGTTATGGCATAGGTTTATGGTTGGACTCGATGATCTTGAAGGTCTCTTCCAACCCAAGTGATTCCATGATTCTATGAAGCGACCGTTTTATTCTGGGGATTCAATGAAGAAGATGGGAGATCAGAAGTGATGTGTTTTGAAGAGGAGCTGCCACAATAAAAGAACATGTTCAGCCTGGGATTTTTTGGAAGGAGGGAGCCCCACTCTACAAAACGCCTTTTTCAGGAGAAGCCTTTACAAGAAGATGCACAGCAGGAAGATCTGCTCCAGGGAAGCCACAGCAATGTGCTTGAGCACCTCCATCATTCCCAAGAAATGCTGATGGACTTTTCAGACCAGCACAACAACTCACACCCCTGCGAGTCACTTCTGTGCTCAGGTTCTCCTCTCACCTTCGTGGAAATAATTGGTCCTGAGGACTTTGTACACACATGAAACACATCAGCAGCACTTTCGAGCGCTGCTTTGGACATTCGGTCATGTTAGAAACCAGGAAAGGGTGAAATCTGGAGGTTCCTACATGCTGTATAGGGCCTGCTGGTCAGGATTGACACTGGAGTGTAACAGAAGTCAGGCTTTGACCCTTAACTTGGAAATACAAAGCTAAATTTTCCCCTCGTTTTCCCCCTCCCAAATCCTCCCTGGTTCCCTACATGGCTGTGCTGTATTATGATCCCTTTAAATAAGCAGCCTGTCATTAGCTTTTATCCCAGTGCTTGCTCAGCCGGACTAAAGTCTAGGTCTCTTTGTTTTTAAGACTTGTATGGTGTGTAAGGGCCAGATGTTTCCCATCTCTTGGCTCTTGGTGAAATAAACACGAACTGCCATAACCTTCACCTTTCAACTCTTACATTACCTATTCCTAAAGTACAAAAAATGGATGTGTGTTTATGCAGCAAGACTTTGAACTACCTTCCAGGTTTATGTCAAAAGTCCTATTCTCTAGGCAAAGATAACATATGAGAGTGGACTTGGGTGTTGCTATAAAATTCACCTTCTGCACTAATGAAGCAGTAGTCTTCATGGAGGAAAGTAGTCTGGGGGGATTAGAGGCCACGTAAAACTGATCTGACTTTCAGACAGAGTCACTCAGCTCCAGATTCGGCAATCCTGGAAAGCAGAGTCACTCCATGGGTAACAGTCCAGTTATTTTATATAAAATTCAGACAGTCCATAGGGATTTATCTGATACATAACGAATTTCTGCACAGACTATGGAGTTCGTCCTTTTAATCTATTTCAGTTATCTTCACAACTTTCCCCTGCCTGTCCCAGCAACAGCAAAGCTGATTTGGAGGGGTTAATAAAGGAATTTTCATCATTAATACCAGCTCATCTAAATTCATCCTGGAGTTATTTTTCTTCCTCTCCTTCTTTTGCTTCTCATTTTGTCAAATCTTCCTTGAAGGCACCTGGGTGATTTGGCTGCTGGTGGGACATAGAGGGCTTCTTCAACTTAATACCGATGTGTCCTGAGGAAGAACCGAGAATATGTAGCCTCGGGAGGCTGGGACCAGCTGCCTGATGACACACACTCAAAACTTCCCAGGAACAGCTACCCAGGCTTAGGTGTCTCACAGGAAAGTCATACAGCTGTTTTTCCCTTTTAACTTGGTTCAGTAGCATTACGCAACTAAATGAGGAACAAATGGCATAATTAAGATTGCAAAAGCGTTTCAATTAGAATTCCAAGTGAATTATGCAAATAGAATTTTAATTTGTGCTAATTCATGTCTTCCCAGAAAAATGAAGTCTTCCTTTGGGGATGGCTTTTTTTTTTTTTGTCATACCGTCAGCTGAAAGATGAATTAACAAGAACAGAGCAGTGAAATACTTCAGCGACTATTCACTTGTGTATACTAAAAAGAATGTATTTGCTCCGCTGTAAGCAGACTAGTAGCTACATCTTTTCCCCACAGAAAGCTAAAAATCCAGCTTCCCTGCAGACCTGGGAAATTCTCGCAGAGAGTAACCATCACCAAACTTGTTTTGTGTGTTTTGAAATTGTCAGAATATTCTCCCTGAGTTTTGATTTCATTCTCAAGCCCAACATTTGGAGACCATCTATTTTAAAGACTGCCCATTTTGCAGAGTGACTCTACTATCCGTGGAGATAAGAGAGAAATTGTAGGAAGCCAGACCCTGAAGGACGGCTGACTCCAGGCACTGATGAGTCTCCACAGAGTTAGAGAAGTTCTGGCCTCTTTTCTGACCTCTCAGTGCATATTTCCTTAACCAAGTTGACTCAGGATGCTGGGGTCACTGAAATGCACATTATTTCAAAGGCTGGACTGAAGCTTACATGCCTCGATCTTCTATAAATTCATACTGAACCACAGCCCTCAGGTCAGGAGCAGTTACTGTTGTGTCTGAGGGGGAATAAGAAAATGGCACACAGCGAGACTAATGGATTTCGGGGTCTTTCCATAACTTTGGCAGCACTGTTTATTAAGCTCAAATTTGTCCATATTCTCATCCCCAGGCCATTCCTCCATTGAGGCACTTGTTGAAGATGTACTGAACTAAACCCAGAAGCTTCAGCTATGGCACACACTCAGGTGCCATCATCATGTCCTTATCCTTCATCAGTGCCTGGTGCCTTTCTGTCTAGGCTCCAATCTAGCAACCTATATGTAAGTTTAGGAATTTTTTTTTTTCTGTAAGTTAACCTTGACCAAATGACAAAACATTTCAGTGACATCTTAAAAATGCAAGGTAAAAATTAACATTGAATTATCCTCCTAATGCCAAACTGCTCATTGTTCAGCATGGGTCTTATTGAAGGTTACTGTAATTCATGAAATTCAGGAAATACATCTCTGTTATATATAGCCACATATATATGTTTAATGTATCTATGAAAGACTACAAGAATTTATCTGTATCCTTAGATTCTGACTACCTTACTCCTGTCAAACAATTCTTTAGTTTACGTGTGGTCTCTACTGAAGCAAAAGATTTCTTATGTTTTCTCAGTGTTTCTGAATATCCTGTTAGGTAATTAGCTGTCTAAATATGTTTTTTGAGTTTAGATGGTGGCTTAGAAAGTTTAGAAGACAGGTAGAAGATGGACACCCCACAAACTTCTCTGGACAACCTGGTCCAGCGTTCAACTATCCTCCCTTTAAAAAAAGCTTTTTTTTACATATAAATGGAATTTCCTGTATTTCAATTTGTGTTCGTTGCCTCTTGCACTGAGACTGGGTGCCACTGAGAAGAGTCTGGCTCAGTTTCCTTTAGTCTGCTCTGTCGGGCATTTATACACATTAATACGGTCCACCTGAGCCTTCTCTTCTCCAGTTTAAACAGTCTCAGCCTCTCCTCATGTGACATGCTCCAGTGCCTCAGCTATCTTTGGGGCTCTCCACTGGACTGTCTCCAGTGTGTCCAGTCTCTCCTGTCCTGGAGAGTCCAGCACTGGACCCAGAATTCCAGGGGTGTCTCACCAGTGCCAAGAAGAGGGGAAGGATCACCTCGCCCAACCTGAAGGCACAATCTTCCTAATGCAACCCAGGGTGCTGGTGGCCTTTGCTGTGAAGGCACATCTCTGGCTCCTCATGTTCAGCTTGGTGTCCCCCAGAACACCCAGATACTATTCTGCCAAGCTGCTTCCCAGACGGTCAGCCCTAAGCCTCTCCTGGTGCATGGGGTTACTCCTCCTCACTCAACACTTCCCTACGCTGAACATCATGAGACTTCCTTTAGCCCATTTCTCCAGCTTTCAAGGTCCCCCTGAAGAGCAGGACACCCGTCAACCATTCTGTGTTATCTGAAAACTTGCTGAGCATCCTCTCTGTCCCATCCACCAGGTTGCTAACAGGGTTGTTGAACAGTATTGGGTCCAGTATCAAGCCCTATTACACATTCCAATGCTCATGCTCTCCCTGTCACCTTCCCTGTTACACCATTTAATCTCACTACATCACCAATTAGCCAGAGCCCTTTGTCCAGAAAACGCACAATTGCTCTGATAAGAAGCACAGCAGTCATTACATCAGCTATTTTAGTAAAATGAACAGTAATTTTGCTCATGTAAAATGGTATTTAAATTCCTTCTTGGTGTCTCCTAGCATACTGCAAGAGCAATGTACATTAAAACATATTCTGGGCTTTTTTCTGTTACCTGAAGGCAGTAAATCACAGAGTTACAGATGTTACCTCAGTCAGAAATAAAGCCATCACCTTTAGCATTGGTTTCAATAAAAACACAAACATTTCTGCAGTCAAACGACAAAGTTTTATAGCTGTGGTTCTTTGAAACAACTACGAAATATTTGCCATTTCTCTCTGGAGCAACTGTCCACCTGCTAATTTACACATCACCAAGAGGCCACTTAACTCTTGCCTGTAGACATTAAACCCTATCCATTACTGTGTCATTAAAAATATAAACTGTCTGTTGGTTGAGAGATGTTTGGAAAGGAATAAGAGCAGCTCAGCCCACAGCAGGTCATCCTGAAACAGAGCTCAGGATCCCTCAAGACCCTTGTAGTTTCTGATATGTCTTAATAGCAGTGTTTCTGCCCTAAAGATTGTGTGCAGTGCTGTGGAGCAGTCTTCCATAACCGTCACTGTCCTTTGGAGAGAATGGAGCTGCCTTATACTTGGCCTCCACATTTCTAGATATTCTTCAGCTTTTGTTTGCCCTCCTCTTCTGCTATCACATCCAGGCCAGCAGCAGTCACTCTCCTTAATATTATCTGTCTTATCCAAGATTTGAACATAGCCAAATTTCCTTCCCAGCCATTTCCAGATTTTAATAGTGTGGATCAAGTCTTCAGACTCTTCTTCCAGCTCTCAATCCCCAGCCTGGGAATCAGGTGTCCGACTCTTCCCTGGGCTTATTTATAAATGTACGTACAATGTAAGAGTTTTATGTGTTTGTGTTCTTTGAAAACCTCATCTGTTTCCCTGGAGATTTGTGCTTCATCAGTTCCTGTCTGTGGGTCCCTGGTTGATAACCTGACTTCTAAAAGCCTGTGAATTAGCTGGCTGTAGTTGTTTGTTTTCCTTCCTGTTTGGCTTGAAAAACCTGTTCTCTCTAATCATAGAATCATAGAATCATAGAATGGTTAGAGTTGGAAGGGACCTTAAAGATCATCAAGTTCCAACCTCCTCACCATGGGCAGGGACACCTCTCACTAGAGCAGGTTGCTCAAAGCCCCATCCAGCCTGGCCTTAAACACTTCCAGGGATGGGGCCTCCACAACTTCCCTGGGTAACCTGTTCCAGTGCCTCACCACCCTCACAGTAAAGAACTTCTTCCTAATATCTAATCTAAATCTCCCCTCTTCCAATTTAAAACCATTACCCCTTGTCCTATCACTAGACTTCCTGACAAAGAGTCCCTTTCCAGCTCTCCTGTAGGCTCCCTTCAGATACTGAAAGGCTGCTATCAGGTCTCCCCGGAGCCTTCTCTTCTCCACGCTGAACAGCCCCAGCTCTCTCAGCCTATCCTCATAGAGAGGTGCTCCATCCCTCTAATCATCTTAGTGGCCCTTCGCTGGACCTGTTCCAACAGTTCGATGTCCTTTCTATGTTGAGGACTCCAGAGCTGGACACAGTACTCCAGGTGGGGTCTCACAAGCGCAGAGTAGAGGGGGAGAATCACCTCCCGTGCCCTGCTGGCCACGCTTCTTTTGATGCAACCCAGGATACGGTTGGCTTTCTGGGCTGCCAGCGCGCACTGCCGGCTCATGTTGAGCTTCTCATCCATGAGCACTCCCAAGTCCTTCTCCTCAGGGCTGCTCTCCAGCCATTCTCTGCCCAGCCTGTATTTATGCCTGGGATTGCCACGTCCCAGGTGTAGGACTCTGCACTTGGCTTGGTTGAACTTCATGCCATTTGCATTAGCCCACCTCTCAAGCCTGTCCAGGTCCCTCTGGATGGCATCCCTTCCCTCCAGTGTGTCAACCGCGCCACCGAGCTTGGTGTCATCGGCAAACTTGCTGAGGGTGCACTCGATCCCACTGTCCATGTCTCCAACAAAGATGTTAAATAGCACTGGTCCCAGTACTGACCCTTGCGGGACACCACTCGTCACTGGCCGCCACGTGGACATTGACCCATTAACCACAACCCTTTGAGTGCGGCCATCCAGCCAGTTCCTTATCCACCGAGTGGTCCATTCATCGAACCCGTGACTCTCCAATTTGGAGACCAGGATGTCATGCGGGACAGTGTCAAATGCTTTGCTTAAGTCCAGGTAGATGACGTCCGTTGCTCAGCCTTTGTCCACCAAGTTCGTGGCAGTATCATAGAAGGCCATCAGGTTTGTCAGGCAGGATTTTCCCTTGGTGAAGCCATGTTGGCTGTCTCCAATCACCTCCTTCTTTTCCATGTGCCTTAGCAGAGATTCCAGGAGGATCTGCTCCATGATCTTGCCAGGCACAGAGGTGAGACGGACTGGCCTATAGTTTCCTGGGTCCTCTTTTTTCCCTTTCTTGAATATCGGGGTTATGTTCCCCTTTTTCCAATCCACAGGAATTTCACCAGACTGCCATGATTTCTCAAATATGATGGAAAGTGGCTTCGCAACTTGGTCCGCCAGCTCCTTCAGGACCCGGGGATGAATTTCATCAGGTCCCATGGACTTGTGCACTTTCAGGTTGTTCAGGTGGTCTCGAACCTGATCTCTCTAATGTTTGCTATTAAAAACTTTAAAAGAAATGCTCTTGCATAATTTCTTTTTGTTGTTGTTAATTGCAACTCTCCTTTTTTTTACCTCTTTGTGTTGATTCTCTTTGCTTATGCAAAGCAACTTGCCCTTGCAACCAAGATTTCCCTATAGATTTAGCAGCTAAGGGAGTGCAATGGAGATGTAAGTAACGCAGAAATTCTGCGCGTGAATGAGGGCGCACAGGAGAGGCAGACACATGGCTAGCACCCCCTGCCATCTGCCTTGGGCCAGCTCTGTGTGGCTTTTGCAGGTGGTCCTAAGTCACTCAAAGCTGGCTGTCCTCTGACCTGGTGCCCCAGCATGAGCACAGCACTGCGCTGAAGTTAACAGACATTTCTCCTCCTTTGGATGGGGACAGGGTGCATGCCATGCTCACCACAGGACCCATGGGCAGCTTGGACCAGGCTGCAAATGTCGTGGAGATATTTTGCACTTCTTCATACCATGGTTTTCCCACATCTGTGGCTGCTATACACAGCAAGGATAGCAGATTGGAGAGTGCACACTGGAGCGTTAAGCAGCTTAGAGCTGATAATTCAACTGTCATTGGTTATTCCATTCTTTGTGTAAAGGCCACAACACCTGGAGAACAGGCAGCGTTTGGAAGATGCCATCAATATTTAGGCAGCACCAAGTGCCCAGGTCTCAGTGTAGCTGAAAGACTTCATGACCTCCTCTGGAAGTGAACAAAAATACAAGGAAGCAACAAATCTGAAATACCTGCATCACCTGCCCATGGGCTTGCTGTTGCTGATGTCTTAGATGGGTGAGGATGATTCTGTTGGAGGTGCATGGTAGAAAGGTCTCTCTCACTAGGTCCCTTCACATGAGGGTCACCCTGAAGTCTCCTCCAACTTTGCCAGCAACATCTCCAGTGATGCCAATGGCAGTGATCAACACATGAGGTAGATACCTGTCCCTCGGAATGAGTGCTTGGCCACAAGCAGAGCTGGAGATAAGCCCAGTTTAATAATGTCCTGGCCTGACAAGTGTTTTTCTCAGCTCTCTCATGGGCTGCTGGACTCCAGCCTCTTATTCCTGCTCAGACATTGCAGAACATTCATATATGAGCGCTGCAAAACACTTGAAAGGTGATGTTATTTACGGCTTCTCAGACTGCCTCCCTTGTGCTACTGACTTATGAATGCACCTATAAACTCAACAGCATGTATTTTTTCCAAAGGACAAAGTCTATTTGCACATGGGGAGCTGTCTCCCAAGTGCCAGCACTTTGCAAGTGGAAGTGAGCCATCTCTACCCCACCACTGCCCAACAATAGACCATGAGCTCCAGATTCAGCTTTGTCGAAAATACCAACACAAAGATGACCATAAAATAAAAAAAAATTCATTATGATATTTTTCTTTATAGTTCCTAACTACTGTAAACTGTGGAGGAACAGAGCTGCAAAGCTGGCCATTAAACTGTCTGCTCTTTCCTGTTTGAACAGGACCTCTCCAGGGTTTTAGCTGCCTCAACCACCATGGGTCAACATCCAGGAAGGAAGACGTTTCTAAGGAAACCATGGAGGCTTTCCACTAAGGTGGTTGCATGAAAGCACTGAAACTGGTGAGAGTGACAAAAAGCAGTTCATTGGATAATGTAGAAAAAGGTAAAAAGTTATTGCACACAGACTGTTTTTATAATGAGGCCATTCAGGCATAAAATCACTTTAAATAGGTAGTTTGTTTCCACATTGCAGAATTATTTTCGTCCTACTCTTTCAAGAAGGAGTTTATCTAGGCACAGTGGTGTATAAATAATAAATAGCCCCGGGGGCAGGGCATTTTTACATTTTTTTCCCCCTGCTTCGTATCCTGTTGCAGTTGGTCTCAGGCTGCAAAATGAATTTTGTTTTCTGAAATAATATTATTTACTTTGAGTGCAGTCCTCTGCGAGAGGCCATGAATTCTCTTCTGCAGTTGCAATATCCCAAACCAGACAGGGGTTTTACAGTCCAGCATTTTTGTCAAATGGCTTTTCTGTGTGTTGCAAGGCGGTTTGCTATGAGGACAGGTACAGTCCCACTAGCTCAGGGACCTCCAAGAAAGCTGTGTGTTTGCATCCAGTGTTTGGACTGGGTGCACGCTGCGAGATGCGAATGGTCCAGGGATAACTCTGTGGAGACCAGGGGTGCAGGGTCACCCTGAAGGTGATAGATGAGAGAAAAGGATGTGACAGCCACTGTGCTGGAGATACACCACTGTGAGACTCTCTGGACAGACACAACAGGTTCATTTCTTCTGTCTCCTGTGATGCTTAGCGTCTCTGAATATATTTCTAACAGTAACTGCATCCGATATCACAGCCATCAAGTCGAGGAGATCACACCAGTACCTGCTTCCCCTCTCACAGGGTCTCATCCTGCCCACTGGAAACCTATGAGCTCTGCCCCCATGGCACTGTCACAAGGGTTGGAATGAGCCTGCCGTCCACATCTGCTTGGAGGAATCAATTTAAGTTCTAACCCACCAGCCCAGACCTCCTGATGAATGGAAGTGGCTACCAGCAGCCCCGCAGAGACCCTACAGCTGATTTAGACCTAGTGGGAGAGGAAGGAGGCTGAAGCAGCCATGGGGCTCCTGTTCACCGCTGCTCTCATGTAAGTTTTGGGGTCAATTTGGACACACTACCAGTGGCTTTTCACAATTTGGTCACAAGGGCTCTTGGTTTGAATCTCAGTCTCTCTCAGCTAGCTATGCCATTTGTCATTTTCTCCTGACACAAGCTTGTGTGTTGCTAACCCACACTCCAGTCCCTGCAGCGAACCCTTGTTAGGTAAAGCAGAACTGGAGTGACTAAACAACAAATATTTAGGAGCCTCAGGGCATGGAAAAATGGAGATTCCCTTCTCTAGTTTGGTTGTAGCCTCAGGCTTTCCCTATAGGCTTGGTAGGACAGAAAGGAAGTGGGGAAGCTGCTTCTTTTCACCTCCTCCTTGGATTGCTGCCTGTGCATCATCAGGGATGAATGATGGTAGTGAAAGAGGCAAGAAAACAAGATTTTGGTATGGGAGACTCAGGGTTCAGTGGGGGGATCCCCAAAGGACGAAAGACACTGCGAGTGGTTCATGAAGGGGGGATAACGGGGACTTGCAGTAGGGAAGGGGTTGGGTTCAATGGGCTTCAGGTTCAGTGAAGAACCTCCATCACATGTGCTAGAGAGGTCCGGGGATTGTATCAGAAGTTTGAGCCCGGGGGAAATAAATAGGAAAAGTTAGGGAAGGATCAGCCTGAAATGATCCAGACACACAGTAAAGTCCCAGGTTGCTGGAGGGGGAGGGAGTAAAATTCCTGCTCTCCTCAAAGAGCATGAGTGATTAGCTCTAAAAGCCATGTGCCAACGCTCCTCCACGGCTGCTACTAGTCAAGATAAAATAACAGGTCATCTGTTGGAGCAGAAGTTCTTCCAGACTGAAGTCTAATTTGTGTGCTCCAGGGGCTTAAGTGCTGGTTCAAAGGTCACCAGGCAACACCAGTCGCTGAGCAAGGATGAAGCTCATTTTCACTAAAAACAGAGCCCGCAGAGCAGGACCCCGTGCTCAGTCCATCACATGCAGTTGGTATCTGCACAGTCTCAGCAGGAAAGGAGATATTTGGAGATCAATAGCGTAGACGGGTGGTGCCAGAGCAGATGCTGGTTACGTCACCGCACTGAGATAGGGGCTCACCTTCACTCACGTAGCCAAAAATCTTGATGTACAGACCTGCAAAATAAACCTCAGCAGCTAAAGATAAGCCTGGCGGAAGCCCCCGTGGCTCCATTCCCTTGCACCAAAACTCTGTATGTCTTCATCCAGGAGCCATGTTATTGCTACATAAACTGTTCCTTCACCTGCATGGTGGATGATCTTTGTCCCAGCAAAAGATGAGGAATGCTTGCAAATAAGTGTAGGTCTCACTTAGCACTTCACTCATACCCAGAAATAAATTTTAAAATAATTTTTAAAAAAAAAAAAAGCTTTTTTTTTTTTTTTAAATGGAAACATTCATCTATGTGGTTTGAAAGGACCTTTCATTTCAGTTGCGTGCCTCTGGTTTCTTATTACTGGAACAGCAATAGTTAATAGTGTGAAAAGGGTGAGAAACAGTGGGGACAGCAGCACCTGAAGCAGAGCAGACACCCAAGGTCTCCCTGGGTGCTTGGCACAGTGATGCTCCATCCTTACTGGAAAGAGGACTGCCATCAGCTGAACCTGGAGGTGGGCTGCCAGAGACAGAGCAGTGAAAAGATCTCACACTGCTAGCCTAGAAAACAGAATTTTTTATTTTTTTTTCCCCCCTGGACAGCATGGAAAAACATAGTGCAAAATACACGTAAAGTAAAATGAGAACACCTTTATCAGCCAGGTAAAGCCACAGGTAGTGCCTCTCATCAGTTCAACAGAACGCTTATATTAGAGGGCCATCACATAAAATGGCATTAGAAACTTTGCCAAGTTTCTAATCCTACTTTGCCTAAGTAGGATGCTCAAGAACCTGAGACCTGTTTTAGACTAGATGTTAGTCCACGTTTCACCTGGGCCATGAATTTCCACCCCGTCCTTTTCACTTATACACGACACACTCTTTTTCCTCTAACAAATCACAAATTTGCAGCCCTTGGTCTCCCTTGGAAAAAAAACACTGCCTTTCCTCAGCAAGAAATAACCCACAAAACCCAAGAGCCAACTACGAAACAAGGGTAGCACAAACGCTCTCAGGGGCTTGTCGAGGTGCCCTGCAAAGCATCCCAGGTTTTAAAATGTTTGCTCGTTATAAGCAGGAGCAGCTTTTTTCCATTACAAAGTGATCTATTTCACAGCTTTTAGCCAAAAGTGTTGAGCAATCAAGCAGCAGTTATGCCTTAACAATTGCTAATATATTTCAGCACCTAATGAATCTATGCAAAAAAGGCAGGTAAAGGAGAGAAACAGCCTACAGTTAACTCCTGCCCTCCCCTTGCAAGGATTTTTGTCCCCTGCCTCCCTGTCTTATGTTTTTACTGAGCGGCAATTAATTAAAAAGATCAAGATAGAAGAAAGATGGAAACCTTATTACTGGTGTTGTATTTCCATACTAGTTTTGCCCAGGGAAAAAGGTTCCCAGGAGATTAGCTAATAGTTAAGCTATTAAAGGCTTCTAAACTGGAAAGGTTATATTCAAGGTCAGACAACTTCACTAAGCTGGTAGTTTCAAAATTATCCTGGGTTCCTTTACTAATTCATCGATCAAAATGACACGTTTTAAATTATAGATGAAAATGGAACAGATTTAAGTTCCCGTCATGTAACCCCTGCACGAAAACTACACATTACAAGCCTCTAACCGTAGTAATTTTTAAGTGAGAATGAAACATTTGTTCTTATTATGAAGTGCTGATTTACTACAAATTCACAAAGAGCTGAACCAGCCTTCACACTGAAAAACATGCGACCTCACCAGCTTCTCCCAGGGGTTTTGAGCAGTGTATGCGATGTTATTCCCCACAGCATTAATTATCTTTCCAGTTAAAGGTAGGGATGCACTTCCATAAGATGGGAAGCAAATACACAGGAAGGAGAGGTATAAAGGAGAACTTTCCTCATGGATTCACTGACTTAAACCAAAATTTCTTTATGGGAATCCAAAAGGTCTGCAGGGGACAGCTGAGCGACTTGTCTTGGTAGTAGTATATCCCATCTGGACTCGAGGCAGGTCAGCTGTGTGCCATGTTCAAGGACTGTGTCCATCGGTGTCCCAGATGAAGTGTTCTGGACCAGCAACTAGAGCTTCTCCTGTGCTTCAGCTTATGAAGTCCTCTGTCTACATCAGTATCTAGACCATCCAAGTCTGATGCCACCTTACCAGGGTTGCTGTATGGGTTTTCCAGGCTGGCTCGGTCATTCAGCTATCGATCAGCTTTGCGATTCTTAACACTAGGACCACCATTTGGGGATAAATTCCAGATTGGGCACTGCAGAAGTTGCATTTGAAACGTGTTGCTTTGGAGAGGTTGAGCGCATCTTACATTTGAAGTCAGGTGCAGAGAGGAACTTTTGCTGCTTCTCACAGGAAGGAATTGGGGTATGAAGTCAGGAGGGGTTAAATGAACCTGCACAGCATTAGCAGGCAGACAGGTCCAACCGGGACTGGCTCATGCAGCAGAAATCCATGCTATGTTTGAGATGAGCCCATAAACCATGAGTTTTGTTTACAGTTGAGGTTGTCGCTGGGGTTTCAGCTCTGTACTGAAGCAAGAGGAGCCGGAGCCTTCAGGAGCAGGGCAGAGCTGCTGAGCCTGGCGCCACTGCTCCAGGTTGTCCTCTGCTCGGACTGCTGCCCTGGCTCCCTGTGCCACACAGGTTCTCCCACATCTCTGAAGTGCGGCAGATACACACCACTCTGCTGATAAACCAGTCTAAGAACAGCTCTAGAGATACAGTCCCAGTTACACCCAGTTACACCCCATGATGCTGTGATAGTGGCTCCAGGGCTTCAGCGGTTTACGGAGAAGGATGAGCTCAGCCCTCAGCCTTCTCCAGGAAACAAGCCCCTCTGAGGAGTATCAGACACCAAAACCCAGGTCGTTATTTTGTAAAAAAAATCAACAAACACCCTGAGCATCGAAATCGATCCTTTAGCACAGAGGAGGGAGATGTCCCCAGCTTAAAGAAAACAACTTCCAGCCTTGCAGGGAATGCTTGGGAGACCCAGCCTGGCAGACCTGGAGGCTTTTGCATCCTGTGCACGACACTTGGAGCTGGCAAGAGCCGTGTCACCTCCAGAGCCACGCTCTCATGGCCAGTTACGTGCTGTCAGAAGCATGCGTGCCGTTTCATTGCCGGCTGCCTCGAATCGTCCGGTTTTGTGGGCAGCAGTGGCGGCGTTGCTTTTCTTTCCATCTGGCCCTTCTGTCCTCCAGCAAGGGAGTCAGCACTTGCGGCTACAGCTGTAGCAAAACCCATATGTTGAAGCTTGGATCATTTTCTTTCCCAGCCGAGGCATCTGGATCTGTGGCTTGTTCAGCTAATAGCCTTGCTGGCAGGGCTGCAAGCAGCTCTGGAGCTAAATAGTCATGGGGAGGCCTTGGGAGGAGCTCACCTGTCCTACAGGGCACTTTTCATTCTTTCCTTTGAAAGGATGTGACTCATTGACATAAATTTCATAGACGCACGGTGAAAAAGGCTACCGGATAATAATGACCTCCTTTCAAAGTCCCTGCTATCGTATCTCCTGCTACTTCAAGAATTGCTCCTGTCAAGATAATGTGTTTATAAGTTTTTTTCGTCGTGAATCCGTTGCAAAATATTCAGGCAGCAGGACATATGGAAATCATACGGGGTTTTACTGCGATCACTTGAAAGTGATCGCTTTCAGAACATGGGGGCTCAGGAGCCACAGGATGCTGCCGAACACCCAACTGCTGAGGCATCACCCATAGGTGACGCATGGGAGGAGGGGAATCTGAAACTCCTCGGTCTTTCATCTTTGGGGGATCACTAAGCTGTCTTGGTAGAAAGCGTATTTGGTGCTGGTCAAAAATCTCCAGCTGGACGTTTTTCCGCGGAGAACATGGGGTTTGGTTACGTCAACACCATCTGTGTTCTTGAAAAGTTTGTTTTTTCCATCGGAAACTGAAACCCCCACGGGTGAGCAGCCCAGTTCTTGGGATCCAACACCTGACCAGGGGATTTGTAACAATGATGAGCCCAGCATCCACCCGGCGAGGCACTGTCTCCCTAGCTGGCACCTCCCTGCTGCCACAGAGCTGGAAATGAGACATGAAAGATAACGTGAGCGAGAGATTTCAGGAATGGGATTTTCTGACCACGGCTATTCCCACCCCTCATTTCTTGCCTGGCACACCCCTGGCTGCACAATTTATTCCTTACCTAGCTCCAGCCATGCCTACTGCCACTGAACTCCCCTTTTCCTAGATGGACTCCACCCTTAGCATCCTTATGCTTTTTGTATGGGGCAACAGACCATAATTTCTCTGTTACGGATGAGCTGTAGAACCTGCCCGTGGCTCTGACCGGTGGTTATACGGTAACTCCGAAGCAGCGTACAAAGAGGCGTTGCACAAGGCCGGCTCACGCTTGCGATTTTAATTTTGCCTTTGCCGTTCCGAAGGTGAACGAAGCCTCGCACCCACATGGGATTCAAGGGGTAAGAACCAAGCCGACAAGAAAAGCAGCCCAAATCTCTGCGGGCAGAAAAGCAATTTGCTCTGCAGAAGGCCTGAAGCAGAGAGGGTGGAAGGAAGAAAGAGAGCAAGAAGGAAAGACAGACATCTGCCATGCAGCTCCGGCACTTGTAGCAGAAACGCTGTGTTTGTTCAGACCGGAGCACATACTCGTTTACCCGGGCAATTCTGCTGTCACATGCCGCACACCAGACAAAAACATACATCAAAGTTACCGAGCGCTTGCTAAGCAGCGAGCGTGGCCATTTATCATGTAACGTTACATACATGCTATTTCACCGTGGAATGCAGTGTGTTACGCGGGAACACAGTGGCGGCAGCCGCCAAACATGCCGAACCATCGAGCGTTTTTGTGCAGGGGGGAAAACATCGGTTAGCTATTACAGTGTGACCATCAGGCTTGCTTTGTTTCTCATTTAAGTTGCTCCGCTGAAGCTGCATCATTAAAACTTTCCTCACTTGCAGTCTCTTTGGTGAGTAAATTGGGAGTTTTTTTATATTTTAGCAGTATGCACTTTATACTGGCACCTTTCTTAATTTCATTTCTGAGATTCACTGCAACAAGAAATGACCAAGCAGGAGTATCTATTCTAGTTGAACACCATGAAGCCTGTAAACGGCAAGCTTTCTTTAGGGGACAGCATGTGGGTTATTATTAAACCAGAAAACATATGTGAATAATTGAGGAAAGGGATCCAGCATTTAGCTCAGAAAATGTGAAGTCAGCTTGCTGTGAATAACATATCCCTGCATTTTGACCTGTTACTGACAACAAATATATTTCACTATTACCTGGCTAGCAATGATTGGGTTTTTTTCCTCTTCTAAATGAAAGCCAGTTGAGAAAAGCTGGCAACAGACAAATGATGCTCATTCCACCCCTGCTTTTACTTAATGGCTGATATCAAGATCCTCGGCATTCATTGGTGACATTACTATTAAAAACATATTTCTTATCTGGCTCTTTTATTCCTACAAATCGAGCATGGAAATAAATCTGTGCTGATGGAGCGGTGAGCACGCAGCCGTGGGAAGGAGAAGAGCTGGCCCCGGGCTCGAGTCCACCGAGCTGTGCACCTGCCTGGGCTGAGCTCTCCTGGCTTCACCCTCGCACGGGGAACCGCAAAACCCTGACCCTCAAGGAGCTGAAATAGGCTGGGCTCAATAGAGGGGATGCAAAACCCAAAGTGACACCTCACTGCAGCCACCCAGCCCAGCGCTGGTGCTTTCTAGGGGAGGACCGGGACACCGGGATCTGTGGGGAATACCTCACGTGGCAGTCCTGGGTGGAGGGACAACGCAGGGGTGCTTGAACGGCAGCAGAGTGTGCTGGGCCACCGTGCTATGCACCCTACTCCTGGGAGGAGTCTGTCCGATTAATTCAATATATAAGTATATTAATATGTCCGTATGTGGGTGCAATAAATTGCCAAGTGCAAAATAATCCTCAGCAAGTTATGTGCCTGTGTTCTTCTGAGCATGATGCATGATATACAAACACCATCCTACCCAGATCAGGTCTCTAGGATTAAAAATAGATGATGAACTAAATTTTTATATGAAATTCTAGCTTTGGTGAGTACTGGAAAACATTACTTTCTCCTTTCCCCCTTTATCCCCAGACAGGCTTTTATTGGGGCAGAAGAGTAAATGTTTCACAGTCTTTTCCATTATGGAAGAGGGTTTTTTAACCACAAGTGTTGCTTAGAAGAAATGAAATTGCCTTACCAGATTGGTTTAAGGTATGAAAAGAAATCCTTTAATGGTTATTAATGCCATACAGGCAAGGTGGGACAATGCTATGAATCAGATGAAATTTAATGACAAGTGAAAAATGTCATCTTTATTCACACTAACCAAACATGAGTTTGAGGTTATGTTTTGCCTTCAGTTTATCTGAATTCCTCTGTTTATTTTATTATCTGTCCTTGGGGCATGGACAAAGCTTTACCTGATTATCTGGAGTTGGCAAAGAGAGACATAACTTCAGGCTTCTTAAGATCTACAGATGGGCTGCTTCAGAGTGCTGGCAGTGTGTGCAGACATGATCAGGTAACCGCCGCGGGGGATTAGGGTATCTGGTGACCAGTTCTAACATTCACAGGAAAAATACCCCAAGCTTTCCTTGCAATGGCATCACCTAAGGACCAAGTGGAAAAAAGACAAAGAATTGGAAAGAGAAGGAAAACACTGGATGCCTGCATATTTCATGACAGTTCAGACATGGCCACATCTTGTTAATTTTATCTTTGCAAAGTTCTTGGGTAGGAACACGTTCTCTTGTTTAGCCACAGGAGGTAATACCCTGTATCAGAAGAATCCCATCACTCCTCCTACAGGCTAGTCAAAATCCACCCACGTCTCCCAGGAAGGTACTGGGCTGCATTTGTCATTCTTGAATTAAAATGCAAAAGGGAAACCTTGAGGTCTCAGGAGCTGACTGATGGGTTACTCTGGGTGTGCAAAAGCCATGCTCACTGCAGGGACTTCAAAGGCCAACCCCGAGATATTCCAGCCTGTGCCCCGCAAGCAGCCCAGATTAGCAGGGAATAACATCCCTTTCTCTCCCCGTGACGGACTCCCTCGGAAATAATCTGGTATGGTATCAGAACAACATTCTCCTAGCACTCTATTTTGCTTTCTGCTCTACAAGGACAACATGGGATGAATCGATCATGCAAGATTGATGAGGCCACCAGGAGAATTTTGGGTGAAAACGGCTCCCAGATTTAACACCAGCTTTGCCTTTATACTACAACCGAAAGCACAACTTTATTGCATGAGCATAAGTAACTCAGGAAGGTATTAACCACTTTGGAGTCAGGCTCTTTTTGCAGTTTTTGTTTGGGATTTTTTTCCATCTTGTCTGAGCTAGTTTTAGTTTAGTGTCAAAGTGAATCTGAGAGTGATAATTTTTATGATTTTTTTACTGAGAAAAGACACTAAGCTACTTACTTTGGCTGCACTTCCTACCCTGCAGAAATTATTTATCCAAGCACAGCAGCAAAGTGGGTCAGGGGAGGAATAAAAAAGGAACAGCCCACAAAAATCTTGAATCCCTTGCAAAAGTGGGATTAAGAATCAAGACATGGGGCAAAAAGCGCTTGCCACGTTCTCCATTTCAAAGGGAAGGTGTCAGCTCAGATAGCGAAGCAAAAAGGCTGCGAAGTTCGAGCTGTGAAATCCCTCTCCCGTGGTTCACAAGTCTCGCCACAAAGCAGGCAGCAGAGAGAAGGATTCATCTCTCCAAGCTGCTCTGCCTTTACCTCAAAGGCATGTAAATCCTGAAGAGCCAGTTGCTTCCTTGACTCCAGGAAAATAAAGCAGAGAAAGCACTTGGGAAAATGTGGGTGAGCAGCAGTGCCCACGGGGAGGATGGGAGGAGAAGGAGGGGGGAGAGAAAGCTTTTTTCCTGCAGTTTTTACTGTAAACTGCTCGCTTTAGGTTTAATGGGAGAGTCACATCTTTTCCCAGCTCCCTGAAGTGAGGGGAGCTTTGCCGAGCCCTAGGAATGAACCTGGACGCGCACGGATAGCATTGGTGACTGTAGGTCCCACGCGAGAAAAATAAAAGAGCTCAAGTTCCAACAAAAAAAAAAAGAGCGATCTAGGAGTGAAACATGAGAGAAGCATGCAGTCTGTAGCTCCAACTTAACCATCAGGGCTGCGGCAAAACCTTGGACTAACTTCTTGCTACAGGAAAAGCCACTTCGGTGCAGCTGGGAGGACTGGAAAACACACTCCCATCAAACGATATTTGCAGAGTAACCAGAGAAAGAAGAGATCGCACCGTTTGCGAAAGCAATCTGTCCGGATGAGCCGGGAAGCACAAGCAACGCTGGCAGGTCAAGCCGATCAAGCAGGATCTAACATTAATAAACCAGAAGTGGGGGAAAGGAGATAAGCCCTGGCACAGCCGCCAGCAGAAAGGGATTTTTCTCACTTCGCTGACAGGAATCCAACCACCCACAGAAACCCAGCTTATTTCTCCTTAAGTTAGCCAATTAAACCCCCAATCTTAACTCCCATAAACTTCAGGTGGTGCCATATACTGTTATTTATTTGTGTGTCCCGGTGCTGATGAGCGATCCTACAGGACCATAAGTGACCAGTAAGACATTTCCACCTCCAGTGCAGGCAAAGGAAGCGATATCATCCCCGGGGGAACCCGTGGACCGAGAAGATGAGACAAATGGGATTTTCAGAATCACTTTGAGCTGAACGAGGTCTGATCTCACTGAGGTTCATTGGAGCTTTATTCCCGGTATCCGTAGGAGGATCATTACCAGGGGTAGTTCCAGCCAGGGCAGAGATGGGGGCTGTGCAGCGTCAGGCAGCGTGTGCCGAACGGATGCGGCCAGGCAGACTGGAATTGCTGTCTCCTGCATCCCAGCCCTCCTGGGGAATCTGGCCTTGATTAAGCCTGCAAAGCGCATTCTCGGTGACACATTGCTGGTGACCTCCATGGGCCATGCGGGGCATCAGAGACAGACCTGCGAGCACAGCCCACCTCTCCTCACCTCCTGGAAATGTCTCAGAAGACAAAACACAAGTGGAAAAGCTGAAAAGTGCCTGAGATAGTAGGAATGCACCTTCAGCCAGGAAAGCAGATGACTTCTAGGGTAAGAAGAATGATATTTACACAATAAAACTCTAGAAAGACTCCAAATTCCCCTGATTGAGGCCACATTTGTTCTTCCACTTCCACGTAAGCTGGCTGTCCAGGTTGCTGCTTTCCCTTAGTTGTTTCCATGACTGCTTAATGACGCCCTCCCAGTCACTTCTTACTTGAGAAGTAGGAATTCAGGCAAGTTTGAAGAGCCTTTGGGGGAGAAAAAAAAGATAGCTGAGTAAATCTGGCTTCTCCTCTCATCATACACTATAGACGTGCTGTTGGCTTCCAGAAAGTGATTAGAACCAGAGGTGAGACCCGTGGGCAAACTGGAAAATATCATTCAGCTCATCCCATGTGATCTTTCCTCACCAAAATGTTAGGAAACCAAGCTGTGTGGTACGGAGCAGCCTCAGATTGCTCGCAGATGTCAGGATGAAGAGAAGAAGTTCATTTCCGTCTGTGAAGGAAAGGTCACTGAGGAGCACAGCTCATGGAAGCTTCCACAAGTGTATATGTACCCACCAAACATGACAAAAGGCTGCTATCGGGGACATTTTCCACTCAGACAGCAGATTCTGCAACTCCAACTTGCATTAGGGTGAGGTTCGGTGTAAGTGCGTGCTCAACCTCAGACACCCGCTGCCTTCCGAAACGTTTTTAAAGTCTTTTCCCCCTGATATTTTCAAAGAGCAGCTCCTCAAGGTGGGTGACTTCCCAAGAGGCTGACTGTGCAAACAAGTCGTGGCGGATGGTTAGAGTGGGAAAATGCACAGCTGGAGGAGCGGTGGGGCCATATATTTTGCAGTGTTTGGACTGTTTATGAGCATAGCCTGAGTCAGCAGTCTGCGTTTTCTCCCAGGCAAGAATAGATATTTCATGCAAACTTTGCCATCCTGTTCTTGTTTCCTGTGTACAAGAAATGACCCGGAGGCAGAGAAGGAGACAATGCAGAAAATTGCGATGCATGAAGGGTACTAATAGGCCAGAAGCATTTTGAAAGGAAGCTTTTCAGCATCCGAATTATTTAGCAGCAGAAGAGTTGGAGAAAAGCAGGGGGTTACTGGCTGACTGTGGAAACAGGCAGCTGCGCTGTGGGAGCCAAGAGGGAGATGTAGTTGCCACTTAAACACAGTGGGGAAGAGGAAGACAAAGACTTTCTGCCCAAAGCGTGTTGGTGTGCAGCGCTCTGGGGATGGGTGATGCTGTGGAGCGGGGTGAAGAGCTGGTGACTAGCTCTGCTTGGACCCACGGGGTTATGCACGCGAGTAGCTGCTTCTGTGCCCGATGAAGGCAAAAGAGGTCCCATCACCGCACGTGTGCTGGGCACCTCTCCCAGCCCCATTTGCAGTGCTTCTCTGCTCTACCCGTAGGTCTGGACTGGTCTGGACTGGGCTGGACCGGGAATCTCCCATACAAGGGTTCATGAATTTGCTCCTGAAGTTGGCCCTGGAGACAGGAGTTCAAGAGTTTTGAAGACTTTCATAGTACTGATGTCTTTGCCATCAGCAAAGCAGTTTATCCACCAGACCTTCCGGCTGTGGGCGCTGCCTGTCAACGCTACTATTTCTGATACTGGTTTTTTTACTCCTTCTCCTTCCATTGCAAGCGCAAATCCTTTAAAAATCCACCAGTTTCAACCAAATATGAGTTACGCTTTTTTTTTTTTTTTTTTTTTAAAAACAAAAGCACTTTTAAAAGCCTGTGTACAATGTACAACACTGAAATAATTTGCTTTGCTGGAAGTTCCTCTCTGAAAATCATCTCAGCTTTTTGGGGTCTGACTATTCACAAGGGGTAAGGCACAGCCTGAATCCAAGCCAGTCAGAGCTCAACACCTCTGAAAAGTCAGCCTTGGCTCCTCTGGGAACCAGAAGCTGAACAGGCCACATGGGAGCTACCAGGGTCCTCCTCTGGAGAAGACACAGAGCTGGTATCTGGCTCGCACATGGCTGGGACCATCCCAATGGAGGTTTGCAAAGCCTGGTAGTCCGGACTGAATTTCAGCTGGGGATTTGCGTTAATGGGGTCTTGGAGCCGGCCTTTCTGCTGGCTCAACTTCTTCCCATCAGTGACTCCCTCAGTATTTTTCCCCTTCCTGGTGCACGTGCCTCTTTTGAGACTGCCATAGATCGGGAATTCATCTCCAGATGAATTGCTGCTTGCTCAGGGTTTGTCACTGCTGCGGGGTCATCAGCAGAAAAATGCCTCAAAACATTCATCATCATTATCATAATTACTACTGTGATTGCTGCTCAGTCCCAGGAAAGCAACAGAAGTTTCTCACACGGCAATCCCTCATAAACCATCAGCAAATCTTTTTTCTTTTTATATATACAATTTATTTCCAACAGGAATAACATGCACTTCTTGCTCCTTTGGCCAGTGGGAGCTTAGAGTTGTGTGTAAGCTTGTACGAGTACCAGCCCCGGGTTCTGTATAACCCAAGTGAAAACAGCAAAAGGTAACTGGGAAATAGATGTCAGCAGTGCTTCTAATCATCGCGGGCCTCCTTTGACACATGTTTTTAATTGCTTTAGGAAAAAAAAAAAAAAAGGAAAGAAAAGAAATAAAACCAGTTATGAATAATCTAATAAGCTTACCAACCACCTGTGAAACGTGGCTTCCCAGCTGCAGAAAATCAAATGCAAGAATAGAAAACAGAGCGTTCTCCGAGGCAACACACATACACGTTAGAGGCACGTCATTCCAAAGCCGCAGAAGAAAAATGCATTAATGCCATTTTTGGCTCACGGTGTACATGCCACTCTGTAAAAAGTATCTCGGAGGAGTGTTTATTTAAGGAACACAGAGAATCTGCTTTAAAGTCAAAAAGTGAAGGGGGAAGATGGAAGAGGGAAACCTGCTCCTTGGCGTAATTTCAAATGAAAAAATCAACATCATCAACAAAATCCCACATAGCATTAATTTGAGGGATTGCAGTCCAACAGGCAGAATTACTCAGGAATAATTAAGCATGTTTCCTTGATACAGAGATATTCAGGAGTAAGTGTTGGAGCAAAGTTAAAATGCATAGCTGTATAGGCACGGCTTTATTCAAGAAGTAATTTGTTTTCCTGGTATGAAAAGAGGGTTATGTTCTTTATGTTTTGGAGCCACCCAGCAAATGTCCCCGTGAAGCTGTTTTTCATGGGAAAGAGCTATTTCACAGAGGGAAAAAGGTAACATCCTGACATGGAGGAAAAAAAGTGAACTGTATTTTCAAGGCTGTTTTGACATGTTTTTCTTCTACACAGAACCAGACTTCAAATACAGCTTCTTAACCACTACAGCTAAATGACCCACCCAGAGAACTCTTTTTTCCACAAACAATATAGCGTCTGGAGAAGGAGCCTGAGAGGAAAAGCAAACAGTCCTTAAAGCAACTGCTTTATTTGGATAGTTCTGAACCACTGGCATTGGGGGCAGATTTTAAGTCGGTGGGCGTGAAGAGAGGAAAGCTCATGGTTTTGATTTGAAGTAGCCACATCAAAACCTGTTTTAGAGAAGGAAATGGCAGCATTTTGAAAAATACATCCTTCTTAAAGGGATGTTAGGGAAAACAATTCCATGGCCTGTTGAATGATAAAAGCCAACACGTTGGCTGAGGAGAAGAATAAAATTGCCTGGAAGTGAGGTTCTTGGATAAATCCAAGGTACACCTTCCCTGGTCACAGCAATACCTTTAGCTGAAGGAAGTTGTTGTGCACATGTGTTGCTAGTGGGCACAGACGGGTCAGTGAGCAGGACTAGTGTCAAAATATTGTTTGTTCTTTCCCACCTAACAGACTGCAAGCCTGCAATCCTGCACGCAGTGTCAGCAAGACACTAAAAACCAACTGTCCTACCCCAAAGAGACCTAGAGCCCCTATTATGGATCCAGCCAGGTACCTGCTATCAACCAAGAGTCCACAAGTCATTGCTGATACAGCAACAGCTGGTGAAACACAAATCTGCATGCTGGCTGCTGTGGGATGGTGTTGAACAGTAACATGACCTGGACCAACAAAGACGTTGAGAGGGGCTGCTGGGAAATTAGGACATCTCTTGCAGAGTCTTTCCCATGCACTATGATAACTATATCATAAGCCCACTCTGGGGTTTTATTTGGTGACAGAATTTAATTTCCCATGCTACCACAACATTGCGTCTTCCCTGGATGGCTGCTTCTAGGTCCAAAGGAGCTTTTCTTATTTTTTGTGAACCACTTCACGCATTTCAACAAGTGAAGAAAAGCAAGGCAAAACATGAGACAGTCCTTGTGTATTGCCAGAGGCTTCTGGGGGGGCAGGGAAGGAGAGCAGAGAGTAGCAGAAGATGGGTGATATCCTCACCGAAGTCCAAGCATGGGGTGGGTGGCCATGACGTGGATGGACCAGTGAAGGACCTACATGCCAGCCTTTTCTCTGACAGGCCATGAAGTTTCTGACTGAGGCAGTCATAGATGAGAATTGCACTTCCATGAAGATTTTTGAGGTCTGGAGATGTGTTTTCATTCCAGTGTGGAACAAGAACCAAACTTTTAAAATGTTTCCCCGAAGTGGATTTTTTTTCGTGTTGTCGTTGCCATTGAAACATCTGTTTTCAGACTGAGAAGATCAGGGTTCTTGTTTAGATCCTTCTCTGCTTATAAATTGACCCCAGAAACTCTGAAAACTTTCCCATGGAAATGTTATTAATGGGACTGTTGCAGTGCAAGACGTTTTGGTTTGGATGAAGCAGCATTTTCCAACAACAATGACAACAAATCTCATTAAAATGTTTGAGTGGCTCCAGTCCCCAAAAGCACCAAAGTGGTTTTTTGAGCATCTTCGGATCCTGCAGCATAAAACATGCGATAACAAAGTAACATTATTGTCACCCATCAGATAGGCAATAATACGGTATTCACTTTGCGTATCTGCAACGGCCCTACATCAATGGATCTTTGTTTGCAACAAATCTCTGACAAAAATGGGAAAAGGAAAATACCATGAAATACCTCCAGACTTTCAATGCCATTTCAGCAAGGATACATTTTGGTCATTAATCACCCACATTTAGGCAAGCAGTTAGAAAAGCCCAGCTGTTCCAGGCCACAATGCTTTCCTTCATTACATTAACGTCTCCCTACTAACAAGACAGCTTCCACAAATGATCCCCAAGAAGGGCCATAATGCCTTATTCCCAACGTGCTCCTTGTGGCATTGTTTTAGATTGAAAAGTTCACGGACTTAATGCCTTTAAAAAAAATCCCAGTTCAGCCTAATTATCTTCTGAAGGGTTTCGTAGGGGCAATATCTGATTTCAAACCAGCACAGTGTTTACCCAGCAGCTCCCAGGACAGCATGGGCTTTCTGGGGACTATGAAAGTGAGCTCTTGTTTTCCCCTAAAAACCTTCACAGAAAGCCCATGCTGGGAGCGGTTATGGATACCCCCCTCCAGAGATGCGCTTTTGGGATGGGGTCGGGTACGGAACAAGCTCTGAGCTTCAAACAAGTGGGAGCTGCCTGGTGCGTTTAACCTGTGCTTCGTGCCACATCCTGCTAAATCACTGACCAAATGACACCTTATTCCATCCCCTTCCAGTAATGCATAGTGCAGAGCTGCCGCGTTTCCTCTGCTCGTCTCTGATTCAGGCTCTTTTTTCCCATGAATCAGACATCCTGCTACCGGCCTCTTTTTTTTTCTTCCCCTGATACTCACACCCACTTCTCCGGCAACGTGGTCCTTTCTCCTTCCCACCACTTGCCCTCCTACTCACCAGTGTCCAACCGTGCTCGTAGCTCCCAAGTCTGGGCTTTTCCAAGGGATTTGATGCTGGGAGGGACTCAGGCACTGCTGAGCCTCACCGGGCTGCCGAACACTTCCAGGTAAAGCTCCAGGCATGTTTTGGTGGATCCATGAGCATCCTCCGGCACAAGACCACGCTGCTTGGTCCTCACCCTGGGGCTGGGGCTGGGTGTCTGGAGCTGCTCGCAGCCGCCCCCTCTTTTGGCAGTACCTCTCTCCATCGATGCCTTCCAGGGACTAAGAGCGCCTCTGTTCAAACCCACAGCTTTGGAGTGGGTTTAAAAATTTCCCAGGGCACATTCCTACGGCCTCCAGTTTCCAAACTCTCAGGAATTTGCCACACAAACAAGTTCCTTCCCTTTATTTGTTTCTTCCAAGTAATTAGATGGGGGATTGTTTGCTACCTGTCATACCTTGGTTTAAGCCATTTGGGAACAAAGTGAGAAAAGAAAAAAAGAAAAAGAGACGTGCAGTGGATTAAGACTGCTGATTGTAGTAACAAGAGGAGGTATTTTAATGACAGGTTTAAGACTTGCTAAGTAACTGCCATGAGGATTATGAATACATTTTGTAACAGGGTAAGATTAACAGATAATCCTTTACCAAAAAAAAAAAAAAGATGGTGAATGGCTTTTTAAAAAGAAAAATAAACTACAAAAACACCAAAAGCCTTTGGAAATTCCACGTAAGAACAATTTCCCTAGAAATGTTGACATCATTAAATATTTTCAGGTCACTGTCCTCGGCAGGATTAAATTGGTGTGTCTTAATGTGAGTGGAACGGTGTTGATTTATACCTCATTTAACTTGGGCATTTTTTAAATGAACTAACAAGCTTCTTGCCAAGGAGCAGCCTGGCATCCTCAGCTGCAGGGAGTGCAGTCCGCAAGGAGCACGCTGCCTTCCTTAGAAAATGAGCTCTTGCTCCCAAACAATGTTGTTATTGATACCTAAATGTCATATGGAAATTTCGAGGACACTTGAGGCCTTTGGCTTTCCTGAGTCCACAAGACTTGGTCTTAACCCTCGCCAAACTGAATCTCTGACCAGCAATTAGCTTTTGGGTTTGACCCTTTCATTCTGTATTCATCACGAGTAACACAGAAAAGGTTGTATTTTCACTCATTCTCAGCAGTGGGAATGTACTGGCTGTAACACCTTCTTGGCTCTATGTACATGGTATTATATCCACAAGATATGATGTGGGCAGATCTCTGCTGACAATGAATGAGTTTCTGAGCGGGTTTCGCGGCTCTGCAAAACAAGCTGAAGACTGGGATGCTTGTGCTTGGTGAGGGACATGGCCACTCAGACATCTGCCAGCTGTAAAGCAAGTCCAGCATTGACAGGAAGGACTATGCCTACTCTCTGGCCAGCAGAAATTGGGACTGATTTCCTTACTGTCTTTTTAAAATGCCATTTATTCCAGTATGACAAAGAGCATAAATTTAGAAATGAGTTGAAAGTGTTTTCAGGAGATGACATAGGCTCTTTCAGTTAACTCGAAGCTGAGCTTCACCAAGTCTGTTTTCCAATGGCAAAACCAGGGAGCCACTGGATGCAGCCGGACTTGCATTCTGTAGCAGGAGTCTCTGGTTTAAAGCGTTTCTGAGCTATACCTTGGCAAATAACACCGTATTTTTTCCAAGAAGGAAGTACTGATATTACCGTACCTTGTACGGTGCCCATGAATGACAGACCTCAGTAACCCTTCACTTAAAAGCAGCAAAAATATAGCACTCCATGGAAATAAAAATAAGAATTAATAGATCATATTTGGTAGGAAGCATCTTATTAGCCTTTTACTCTCACTCAGCAGAGGTCATTGCCTGTCACACTGCAGGATAAATCCTGACTGCCAAAGGCTTCGCCGATGCACAGGTCTTTTCACCATCTCAGACACAGAGGCAAGACTCAAGCTATGTTGCTGCTGGGACATTAAATTGCATTTTGGGGCTGCAGAAGGGCTTTCTAAGGTTAGAGAGAGATAAATGAAAGCAAACTCCTATTTAAATGCAGGTAGGAAATGTAGCTCAAAAGGACAAAACAGTCTGGACATAACCTTCCTGAAGACACACTGAAATCAGTGCAAGCCATTTCACTTATCGGGACAGGTTTTGCAGCAAGCTTCTGGTTAAGCGTCCAGTTATGGTCTTTGTTTGGTCCATGGCCACAGAGAAGCAAAAACTGCTTTTTCTCCAAGAGAAGCAGTTTCTTGCCAAGTATCCCCACACAAAGAAAACAAACACACGAGAAGGCACCATCACAGATACCTAGGGAGATAAGCTGCAAAAACATGTGCTCTGGGCAAAAGTGCAAGGTGCAGAATGCGAGTTCATGATCTACATGTGTTCTTCACTCTGCTTTGTTTATTTTCACTCGGTTTTGATGTGTTAAATTAAGGGATAGTTCATGGCCGTAAGTCATCTTCTTGCTGTTGGAAGCCAAATAGTGGGAAGCAGGTATCTTGCACATCAGAGGCCAGCTGTTTCACGGGGAGACTTCAAATGACTGGAGCGAGAACACGCGCCATTGTTCTGTGGCTTACAATGTTGAAGTACCTCCAAAGTTTGAGGAACAAAAAGTGCCCTAGGTCTCAACTGCAAATTAGAAAGGGATGAAAATCTCTGCTCCTCAAAGCACTTCAATTATTGAGATCAATAAACTACCGGGGTGTGTCTGAGTTTCTGTGATCCTTTGTGGTACAGTTCCTGCTCCAAAGGCTTTCCTTGGAGCAGGACCAGCGTGTGCAGCACACACAGTGGTAAGTCTGAAGGGGCGATTCTGGCCCTGTGGTTCAGGAGGGTGATGGGGAACGATGAGGCTCCTTCACCTGCCTCTGGTGCTCAGGGAGCAGAGACACACACTGGCCCAGCTGTGTCCCCATAGAAGGCTGTGGTGGTCCCCTCTCCCACTGCCACTGGAAGGGGAAGGTCTCCTTCCCTTATTGCTCCTCTCTCCAAATGCTTTTTCCTCCTCCCATCTGCAATAGCCCATGCATGGCTGAACCCTGCTTTCTTGCTCGTCTGCCCATTTATCAGCTATTTTCATCCAAGGTAGGGGCCAAAAATGATCCGTCCTTTCCCAAACAGCTATTTGCTGCTAAATCAGTGGGTCAAACTGGCTCCAGAAGCACTGAAACTCTGCATCCAAGGAGAGGTGGAGGAGAGCATCTGTTGTTCGCCTCAGTGGCCAGTCTGGCCCAAACCACAACACCAATATACAGAGATGGAAGGTCTTGTGAAGGCACAGGCAAAGGAATCATGCAATTTGGAGAAGAGACAGGTGCTCTCAACACTTACAAATGGACAATTGAACATTTTTCTTTCCCTTTTTCAATACATCTTTTCCCAGGCAGCCATTTAGGAAGTTCCATCTGAACATGAGGACAAACTTCTTTACTTTGAGGGTGGAAGAGGCTGCTCAGAGAGATGGTGGAGTCTCCGACTCTGGAGACATTCCAAACCCCCTGGATGCCATCCTGTGCAACTTTCTCTGGGTGAACCTGCTCTGGCAGGGGGGTTGGACTAGGTGATCTCCAGAGGTCCCTTCCAACCCCTGTGATTCTGTAATTTTGTGATTATAAAATCAGTGCAGTACTGATCTGTAAATAGTCACAAAGACACCTGAAGGAATTTTAAATAAAGTCATGGGGGACTGCCCTGCAGCTCCAGGAGGCTGCTGGTGTCTGGGAACCAGAATGCATTTTTCTGCTGTGTGTTTCCACAGTGCTGGTGATCTTATTGACAAGGGGAACTTGGGCAGCAACAGCAAGACAAAGAAAAACCAAACTTTCTACAGAATTTTCCTTTGCCACAGCAAAAAAACTGACCATACAGAACTCGCAGCTACTGACATTTAGAGTCCATTGGCCTTGAAGTGTAGTGGTCCCTGCTGAAGCAGTAAACTCCATGGGTTGTCACAACCTGGCTACTAGTGCATCTGGCAAGCGGGCTGTCAAGCATGTTGTCAAGCACCAGGCTAAAAGCAGCAGCAATCAAGGCTACAGGATGATCAATTTCTATGGTGCGTTTCATTGTGATCACCATTTTTATCTCTGGGTTTGTAACAGAGCATTTAAGGAGAGAGTGGAGAAACTGATGGAAGCCAAAATCATGTCACAGTGCGGGGCTGCGCTGGCAGTGGCTGTGAACCCAGATTTTGTCCAGTGTGTGAGCAACAGACAGTGGCTGGATTAAGTAATGCAAAAAAAAAAAAAAAGTTTTTTTCCCCCCAAAATAAACAGTGAAGCTCTCAATTTGTTATTTGTGCATTTCATAGCTACAACTATTCTCTGGCAGCGTTTCTAATTGATGAGGTCCATCAGAGTTTGCCTTCAAGATGACTTTCCTTGTAAAATTCCAGAAGTGAGATACTCATTCCTGGTTACTCAATATCCAGTTCCCCAAGCAAGAAACAGAGGGTTTAAATCATCAGTGGCACACTGGGACTTCAGAGAAATTAAGCTAAGCAGTTTTTTAACACGCGTCAGTCGCCAAAAGAGGTTGCATAAAACGCATACCAATAATGAATGCTTTCATAGACTCATCCATCACTGCAAACAGGGATTGAATTCATCTGTTAATTTATTTCCAAAGAATAACCCAATCTGTTCAGGACAAAAAGAAGGACTCACTACACTGTTTTTCTCAACCGTTAAGTATTGCCCCTTTACATCCACCACAACTCATTGACACCTGCGATGCCAACGAAACCACCAAGACAGAACCAACTCCACCAACAGTCATGTTGCTAATGCACAGCTCGGCATCAAGGCTGTAGCTCTCCCGCATGTTCTCCCAAATCCAATTTGAAGTCCTAGCGTACTTTATTAGCTGCAGACAGAATATTTAAATTCAAAATATTTTTTTTGAAGTTTCATCTTTTGAAATGGCAATTGGCGATATTCAAGCCACATGTTAGCCACTTGTTTTTAGGATAGAGGGTGTACCTTAGTACAAACCTTTCTCTGTTTCTTGAAAAAACAACAATAAAACACCCTTTGCCTTTTATCCACATCTGGCTGCAGCAAAAACAGTGACCCATGGAATTCAAAATTTCATACTTCACTGCTGCAGGCGAAGTCCAGAGGTTATTCTTGCTGTGTTTGTGAAAGATGTAGCACTGTCAGAAGGAGAAGTGCTTATTGAAAAAACACGTGGGGTTGCTGTTTCTAAAAATTATGGAATTAGCCAGTGATAAGAGTTTTTTTAATGCCCTCTAGCTATTCACGGGACTTAATAGGGAATGGCTCAGTTAATTGCAAGACAAGAGTAAACAGTCCATATCAGATCTTATGCATGGAGAGTGCCACCACCACAGCTCAGCTGATCTGTGTTGCAGAAGAAATATCTCTCCAAGGGTCTGCAATTCCAAGGACGCTGTTAGACATAAATAATGAAATAATAGCAACCTTGAATTTACCCTTACGCTGAAGTCGTAATACCATAACGACTCAAGCTTCCTGCAAATTCAAGGAGGGAAGGAGTTATCAGAAGGAGGATGATGAATTTAAGCTATTTACTCAATGCCACCCTCACCCTTCTGCATTCCTGGAGGACCATGAACTTAAATTTGGTCTGAATTAAGAAACTGGGAGTCATGCTCAAATTCACATTCATCAAAGCTCTTACTTTGTTAGACAAAGCAACTTACTATAGTTACCATAAACCCTACTTGGGAGAGGTATGAGTCCGAAGACCACCATTATTATTTTATCATCCCTCTAACTCATTACTGGAGGTGCCCAAACTCATCACTCATGCTGCTGTCCTCTGGTGAAAGAGGTTCCCTGCACATAAAGTTAGTCACTTTTGCGGATGAGAAAATACAGTTGGGTGAACACAACTCTGTGGGAATAGACATGGGAAAAGCCTCTGTTAGCCTCACCATTCCCTGATCAATTTTCCCCCATGTAGGCTATAAATGGATGATGGAACAGTAAAGTAGGCAGCTGTCCTGTGCCGCAGTGGGATTCAGGATCACGTCCTGTGGGAGAAGTTGTGCACCATGAGCAGCAGGAGTAATGCTAGCACAGGATAATCATATAATCATAGAGTCATTTAGGTTGGAAAAGACCTTTAAGATCATCTAGTCCAACCATTGACCCTACTCTACCAGGTCCGCCACTAAACCACATCTCTAAACGCCACATCTACACGACTTTTAAACATATCTAAGGATGGTGACTCAACCATCTCCCTGGGTAGCCTATTCCAGTGTTTGATAACTCTTTCAGTGAAAAAAATTTTCCTAATATCCAGCCTAAACCTCCCTTTTAGCAGATGAGGAGCTTCCTCTGCTCAGGTACTCTGGAGCATCAAGAAAGGCTATTGCAACGTGACGGATACCAGCAGTTCTGTATGGTAATGAGTCTTCTGTGCGGGAGGGACAGGCCCGGAAACATATTTCTGCACAATAAATGCAGATATTTGGACACACTTTTAACCAAACCTCTCTTCTATTTATTTTCTACTACTTGTTTGGGAAGAGGCAGCAAAACACGGGCAGTGGCCATGAGCAATGACCTGGCTCCAAGGGCAGCCCTGCCACTGTGGTGGGGACCCTGCACAGAGATGCCAGCTGATGTTGGGACACAGCAGGGCAATGACAGGGGACAAGGAGCTGCCCAACACAAGTGGGTCCATGCTGCCCTTTTCCCCAGCGTATCCACTGCAAGATCAGCATGCTGCTTCTTCGAAGGGAAATGTCTGATTCCCAAATCTGGTTTTGGCTGGCATGCAAATCCCATCATCTTTCATGTGTGTGGGGGGCGGGGGGGATGACTTTACAACTTTAATGATTGCAGAAAGATATTCATCTGCCAGTAGGACCTTTAGGAAGCACATTTCCTTCTGCCTTGCATGTGATTCTGAAAAACATTTGGTTGACATCTTTCTTTGAAGCTTCCCAGTCATCCTACGTATCTACAAAACCCGAACAGCAAACCATTGACAGAACCACAGTTTCACAATATTTTGATTAAGGAACAACTCATCCTCTCTGCTTTGATGCTTCCCTGCCTGTGTTTCCTGGAGGCAGGATTTCAGCACTGAGAAGGCCATTGGACCTTGTCCATTTAAAGGGATGGTGCTTCTTCTTTGTGGCCTGAGTTCAGGAAAACACTCTGAAAGCAGCGTATGAAGCAGATATTTAAAGGTTTTCCTTTCTTGGTACAGACTTAAGGCTGTTTAAGTCCTTTCCTGTCTTATCACCATAAAGTCTCAGCACATGCCATAATAACTACATCGGATATGTTTCAAATAGACACAGAATAAGGACAATATCTATATACTAGCACGTATGTGCTTACCAAACATTATGCACTACAATAACCTTTGTAATTCAAACAGTGACAAATGAAACAAAACAGCGTACCAAGTTAAAAAATGCTTAAATACAGTGTCATTGGCCTTTCCTATTAGAATGAAGGCCTGAGTAACCAGCTCCCTACTATTTCTTTTAAACCCCAAGCCAAGTAATACGCTGTATCATATTAGTCATATGGGAGCTATAGTAGAAGTATTTCTTTCCATTTAGATTGCCTAAGTGTTAACGTAGGAGAAAGACAGAGCATACTGATGACACGAAGCCTGTGTAGATAAATATCATAGGCTTTCCAACTCCATCACATTTGGTTTATATCAGCAGTGCTAAATTCCTCCATAATTCCCAAAATTGCATTCCAACTGGTTGACATCCACATTAGCTGGATGTTAATCCAGTTAAAAATAAATGCAAATTTTTAAAAGAAAATGAACTCCTACGTGCTTGGAAAACAAACTATTCCCAGTTTGCTGTCTTTTGGGAGACATCAGCAGTCTTTCTTCCCCGTTCCTTTCAAGATCGTTTGAGAGGGGTGCCTGAATAAAGTATTTTAAAACAGAAGACCAAATGAAAATGCAAGAGGGAAAATGACTCATCAGCTTCTCTGAGGGTCACCTTCATCCTCACCTCCAAACCAGATCCTGTGGATTGCATAGCAAGCCAAGGGAAATGGCCTTGCCACCCACCTTTCGGTGGGTCTTTATTGCACCCACTATGTGGATTCCCAGCTGCACCACCACAGCTACAGCGTTGGTCCAGTTGCAGAAGAATCTGATTAGTGAGAAAAGCTTTCCTGGTGCATTACCACCATTTCTATACAGAAATGTAAACAAACTGGTATTCTTGCTTTCCCTTTTCCCCCCAAGATCTGCTTGCCCATCCATCCTTTTGGCCATACTCTGTTTCTAGGGTTATCCATACTAGCACCATCTGGTGAGTCCCAGAGATATTACAGGCTTATTAAGAAAGTCTTAAACTGAGAGAGGATGTGCTAAAGGTATGGGGGGAATTGCTCCTGCGTGGTCTCCAAGGAAAAGATCCTGGTGATGACAGATGAGCCTGGTCCATGCAACACTTGCCCCCCAGCCTTATTTATTTGCCCAGTTTGCTCCCCAAAGCTGCCAGGCTTCCCACGCGGTAATGCATAGTGGCATTTCTATCAGCCTGCAAGGGGGCTGGCCCATGCTGGGTTGGATTCTGTGTCCCTGATTACAAGGGCTTTAATGTCCATTTCCCCACTCCTTTGATCCTGTCCATGGCATGCAGAAGAAAGGAAAATCTGGCTTTTGTCTGAAGCACATTTAACCCCACTGCCCAGAAATGGGACCTTGTCAGTCAGTGGATTTCATGGGTGGATGAATGAGATCACAACAGCCTTCGATTCATTAAAAATAAAAGGCCTTCCTAGCTCCTGCTTTAGATCTATTAGGAAATTAATGCATTTAATGTCAGACCTTAATGGCAACGGAACACAGTATTATTACTTTTATAAGACAAATACAAGCAGTAGCTAAATAGCTCATCAGCTCCCGAGCTGAGGTGGATTTCAGACGAAGACGAGCTCCTGTTGCCCAGCTGGTATGAAATCCCCCATAATAGACCCCAGATGATACCACTGCAGCCAGGGGTCGAGCAGGCGTGCTGCTAAATTGCTCTGCAAACAGCAACCTGGATGTTGGGATCACATGTCCTCGTCTCCAGCCGGGATTTTCAGAGGAGTTTGATGTCAGGAGCAAAGCCTGGCCACTTCTTTTTTTTTTTTTGTTTCACTTTAGAGACTTCCAGAATCCAGCCTGAATTCAAAACTTCTGTAGGCTCTTCTCCTTTATGAAAACAAAGCATTTGTCAGGGAAATGCATGTGTCCACATGTCTATTTAAAGCAAACACCGATCAAAGTTTGAGCTATGTTGGGATAGTTTCCCAGTAAACCAGCGATGTGGTTGAGCCGGGGGCTGGTACACTCAGATACAGTCCTCTAAAAACCTCCTCTGGTGCTTATTATGAGGGGTCTGCAGCGTGGCATCCCCTCTTGAGAGAGAATTGTGCCAGAAGTGGGAAGGAAGGGATAAAATTGAGCCCTCTGAATTTCTAGTGGTGAGATTCAGGGGGAGAAAGACCCAATGCCCAGTGTATTATCTGCTGCTCTTCCAGGACTGGTGTGTGCCTGGTTTGGGGGGTGAGTAGACCAAGCTACCTTTAAAATACATCCAGGGCACGGTGTTGGTCTTGTCCTCTCCTGAGCCTATATTGTTGCATGATCACCACAGACGTGATGGGTGACACTGATATCAAAACAGGGGACAAAGGCGTATTTCTGGGACTTAACCAGTTTCCCATTCGGGTCCCGCCAGAGAGGTCACACCACATGTTTGAAGAGAACGAGCAGCTTTCCTAACACTTGGCAGCGCACTGCTGGTTCACGTTGCATTTAAACAGTCATAAAAAATAAAATAAAAGCTGCAGCAGTAGTCAGAACCAAAGGTTATTTCCTTGCTCTTGCCAGCACCACCGCATGGCAAGGATGGAGTTTCCCTGTGCTAAATTCTCTGCCAGCGTCAAGGTGTATGAGCAAACAGCTTGCTACCAGAAGGAAAACTGGGGCAAACGAGAAAAGCCTCCATGGTTTGTCTGTAATAAACAGGCTGGAAGCAAGGGTCAAAAGCGGTTATGGCCAAGGCTGGAATAATCTCCCTGACAAGATTTTCATCTGAAATTTCCTGGCTTGATAACTACATGCTGTGTGCAGTCATGGGGAGTAAGCAGCTTCTTCATGACCAGCTCGCTGATATAGTCATCTGTCAGATAAAGAGAAGACCAGGTGTATCCCGCAGCTGGAATTAAAACACTGGCAGCCAGAAACTAGACGCGTTTTGAGCTGTGAGTGTAATTACCCACTGCTGATCTCTCAAGGGATGTGGTTGACGCTTCAGCTCTTGAAGATTTCCGACCAAGATTGGGTGTCAGTCCCAGAGCATCGTCACAAGCCCGCACGTGGGCTCGACACAGCGCTGCAGGAGATGTAGACGGCGACGAGCAATCCCTTGTGATGTCAAAACAGGCAGCTCTAGGGGGGATCAGATCTCAGAGTTCATGTGTCAATACGTCAGCATTGAATTAAGCTGGCGTTCAAGTCTTCCTAGTAAATCCACCAAGTGTTAACATTTATTGATGTTAATTAAGACACTGAATGTATGACTGCGGAAATGCTACGGTTATACAACAAAAATCAGCCTGGCACTATCCAACAGGCTTAAAAGGCAGGATGCCCAACCCTTCGTGTCCTCCTACCCGCCGCATCTGATTCGGGGTGAAAGGAAGGTGTCTGTCAGCGCTTGCTTTCTGCACTCCCATAGGTTTTTCACTGACACAGAGACAGCGTTGCGTCTCCCCTCTGTGCTTTAATTGCAAATAGCTAAAACATCTGATTCATACTTAGCCTAATTATATTAATCCTAAAACAAATAATCCCAGCTCTTATGTTGTCAGCATGTAATTTTGCCGTTATTTCGAAATCACAGAAAATGGAGCTGGAAGGGAGCTCGCAAGGTCACACGGCGTGACCAGATGCCAAAAGCTCTCCAAACCATCCCCACGAGGTGGAGGTGCCCTGTGCAGCCGCCTTCGCACCGAACAGCAAGTGGCAAACCCACAGCCCGCCCCCAAAATCCACACCAGAGCATCTGTACCTTTAACCTAAACTTCTTTTGTTACAGATTAAGCCTGTGATTTCTTTCCTTGTTCCTTAGTGGACACAAAAGCAGTTTATTCATTTCCTCTCTATTTAAATATCTGAGTTATAATACCACGTCTTCCTCCTCTGTCCTCCCTGCCAAGGACAGTGCAAGTTCGGTTCTTGCCATTTTCCTGCAGCAATTGTGTTTTCTAGACCTCTCATCATTCTCTGCTGAACTCTCTCTCTCTCTGGATCTTCCTTGAAGTCTGGATCGGAAAAGCTGGGCTGTTCACTGCAGCTGAGGCTCTGCCAGTCCCGAGCAGAGCAGAAGGGATACACATCTGCGGGTGATGGATAGACACCTATATGGCATATGACACTCTGATTTACACACTCCAGAGCCCTTTCTGCATTTTATACAAGTCGTTTGGCACATTGGACTGTCTGTGTGACATTTCTGGGACAGTTGTCCCAGTCTGTGGCCCAATTCAGCCCTTTTCTGCAGCAGGCTCCAGTTCCTTGCCCACTCTCCCTACCTGTGCTAGGGATGTGCCAAGGTTTGCCTTTTTCCGCACTAAATTACATCCTTTTTATTTCAGGTGGACCCTCACTTTGTCCAGATCATTTGGGGCTCTAGTCTTGTCCTTAAAAGGGCTTACAACACCTCTTGTCATCACCCAAGCGTTATTGTTTGAAATTATTCTAGGTACAAGGGAAAATTATTTTGTTTTGTTGTTATTGTTGTTTTTTAATAAACCAACAAAGAAAAAACCCAAACAAACACCTTCTGGCTTTCCAAACCACCCCGCGTGCTGAATGTCGACATACCAATGACAAGGGTAGATTTTCTCAAAACTTATCCAGCACCTCCAGGCTTTGGCTTCCTCTGATGGAAACACTGGAAGAAATGGTTTTATTTATAGTAGTTCATTATTTCCACTTTCTTTCCCAACTTTCACACACTGAAAAGTTTTGGACACATTATATGGGAGACAACTCCAGCCTAGTTTTTATTTTAACTAACTCTGTTTGTTTGCTGTTATTTAAGTGCGGTGTTGAGCTAAGCTTAATGCTGGCATAGTGTGAAACAAGGATAAACTCTAAAATGAATTGCAATGACTGCACAGACATTTTTAATTTTGCTTTAAACAACCCAGCAGTATGGAACTGGCCAGACCTGAAGGTTTTCTCTGCTGCTTTTGGAGCTACCTCAAGTACAGGAGCAGTTTAGGTACAAGAAATGGTATTTTAGCTCAGATGAATCGCTAAACTTCATGATCTGGGCTATTGCTGAACCCCACAGCGTGGGTACCTCTACACACTCCTGTCTTTAAAGCTGTCTTACAGGGGTTGGGATTCATTTGGAGCACAGAGGGAGAGCAGGAGAGTTTGCAAGTGAAGGAAAATAGAGCCAACTATGACATTAGAAACACAACCAGGGAGTAAGTGTTTGGAGAATGAGATCTTTAAAAGCAACTGCGGTGCTTTGCTCTCTGACTGATTAGTCCTGACGGTAGGAAAATGTGCCTTATTTCAAGTCTGGACTAACCCTGAGGACTTAGGGCTGTTGCAACAGGGGCTCATTCTCCCATGGTGAGCATCAGGATGAAGGAGGACTTCACCACTGGGAGAAACAAACCCCGTGTGTACAAAGAAAGACAATAGTCCCTGGCTAACACAGCGAAAACCACCCAAAACCATGAGAGTTTCCAAACCCTGATCAAACACCTCATGTGCACTGCCAAAGAAGACCTCAAACCATCTGGGGCTCCGAAATCATCTTCTTTAGCTCTCCTGCAGCCATGAGGGCAATAAGGTGGAGAAGAGCCTCCCAGCAAGAACAATAATTTCTGAGCCTGCTTTTAAAATAAAATTGGGTCTGTTTATGAAAGGGACCACATGAAGTGCCAGCATGCAATGGGCATTTTGGCCTTGTGATCCATCTACCAAGCAGAAGCAACACTAAAGCAGCATCTGCTAAGAGAAAAGTAAGGAAAAAGGTAAATAATATAATATTACACTTGTGAATCACTGCTACACTGTGGGGGTAAATACACAAAAGAGTAAATACACATATTACACAGTCATAGAATCACAGACTCATGAAATGGTTAGAGTTGGAAGGGACCTTAAAGATCATTTAGTTCCAACCCCCTGCCATGGGCAGGGACATCTCCCACTAAACCAGGTTGCTCCAAGCCCCATCCAACCTGGCCTTGAACACCTCCAGGGATGGGACAGCCACAGCTTCTCTGGGCAACCTATTCCAGTACCTCACCACCCTCACAGTAAAGAATTTCTTCTTAATATCTAATCTTAGTCTCCCCTCTTTCAGTTTAAACTGTTAACCCTTGTCCTATCACTACACTCACTGATCAAGAGTCCCTCCCTACCTTTCCTGTAGCCCCCCTTCAGGTACTGGAAGGCTGCTATAAGGTCTCTCTGGAGGCTTCTCTTCTCCAGGCTGAACAACCCCAGTTCTCTCAGTCTGTCCTCACAGCAGAGGTGCTCCAGCTCTCTGATCATCTTTGTGGCTCTCCTCTGGACCCGCTCCAACAGGTCCGTGCCCTTCTTATGTTGGGAGCTCCAGAGATGGACGCAGCACTCCAGGTGGGTTCTCCCCAGAGCGGAGTAGAGGGGCAGAGTCAGTAAAGAGGCAGAATCAATATTGCAGTCAAAAGAAAAAAACTCTTTGAGGGCACAAGCTGCTGTTGGAGCTGGTGGGTTACAGCTGAGCTTGGCAGAGCTGTCCCCTCTGTCTCCGCAGCACCGCGTTGCGGCATATACATCTCAGCGTCTGTCCTGCGTGTTATTAACCCAGACTAGAGCAGATCCCAGCTGAAACGCCCTGCTTTCCTGGTTACGTATGAGAACCAGCCAAAGCTTAAAAAGCATTTACCGTGGTTTTGATGTACAGCCATAACCCAGGTCTGCCTGGTTTGCAAAGCTGAGTGAACTCCTAGCTGGACTGGGATGAGTCTCCTGTTTCCCACCACCCAGCAATAATACTAATCCGCTTTGAAAGCTTCAGTCTTTACCACCCGAAAAAATTCAGCCTTGTGATTTTGTTTTTTCTCCCTTTGTGCAATAATAGTATATCCCAGAGCTAAAAGCAATGTTTCTGTCCAGGAAACAACAACAACAACAACAAATAATCTTCATTGAATTAGTTGATTCCATGTGTGTATCTAAAAGGCAATTCATCTCAGCAGCTGGTTGATGTGTACCTCAGCGAAACCTACTCCCATCACAGCTGGCACAGCCTTCTGGGCTGGGGGTTTCTCCTAGATGCTCCCTGTGCCGCAGATCCCATAAATGCTGCTGGGGCACGTCACAGCTAAGAGTAAGGAGCCTCAGAGTTCTGGAAACATGTACGAGGGAGGGAAATCCCTGCCGACCCATTCCAGTGCGCAAGTGCTGGGTCCTCAGCTGCCTCAGCCCCACCTGGGCTTCTCTGCATGGCAAAGCAGACAGACAAGGTAAGTGCAAATGCAAAGAGTGAAGCTGTGTTTTGGGATTCATCAATGTGAGATGCTTTTAGGGTGATGTGAAAAACTGATTTATGCACGGAAACATGCATAAGAATAGAGATTACACCTGAAATTGTATCAGGTAGGAGAAAAATGTAAGGCAAAGAGCCAAGATCAAGGGGGAAGATGCCTCCCTGTGGTGTATTATTGTGCAATTAGGTATGTGTGATAGGTAGCAGATGAGGATCTATCTTGCTGTGAAACGCTGTAGCAAAAAAACCCTAAAAGCCCAGTAAACTCTTCCCATATGACAGTCCCTAAATTCCTAGACATGACCCGTGTTTTGTCTTCAAAGATACATCTGTGGAGTGCGCAAGTCTTTTTTCCCCTGTCACCATGCTTGAAAAATCCCCACTCATGCTGCCGTATTAAGCCAGCCACGATACATCCATCAGGAATGTGTTTGCGTGCCGTCTTCTTACACAGGAGAAAAGCATTTTTGTGAGGCCAGGAGCACAGCCTAGGACTGAACATCGGATGAGAGCAGTCCAATAACAGAAGGCACGAACCCACATTGCTCCACCACTAAATAATCTCCTGTACCGCTGGGGATTCGCTTTTCTGCTAACCACCCCCTAATTAATGCCGTTAGGCACTGCTGTAATTCCAGGGCTGCATTGCAGTCCAAACCTAAGCCTGCTCCCACCGACATCGATGGCAAACCTGCCATTTATTTCAATAACAGCAGGATTTGGCTGCAAATATCTGCCTTCACCTGACCTTCTGCCTGCAAAGGAGAGAAAGCTTCTCTGTCTCTGGCTTTGCTCTTCTCTTTCCCCTGCCAGAAGGTGTAGGAGGCCAAAAAGGTTGCACCTGAAACGCCACCAACAGCTGCCGCGTACGCCACGCATAGCCCTCAGCATGAAAAGTGCATAAAGAGCATTTTGAGAGAGGTATCATTTAATGAAAGTGTAATCAGGGGTTTCCAAAATTAATAACACGGGAAAGGTTTTGCATGGACCCAGAAGCGTGCCACATTTTCCAGTGATGTGCCTCCCATACGCTACGGAAAACCAACCCAAGCCTAAACTTCGCTGCCTCTGCTTTGATGTGGGTGATTGGTGCGCCCACAATTTCTCCCTCCTGCCCAGGCACTGCTGCACATTTACTACGGCAATCCAGCACTACTGAGCAGTAGAATTTACCGATCGCCCCTTTACTTCTCCCAATTATATATTTTGAGGGATCTCGCTGGCTTCAGGTGGCAGCAAGTGTGCTTGTGGCAGCAGGGGAAGAAGGTTGAAGCCCTGACCATGGTCTTCAGGCACCTGTGTGTCAGTCCCAAACCCAAAGCACTTTGCTGTGACCTGATGCCTTGGTATATCAGTTTACAGTCTTGTTTTAGATTTTTTTTCAATTTTTATAAATATTTGTAGGGTTGAGTTTAATGAGCAAAACCTCTCATTTTCATAATTCTGATCTTCCACTGGAGGCAACAGTGGGGTTTGCATGGCTGCAGCAAGATCCAAATTGTTCTTCCATTTGAAACACCATCATGAAACAATAGAGTGTATTTGTTGAAAGAATAGAGTCCAACAATCTCTGCACAGGCAGCCTTTTAGGGCCAACTTGCCTTTCTCAGAGGCATTGACACAGAGGAACTTGAGCGAAGTCGAATTGTGGTAAATTGGTGTGAATTCTGTGCAACTGTCGAACAAATTGACTTCTGAAATGGGTGGTTTTCTTCTTCCCACAAATGGCATTTTTCCTTCTCTAAAATCCCTTTCATTAAATCCTCCTGCTGAAATGTTCATAGTGTTTAATAGTAGATGTATCGCATGTTTAAGAGCATCTGATTTAGTCAAATTAGTTCTACCTAGGATTAGCAAATTTATAACAAATATCTCAGTACTTCCTTGTTGAATGCAAATGAAACCAGGAGTGTCAGGTTCTCTGCTCTGTCATCATGGCAGAAAAAGGGAATAAACACAGTCAGAATGAGGCCCAAAGGTTTCTGATACATTTAAGACATTTTATAGCTATATTTTCTTCACACTTCTGGTTTTTGCACCCCAGAAGCCAGGAGACAAACATCTTTATAAGAGAGAGGAGATCAAGCCTGGGTTAAAGAACCAGATGCCATTTATTCCCAGCCTGGCAAAAGACCCCAGAGTCTGTGGTAAAAAGTGTGAATAAAACGACGCAGACCTCCTCACCAGAGACTAGTGAGTCTCTTTATTTACTCAGCTTATACAGTCCTTTTTTTATACTTGGATGCATTTGAGTAACAACAAAATTTTAAGTCTGTGCCACCTGGTTTGTTTAAGGCTGTAACTACTTTTACACACAGGGCATGTTGAAAGGAGTGGAAACGCCTTCCCACGATGAAACCAACACACCCACCAGTCCCCATCAGAGAGCCTTGGCCCCTCTTACCCTAACTTCATTTCTTAATGAACTCTCTCTTCTCTTTTAAGCACTCTGCAGGTGATGTTAAGGTACCGAAAGGGCTTTACAGAAATGACCAGATATATTTTTATAATTTCCTTGTGCTTTTTAAACGACAATTCCAATAGATCTGCCATGATATGAACTGAACTGGGGATTTCCCAGGGTTTTTCTCCTTCCTTGGACACTTTTTCCACTGCACCAAGCACTCAAATGAACTCATCTCTTTGTTATTTTCCTCTTGTGCTCTGCATCTCCCCCAGTATAGCACCATCCCATCATCCGTCCTTCCCAGATCTTTCTTTTCCAATGCCAAGCTCTGGATCCTAGCAATGATGCTATGCTGGGAAGATATTTGGCCTTTAAGAAATCTGACAGGATTTACAGGTTTTAAGTGAGCAAAGGAAAGGTTCAATTATCAATAGCTATTACTTTTGTCAGCCCTTTTATGCCTCTACACTTTACTGCTTTGTGTTCTCTATGTATAGGAGGACACATTCTTTTTTTCTTCTCAGTCTTTCATGCCTCTAAAGAAGGGAAGAGTTCTGATGCCACACTCTTTTTTTGATCTCCTATATAGACTACTTTGCCTTGATGACTTAGAGCAGCTGTGAGATGTGGGGATCTGACCTGGACCAACTATTTCACCGCATGGGATATACTTTCCTGATGATTTTTTCTAGCAATCCCAGAAGCAATCTGAAACCTAAGGTCTGTCTGTGGACACTTCTTGTCTGCCTGGTCCCTGGTGTGGCACGCATCATCTGCCCTCGCAGCAACATCCCATTGTGGTCTTTCTGGATCATACGATGGGATCAACAGCGTGAAAGTAGCTGGGTATGACCCACCTTGGTGTCTCCCATCCACACCACAGGAGAGTGTCCCTGGAAAACTCATTTTGCTGAACTTGTGAGTAAAATAATTTGATTGTGATTGTTCGGTACAGTAACATAGACCATGAGTAAAAATGGCCACAGGTTTATTTTCAGGAGATTGCATGCAACACTGTCAGGGTCAGGGTGAAGCTGGGAAAAACACCTCAGTTAAGCATTAGAGGAACAAATTCTTACCCTGTTCACCTACCCTCATGGCCAGAAAAGAGATGACGTGAACCTTTTTGTTTCCACTTATCCCTCATTTACTAATCCAGCGTTTCTAACATTTGTAATATTCTGCCTTATTATTATGCATTAGCCTAAGCTTATAATGAACATGGTATGAGACATACATGGTGCAGCATATTATGAACAGCCCTGATTGACGGTGCCGTGCAGTGATGACAGCACTGTGTTTTGCTTTCATTTTTGGAGACTAAGTGGCTTACATGTGGTCCCATTTAAAGGACGTCTGGGTGGCAGCTGCATTCCCCTATGTGCTTCTGAGAGGGAAATGAACTTTTCAGTCCTGAAATAGTGTAAAAAGGAGTTATGTAAAAAAGCTGGATGCAGCTACTGAAGGGGAAAAATATCCTCTCCAGACAATGTGACTTCCTGTTTACAAAACAGAAATGTTTTGGACATTGCTCTGAAATGTCATGCAAGATTTTTTATGCTTTCCAGAGCATTGTCCAGCTTGGGATCAGCATGATTTTTTGAGAGCACTGCCCTCAGAGAAAGAGACTTCTTTGAGGCTGTGTGTCTGAAATTGCCAGTCTGTACTCCAAATTTTAGCCTCTTTAAACACAGAGACCTCATGTTTAGGGATGCTGAGCCTGTGCCCACAGGAGCACCCTTCCAGCAATGGGGAGCCCGTTGCCCTTGACTGGGAGGCAGCCATTTACATAGATACCCGTGATTTCTTTCTTTTCCCTTTGCAGACACTTTGCAATTTAAAAACAATGCATCACTGAAAAAGATCAAACCTACATAACCAGTGTAGAGTTAGGATGGGAAAATACACAGAATGCGGGAAAGGGGATCAGTCCATTCAGTTTCTGGACGTGAAAAGAGGAACATCACTAGTACAGTAAATGTTGTGAGCAGCCACGGCTCTCCCGTGAAATGCCTCTCTTCATCAGTGCCAACAGATATTTACTGCTGTGTGAGGGTATCTTAAAGTCCATGTGGAAGCCAATGGTGGGAGCTATAAGCACCCCCTGCAGTTTTTCCTACGGGCCGTGGTTGAACAGGACCTGACAGCACGTATCTCCTCTCTTTTCTTGGATGCTGACAAACGGTACTTTTTCCCTTTTCCTTTTCTATGGCATGGACTGTCCCCACAGCTCAGCACTCATTTGCAGAGGGGAAGCCAAGGGCAATTGAAGAGCTCCTGTTGTGCATTGGCACCAAAAAGCAGAGCTGAGGAGTGAGTGAATAAGCGAACGAGTCCTGCCAAGTCAAAATGGTCACTTCAAGTGGAGTTGTGGCCTCCCGTGACGAAGTACGAGGAGGCTTCCAACAGAGGGCTGACCCAGCAAAATGTTAGTTTATTTATACATTTCAGCGTATGCCAAATGAGTGCACCATACTATATTCCCTGAGGCAAGATGTAGAAAGAACAAGGGGGAAACGTGATGAAAAATATAGTCTGTAAAACACATATGCCAGGGCTGCACATCCAAGACCTGGACACTGATTTCCCAAAATCTCCCGAGGGACATCCAGAGGTCCATGCCTCCCGCTTAGAAATCAGAGGCTGACACTGGTGAGGGCCAATGCATATAGTATTTATTACATTTGGTACCCAGGGGAAAATGGGCTGTAGGCACTCCTTACATGGTCTTCCCATCCCTGGTGCTAGATGTGGACATGAACCAACAAGCACCTGCCTGTACCTGCCATCATCACTCAAGGCACCTACGGATGGACTGCACAAGGGTCTCCCCTGTGATGCCAAAGCTGAGCAGCTCTAACGGTTCTCTACCAGCAAAGGCCACTCATATTTGGGAAAAATTCCTTCTCCCTTCAGCCACCTGTCATACAAAGGGGAGGAGAAAAGGAAGGAGATTTTGTGTCTATGGTACAAAACCCGCACCAGTTTGGATCATGCTTCTCACACATAGATAAGGATAAAACAGAACTATCTAATTTTCCATGGTTTCTTTGGGATTTTTGTTTGCATTGTTATTTTGCTTGTTGTTGGACTGGTTACTTCGATAAGCTGTGTCCATGAGGCAGTTAAACCTGAGCACTTGTCTTCAGCATGCACAAGTCGCTGTTTGGATCATTTTCAGCGTGCTCCTTAGGTAGTCAGAAAACACACAACATCCACATGAGCTAAATTTGCCTCCTTTTTTTTTTTTTTTTCCCCTTCCTTTCAGCGTTAGAAGACAGGCACAGAGAGGAGGAGACCTCTCTCAGGCTCCTTGCTTCTGTCTGCTCCCTACACAACACATTAATCACCCGGACAATGTAACTGAACTCCAGACTGCTGCCTTCTGTCTTGAAAAACGCACTACCATTTCTGAAATATTAGTATCTGGGAATCACAGCCATTGCCATTGTGCTGAAATCTGACGTAGTCCGGAGAATCTCTCCTCTTGAGAGCAATGTCAGGGACCAAGGGTTGGTCTGAAGAGTGCATAAAACCTTCCCTGCTCATGAGCTGAGGAAGAATGCAGTGCTCCATCCTCCACCACACCTAACCTGGATGAACCTTGTGTTATGGAATAGACAAGTCCTGGTTTTGTTCAAAGCAGCTATTTTTATTGTTTAAATTGGCTTTTGACATTTTTCACCCTGACCTCATTACGTTTCTGCCCACAGTGCCATTAAAGGCTATCTAATTCCACCCAAGGACTTGGGTGTTTCTCAAAGTGCATAAAATGTCAGGCTGAGATGAATTGTGAATGGCCCAAGCAGAGTATTAAGTTGTGTATGAAGAAAACATCCTTCTCCTGACAAATCCCAGAACCAGCCCAGCGAGGTTATTGACAGAAAAGTCAAACCGAAGCATGGACAGTATTGCATGGGGGGGGAGCTCAGCCATAGTGAAACACCGTGGGGCTCAGTGAGAGGAGGAGAGGCATGGCCTCAAGGTGTCCCAAAGGACCTTGGTGGCCACGGCCTGGCTGCAGAATGGACCAGTGGAAGGTAATGAGGGAACCTGTCCTCCTCACAAAAGGAACAAGAGGAGCAAACTGAAAATGAATTTCAAAAATTGAGTTTGCACCCAGGTCTCAGAAACAATAAATGGGGAAAAAAGCCTCCTGCAAAAGCATTGCCCTGCTAAAGGTCTGCTGCAGTCAAGGAAAGAACATGTCTGCATGGTGTTAGGGTGTAATATCTGGTGAGAAAGGGAGACAAGGGTGAAAAGAGAGAAGGAGAAGGCACAGGGGAAATCTGGAGGCTGACATCATCTCTTGGAGGCCCTGTTTGTTCCCCAGGGCTCTGTGCTCCTGGTGATGGAGAAAGCCATGCAGCTCTCACCTTACATTTACCAGGGCCGCAAGTCTTAATTTAAGATGGCAGCTAAAATTGTTTCCTCTGGACTGTGACAAACCCATTCAGCTCCAGGGCAGGAGACGGAGACATTTTGCAGTGAATGTCACCTACTTTGAGTGACAGGCTGCTGGAGTAGCAGGCAGCTGATTTAACCTGTCACCCTTTGGAGAAACAAAGAGGTAGCCAAGAAAGAAAAAATATTAGTAACAACATGGTATGTAATAAAGGGCGGCAAAGGGAGGCAAATGGAGATATTAAGTGGAAGCTACTGAACAGGCTTTGTCATCGTTGGAGTATTGCTTCCTCCACGGATGCTCATGTGGCAAAGCATCTCGCCATGGTGCCGGGCAAGACTCGGGTGAGCTGAGTCCTTGTGTCCTTTAGAAGTGGCACGGGATGTAACACCGAGATTCCCTGGGGTACTTCACACTCTGGGTGACTCTAACACCTTCCTCATGGTGCCGGGGAGACAGCAAGGCAGCGTGCCAAGAGGAATGTACCGTTCAGATACGCAAACATACGCTCAGCTGTCGTGACGAGTCTACTGCATGACCCCGCCACGTCTGCCTCAATCAATCTTCATTTGGCTTTGATCATCGATAGATGGCTCAGGAGGTTTTGATTAAGGCAATGCAATCAGGACTGGTGATGAGCTGTGGAAAATTCCCCTTCCCCCCACCCTTATCTCTTTATACTGAAACATCCAACAGATTGGTTGAGACTTTGAGCCACCTGGTCTAGTGGGAGGTGTCCCTGCCCATGGCAGGGGCATTGGAACTAGATGATCTTTAAGGTCCTTTCCAACCTAAACCATTCTATGATTCTAAATGACTGGCTGGACATTGCTGATTTTCATGCTGCCGGTGGAATGATCAGGCTGGGAAGGCTGACCAGGGGCCACCACACTGGGAGGGAGCAAGGAACGGATTTTCCTTGCCATTTCTTGCTCCTAACACTAACAACCTGGTAATGCCTCCCAGCTCGCTGCTTGCTGCAGCCAGCCCTGTGTTTGTGGTTAGTGCTGAAGTTTGCCCTGCTGAGCAATTCCACGTTGTTATTTTAATATTATAATATTAAAAAAAAACAAGCATTAGGCATGATTTCTTAGAGCAGGGAAGAAGCCAATCTTTTCCACATTTGACGAAAATGAGACGCTTGCTCTACCAGCAGTTACGGGCGTGATGCCGATGTTGCTGAGTGAAGCTGGATGGTCCATGTAAGGCAGGTGGCTGCACTGGAGGGTCCTTCTGGCCCTAAAATGGATTAATAACCCTTTTTAAAAATAATTTCCTTTTTTTCCTGCGTCTTAGAGAGAGCTGCAATGAGCTGAAGTCAGCTTGGAGAGTACTCGGGGAGTATTCACACCCCTATGGTTTTGCGCAGCCAGTTCGTCTCACTGCCAGTATTAAACTGGCAGCAGTTATTGGTTTACGGCAGTGTCTGTAGACCTCCTGGTGCCGATGTGCTAGAGACCTCTTGCTGCCTTGCTGGATGGTGCTTCCCTGCTGTTTGCCCCTCTGCTGCACACAGTGGCCAGAAAAACAGAAATTGCCCACTCTCAGCTGACCGGCCGGCAAGGACGGATGGCTGTGTGCTGTTCCCATGGCACGGAGGGGCTGCAGAGCCCCTCAAAACCACCTCTGCTGCATTTTAGCAAGGGGAACCCCCCCAATTTGTGCAGCACCAGCAGTGCAGAAATGGTCCGAGTGCTTCCCTGGCAGGGAAGCTCTAGCTTAGGGTATGGTCAGGCTGCCAAAAAAACCCCTAAAATGCTGTCTCACCTAACGTTGGTCTGTGATGTACCCATTCAGAGCAGTGTTGACAAGAATCTGCTCCAACTTCTAGGGAAGCGCAGTGCCAGCATATTGACTCAGCTGTGCTGCTGGGCAGCAGTGTGTTTGGGCTCTCCAGTGGCAGAGGACAGGGAAGGATGGCATTTGCTGCTGTTCCCAAGCGCCAGCACTGCTTCATCGGCTTGCGTTCAGCGTCTTTTGGACCTTGGTCCAAGTTTCAGCAAAGAGAAATACCTCACATACCAGTTATTATCATCATTATCATTTTCTTTTACAGAGTAAAACCAAACACTGAAGCTCCTCTCATCTGGGACACGAGATGCTGAAAGGGCAGCTTTTTTTAATGGGCAAATATGCAAAAATTGGCAGTCTCATCTTTTCTTAGATATTCTGATTTTTTAGAAGGCTGGTGTGGCTCAAGTCAAATTTGCTGGGGGCGAAAAAATGTACAGCTCCCACAGCCTGGAAAGGCAATGTTTCCCTGAGCTCTGAATCAGAGCCCTTGATAACAGGGAACCAATGATACGTTTGGAGCTGTGCAATCCAGAGGCTAAACAGCAGCTGCAGACCAAAGGCCAGTTCAGTTCTTCTAGGCAGACCACAAGCTCATTGCGGAGCAAGTCTCATCGTGTTGTCCAGGGGCCAACTCAAATGGAAGCCATGAGCTTTCAGGGAGCCACTCTAGAGAGGACGGAGGGATGCTCAAAGAAAGATGCCTTCTCTGTGGCTTCATCATCTCTAGGGCATCTCCTCAGCTGCACCCATGCTAATAAATCAAACAGGACCAGAGCTGAGCATCCCACAGACGCCTGCACTAGTCTGTACCTTTCAGTTGCTCACATGCTGCTGTTCTACCTTCACACGGGCTGCCCAGAGGTCCTCCAGGGAGTTCAGTGGGAGCAGAAGAAAACACAAATCATGGACAGGGCAGGTCCCTGTCTACTCGCAGACTGGTCCCCAGTTTGAGTCCTGGTGGCAGCAGGCCTTCTGAGACTAAAGATTGCCAGTGGCTGAGCTGGGGCCAAGGGGGCCAGTGAGAGCTGATGTTCTCCTCTGTCCTGTGGTCCATATTGTCCTCAAGCCCAAATGCCTTCCAGGAGATGAGGGATGCCATCACAGCATGTCAGACTGGCAAAACCCCTGTGAGAACTCTTGTACCTTGTATGGCTTTATAAAGGATTAATTACATTTTGGAACAGGGGGAATTTTGGTATGATGCACATGCAGGTCTCCTTTCTTTTCCTTTTACTCCTGCATGAATGCCCTGGAGGGTCTCAGCCAGGTCAGTGAACACTGTGAAGTCCCCATTCCCCCACCAGCAATAGGGGTACTTGAGATATGAAGGGATGCTGTCAAGAGGCAGGTCATGGTGCCTGAATTATTTAGACGTTCCTAGTGAATTGCTGTATTGTCTTCTAGTTATTGAGCCATCACCACTCAAGCACTAAGTGTTGCCCTGGGCCCTGAATTGTCCCAGCTCTGCCTCCTGGGCTCCCCAGCCTGTGCCCTTCCTGAACAACACTGGGATGATGATCACAATCAGAAGTGGCATTTATGCACTTCCCATATATTACTACATATATATATCATATATTACTATATATATCATATATTACTATATTTATACACCATATATTACTATATATTAGTATATAATGACACCTTATTATGGCTGGTGGAACTGGGAGAGGGTAGATTTAGTTTAGATCTCGGGAAGAAATTTTTCACTGTGACAGTAGTGAGGCGTTGGACCAGGTTGCCCAGTGAAGTTGTGGAGGCCCCATCCCTGGAGGTGTTCAAGGCCAGGTTGGATGAGGCTTTGAGCAACCTGGTCTAGTGAGACGTGTCCCTGCCCATGGTGAGGAGGTTGGAACTAGATGATCTTTAAGGTCCCTTCCAACCCAAACCATTCTATGATTCTTATTACAGGGAGATCTATTAAATCGAGCCAAAACCCCAATAAGATACCAGTTAATCCATTGCTAAAGCTGCTTAGGCAGTCTCTTGGAGGTGTCACTTGGGTCTACTCTTTCTACCTTCTCTGGAGTGAATTTAACACTTCCCTTCAAATACACCCAGCCTAGATGGGACAGAGAAGAGAAAAGCTCGTTCCTTCAAAGCCACTTGGCTGGAGGCTCTGAAAAATGCCCATGATGGTAAGGAAATGTAGAACAGTCCCAGGTGGTACCGGGGCTTTGCCAAGCCTCCTCTCTTCCCCTCCACGAATTTTGCCACTTCGGTGCTCACAGCCAGCCATGAGCAGACCGAAGGGGCACCCTCGCAGCCTGGCTCAGCATGCTGTCGGCCTTTGCAACTAAGCACCTTCCCATTCAAACCACAAATGGCAAGGGTGCAACAGACTTTTTCCTATCCTTCTTTTATTTCCCTTTTTCTTCTGGTTCAGTGTGGGTGACAAATAATGTTTTAAGCTCATCGGGGAAATGACCTCAGAGTTTAAGTTCTTTCCTGGGGCAGCTTTGAATATTTAAATATATGTGTGTGCTTTTCTGCTTCTTTCTTCTCTCCTACACATCCGATAAACAGCTTCCCCTCTAGAAACGAATAGAAGATGATATCATAGCTCAGCAAAATGCACTTGTTGCTTTAGCTCTTCTTGTGTTTCTAAGGACTCACTCAAATTTCACTGAAGTTGGCTCTATTTCAAAGCCCTGGATGATGGATCACTGGGCCAGATTTCTCCTCTTGCTTTTACCATTCCAAAGGTATATAAGGCAGCAAAATTAATAATGCTGTGATTTTACTAGGGAATGCTATACATTACCAACCCTGCACTCTTGAAAATAGATATTTACCATGACCGCCTTGCTGGCCTCATTTAAGCGCTTCCTTCTCTGTAAGGTCTGGGTCCTTACAGCAGCTCTGTCAAGTGGAGATACATCCACTTCTGTTGGAAGGAAGGAAGGAAGGAAGGAAGGAAAGGAAGGAAGGAAGGAAGGAAGGAAGGAAGGAAGGGAGGAAGGAAGGAAGGAAGGAAGGAAGGAAAACAGCACAATTTGTCATAGGGATAGGAGTCACCTCACCTACCCACAGCCACCCATATTAGCTAGCTCCCATTTTAATCAATGGAGAGATACTGGCACCTCCAAGGTGTATATCGTAGATGTCCACACCGCGCTCTGGAGACTTCTCCCTCCCTTCACTGAGTACAGATGTAGTTGGGGCGTAGTGAGATGAAATCTGCCATAGCTGCCTTAGCTGAGAGCCCACATCAAATGTTTATGGGCTAAAAAGGAATTAAATCTCCCTCTCTCACACACTTCTGAGCTTAGTGGTCACTTCTTCAGAGTCCCAGCACTTGCCTGTGAGCTAAGCCCTACCCAAAACTCGGTAAAGACCAGATCTCTGGGCCACCTACAGAGAAGCATTTGCAAAACAGAGACTGGGGTGCTACGCATCATGGGAACAATGGTGCTCAAGATTTCACTGGAGAAAAAAACCCAGGTATACAAGAAAAGACATCTTCAAGCTGAACATATTTTAGGGATGATTATTATTAGGGCTACTGCTATACTGAGAGAAGTCTCTTCTGTTGCATAAAATAGGGAATATTATGTAGCTTTGCAGTCTTTCATTAGCCCTCCCAGACCAGCAAGACAGTGTTTTATGAAAAGAGGTGTCACACTTTTTAAACGCTAGTCATCACAAACCACTTGATTTCTTCTGATCCTATCCAAAGTCCTTCTATAAAGCTAAGATTGTTAAAAGTCCTATTTAAAAAAGCCAACCCTTAGGGTTTTTCATTTTTGGAGGGGAGGGAGGAAGATTTATAGTCCATTATAGCTTCCCTAACATGATCTGCAACTCCATCACGCAATCACCAAAGTAAAAAGAGGGAGACCCACGGAGCTTGGTGTGCTTTGTCTCAGGGATGTTGCTTCAATCTGTGCCTTGGCAAATGAACTTCATTTCTCTAAAGTCTCTGAGCACCTAACACAAAAAAAAAGAAAAAGTCAGAATAACGCTGCTTAAGAGTGATTCTGAAGAAGTCAGATCCACAGGAGTGCTAAGGAGGGTTAGATATCAGGTTTGCATCCAAACCTCAGTCAGTGGAAAAAGGATAACATCTCCATGACTACGTTTCTTCAGCCGTTTTGTTAATCCCTTTGCCACATGGATGTAAAGTGCTACTTCCTCCTTCCTCCAGAGAATTCAGTCATCTGGTTCGTGCACCAACCATGTGATAAAAAAATGTACCATTCAAGTTAGGCTCAGGATGAAGATTTTTAGACAGGCAGACAAGCTGAGGCAAGGGCAGTTGGTTACAGGAGACTGCTAAAGGCCCACAGATGAGACAGTCTCATTGCCTTGAGATGTGGTGTGAGTGATGTTTCAGGATTTGTTTGTTGGAGCTGATTTTTTTAAATGGCTCAAATGCATTTTTTATATGTACAGGCGTCATTGTGCTCCAGCCCACTGGTGCACACACTGCACCCATGAGGCAGCGCTTTGAGGTTACTGGGACCTAGGAACTCATTTCTTATCCAAACCATCACTGAAGAAACCTTGCCGCCAAGTCACTGCAGCTAACTTGATTTGAGATTTTAGTCCAGGATGAATATCAGTCCAGGGTGGTGGGAATGGAAAATGGGGAAACTGATAGACTAAGAAGAACTATGCTTAAAATGACACCGTGCTATGCCAAGTCTCACTGAGCACAAATATTCATGAAGAGAGAAAAGGAAATAATATACCTGAAAACTCAAATGATGTGAAGAGTTTCCAGTTTGCAGCTGGAGATGCTGGTTATTTCTGCACCGTTTGGGTATGTTGAGTACAGGAGATGTCCTACATCTGAAGATACGCAGCTGATGATTTCATTTAGCACAATTTTAATGAACTGCCCGTATCATCAAGGAAGAAACGAGCCAAGTGAAAAAGGCTAGCGAACGAACTCTCAGCTCAGGACAAAGCAGCAAAGTCATAACCTGGAAAAAAAGAGCAGTAGGCATCAAAGTGAGGATGACGTGATCTTCAACACACCTGGATGTCACTTCTCCCCCCAGGTCACCATCAATGTTCTGTGTCAGCAGAAATACATTGGACTCCTCAAGAGCAATACCAAAGACTTGGGAACAGATCCAGCGTGCAGTGAGAGCCTTTCAATAACCGCGGTGATCATGAGCTCAGGCCCAGTGTGATAGAGTATTGGTTTGCTCATTTGGGTTTTGTTTCTCAGGTAAAACTTTTCACCTCCTCGTTCGGTGAGAACAAGTCATTAGACATTTTTAGGATCTTGACTTGCTTGCGTGAGTTGACAGCCCAGGAGTATTTGCCAAAAGTTGGGAAAAGGCCAAGTTTTCATTAAACCTCTTGTAAACCCCAAACTGCCGTCCTGCGAGGCTACATCTGGCAAGGAAGCCATCTGCGATTCGTATAGTCTTGCTCCAACAAAACGACAACAGTGTGAAAAACTCTTTTCTCTGGTCGGCAGTGAACTGTAAAAGTAACATTAGTAATAGCTTCTGCAGGCTCAGTAATGACATAATTGACATTGGCTGAAAGCACAAGCCCCAACCGTGAGGTCTTGCCAAGGCTCTGGATTGATTCATATCATCCTTCAAAAATACAGGTCGTAGTCAATAGCCCTCTTGGATGCTGTGTCTCATGTTGGTGTTGAGACTGCTCTCCTTCTGAGCACTGTCTGCAACGAAAATCTCACAGAGTAGGAGCCTCCTGACCCATCCCTGAGTGAAAAAAAAGAAAAAAGGACTGTTCTGCTTGACTGAAGCCATTTGCTTGATCCATAAACAAGGTCTGTATTTCCAATTGTTTAAAAACCTGCAGTTTCACAGAGAAGTGCACATTGCACCTAGTAATCTCTTGTATCTGTAGCAACATGACCCGGTGCATTTTATTTAATGCAGAGCCCTAGTAAGGAGACTGGGCTCTAAGCCATCTGCACATATGTTTCTTGGATGCCTGATATTTTCATTTTGCTTCAGATGAGCTGCACTGTTAGGGGGCTCCCATTTATAGCATCCGGGATTTTTTCCAGTATATGTTGTGCTCACCCCGTCTGCAAACCTCTCTTTCCCCCTCAGCCCCCTTCACCCTCATGACTCAAAAAATACAAACCCCAGCAGATGTCCATTAAAAAAAAAAAAAAGCAAGACCAAAAGCACTGATTTGCTCAAATCTCTTGCTAAAGAAACCATTCCCCAGCTCCCTTTGTGTTTAAAAGCTTGAGGCCCCTGTTTTAGAGAAATCCTAGAAATACGATTTAAAGACCTCGGTGGGACTGTGCAGCGCTGAGAGACTGCCTGCTTACTGATGGGGAATGTTTAGAAAAACAACACCTAATGCCACCAAGGTTTCCATTCGCACCTCTCCTGTTCTACACATTTCGTGGAGAGCCTGGTCTGAAATGCAGGAGCTTTTCCTGCGTTATTTAGACAAGTAAGTGACAAAAAAACACTGGACTATAGCCTGAACTCTTTACTAAGTCTTTAGACCTTCCTGGTTCAGGTAGCAAGAAAGTGGGAGTTTAACCAGCTGAGGGAAGACCAAAAGAAAATGAAAAGGAAAAAAAGATAACAAAGAACTACCGGGTAGCGCAAATCCGAGTGCCTGGTTTTGACCCTCCCCTCCGGCATGGGTGAATCCACATTTGTGAAGATCAGAGGTGGCTCTTTGCTGAGTGATGGGCTCCAGGATGCAGAACAGGGACAAAAGACCACTGATAACGTGATTTTTGTTTTAAAAGATGTCAGGGCCAAGTGGCCAAATCCAGAACTGGTGTCAAGGGCTGTACCTCTCTCAAATTCCCTCCTGCTCAGCATGCCTGGGAGTTTGATGTGGGAAAAGACGAAAAATTCAAAGCCCACGCCTTAGCTGAGATGTGATGGGTCAACTCTCTCTCTTACTGGTGATATTAATGAGGGCTGGGCTGGCCAGTGAGACATCTCTCACTATGCTGCTTAACGTTCTCATGGTGTCACCTCTGCTCCTTCTCTGCAGCCACCTCTTTCCAGCCCAGGGCTTTGTCCCTGAGCTTGCGAGACTCCCAGGGCCAGCTTAACAAAAGGATTTCTCTGAACTCCATTTCTCCTGCAGTTCCCTCCTCCTGCCAGCCCTGATGCCAAAGGCAGAGCCCACACAGACTGCCAAGACCAACTGTATTTCCAAAGCCAGCGCTTGAAAACAAGGTTGGGATGCTGGGAACTGACACTGAATATGCCCTTCTATGGCTATAGTGTCCATTGGCTCTTGCCTTTGGCGTGGTTTGAAGCTCCCATGGGCTGTAATCTGTGGTCTCTTTTTTGTTTCACACTGGCTCTTCAACGTGAGCCTTTGGGGTATGTTCATGGCCAGCTTATTGGGTGGGAGACAGGGAGTTCATAAGCTTGTCTGCCAGGGCTCCTGGCTGGCGATGCAATGCGGCTCCACAAAGGGAAGGTCATGGTCCCTTTTCAACACGAATGCTGCTGGAAGGTTACGCAAGCCTGTCACGAGGCAGGGATGGGTCCCCAACATGGTTTTGTAACATGCATACACTGGGACAACAGAGCTCAACTGACGCCTTCCAGAATAAAGGCATCCTCTCCCCAGCATGGCCTGAAGGATGCAAGACTTGAAAGGCTCCAGTGCCTCCTGCACAACTGCTGGCCCTGTTGAACACCATGTCTCTGCTGCTGAGGAGGGACCAAAGCCACCGGGAATGCCAGACAGTCTCCCCGTCATAGGGACAGCCCAAAACCAACATTTCTTGGTGTGCCCAGGAAAGCCCGGTGCTTTGGGGCACCACTGGCCAGATTTCCCCGGGTAATGGGGACATGGGACTGGCCACCCTAGAGTGCTTTCCTGGTACATCAGAGACCTTTCTGCATTGAGGATTTCAGCTCGATGATACCCTGCAAACCACTCCCCAAGGAGCCCCCTGGCCCCTCCAGAACGCCGTTCTCACCAGCTGGCTGAGTATTAATTCGTTAGCCCTGCCAACGCGGGGTCGGAGCTGATTGCAAAAGGGAAAAATGTGTAATGCAGGCAGGGAAACAGGCAACTTGAGTAGAAATCTGGTCAAGGGTGGTCACTTCCTCCGTTTGTATGAGGATTCAGGAAGTCCATTACAAAGTACTCCATCACTGTCACTTAATTCCAGCTAGATTACAAAAGATCAATAGTTCAGCTCCTCCTACCCCCTGCCAGCATGTTCCAGAGGGTGGTGGTGTTATCAGCCCCGCGGTGCGTGCCAGGTAGAGTTTCCCAGGACTTTGGGGAGCTTTCGTTTACTCTCTAATACCTTAATAATCAGAGCGAAATCATCAGGGGGGCCATTAGTGTCCTTCTAGGCATGTCAGTGGAGGAAACATACAGTGGGAACAGCAGACGACCAGCGCCGTGTCTTTGGGAGCCAGCGCTGAGGCTGTGGTGCCTACAAAGGACCTGGCTTCACTGCCTGGAGCACAGAGCCCCTTTTTATTAGGTTGTTCCTCAGGCTGTTGTTATCATCACTGCACACCAGAGGCTGTTGATAACTCTGGGATACACCACCAGGGCAATAAGCAAGGCCATCGCATGCTGCATTCCCAGCATTGGCCCCAACCTTGTGGTCCTGAGGAATTCAGCCTGATCTCCAGATCTACTATAAGTTCATCCCTCAAAATGGGAAGAGAGAGACTGTGAATGGATTCAAATCTGTTGAAAAGTTTCTGTGAAATGAGGGAATGCTGGCCCTTGAAAATATCCCTACTTTTCTATCTGTTTCTTAAATGCAAATATTGGCCATGAAAATACTGCAGTGTTTCATTTTGTTGTTTTTTGAATATTCACGTGTTTCAGATCTGATTTTCACTGTGCTTTGGTTTCAAAAATTATTAACTTGAACCAATGGAAAAAGTTATCCAAAAAGATTATATAGTCCGTCCTGTCCCGTCCCCCAAATGAAGTAAAACGTCGTATCTCACGTTCAGCCAAAAGTTTCAGATTGATCCACTAATGAAAGTTCCCAGGGTTGTCTCTTCCATTTTGGTGCTAAAAGAAGTAAGATGTGATCATTGGACTAGGCACAAACTGGTATTCCCTCCCCAGTGATCAGCAGACTGTAAGAAATAAAGGAGAAGAAATGTAAGCTGAGAAGATGCGTTTTTAGTATAATTTCTAATATTGCTGCTGTAGTAACTACTGGTCCTTGAATGTACGGGCAAATCTTGATGGTAAAGATGGGTACATACCTCCCTGGTCTGGGGTCCAGTGGTATGGACCTATTTCTATTTTTTTCTTCAAGGCTTTTCTGACTGGGGATGCCAAAATACCCTTTTGCTCAGTCTGGTTGGCTCCCACACAGGGCGAGCAGACAGANAAAAAAAAAAAAAAAAATCAGATAGCTGGGAGAACAAAATGTCAGACCAAAGATCTTGGACACAAACACACAGGTTGTTCTGATCAACCCCCTTTGAGAAATTGTCTGCTGAAAGACTTGGGCGCTTCTGTACCTTATAGTTCACACATAATAATTTATGTACGTTGCCCAGCATTTTTCATTGTCATAATCATATAAAGGGTCTTAGTTCACCGGCGAATCTGGATTTTGTGGTCATAGCAAATGCAAGGATAAGCCCCACACTTTAACAGAAGGAAAGCATGGTCCTAGAGACATTTTTCCCACATGCTTCTTCAGGGCTGGCCCTTAGTTCACCGCTGGCCAAAAAACCCCACAATGACTTTTTTTCTTTCTTCTTCCAGAGTTTTTTATTCCACTAAGGACATATTATTATTTTAAACTTAATGGGGATTTAATCAGAAAGGAGTGACGCAGCGACTAGTCACCAGCTGAGCTCTGCAGAGCTCTGACGGATGGGGGCCAAGCCCCAGTCCAGCCTGCCAGAGGTCTCTCTTTTTGGTTTGGAAATCATTACTGCTGCCTCCCGCGGACGGCTCCATGGTCGTGGCAGCTGATTACAGTAACGAGGGAATTAAAACCCTTCACCTGCTGTGGCTCTCGCTCAGCTTCCCTCCCTGCCAAGTGCTATCTTTGCTGGTAAGAGCCTGCAAAAGTTAAAACGGCGGCAGATGTTTTGCTTTAATAGGGGGAGAGAAGAGGGGGAGGAAGAGGAATCGGTGACAGGCCATGAAGAAGAAAGGTGGGAGGAACACCAGCAAAATGGAACCGTCCCATCTGCTTTTATCCCTCCATTAGCTGACAAGGTAAATAAGGGTGGTGCAGACTGGTTTATCTGGGAGGGATGCTATGCTGCTGAGTGGAGAACAAGCTGAAGGTGTCCACCAAGTACCTCTTACTAAGTTAGAGCACTTTAAAAAAAAAATAAAAATAAAGCCAAACATGAAATCCAGAAAAGTCAGGAAGGTCCCAAAATTTGACCCTGAACTAAACTCGGATCCATTTGGTGCCTCATTAATATCAGCCTAATTTTCTATCCTGTTCTCATGCCTCTGAGTTCAGCCTGAGATTTTGTTTTAAATGTCTCTGAAAATTGCTGTTGTTCAGGTCAAGCGTTTTGCTTTGGCACTTGCTTAACTGTTCCTGGCTGTTTGTCTGCCATGGGAGGTCTAAGAGTATTTCCAGGTTTATCAGCAACATTTCTTCTGAAAGTTGCTCCTCTGGCCCTGCATTTTTGTGTGCGTTGCTGATAACCCGTGTCTGAAATAATGGTGTGACTGTGTGCTTGGCTGGGATCCACCTGGATGTAAAAAAAGTACATGCCAGAGTGCTCCATTTTTGCCAACTATATTCCCACCAAGGAGGCTTCTGAGCTAATGAAGACATTCAGAAGTAATGAAGCAAATCCGCACTGAAATCCCAGGGAGCTTCAGACCCAGAGTCCTGCAGCAGTGATTATTTTGTTGAGCCTCTCCTCTAATATTCTGCACTTCTCAGGTGTCTCTTTTAAGCAAACAACAAACTCCACTTCTTCTCCCCCATCAACATCTCTGAAGGTGTCCTCTGTTTTCTCCTCTAGCTTTGACGGTCCCAAGCCAACAGCAACATCAAAGAAATCTGCAGAACTTCTGAAGTTAGGAGCAATGGAAAGGAAAAGTGGGATGCCAAGGTTGCTGTGGTATGGAAAGTTTTGTCAATCCAGTTAGAGGAAACTCTAGACACATACAGCTGGTACAGGCACCAAACCCCACTTCCAATAGATCTCCAGCTCACAGGGCTCTTTTAGAAGGCACAATGATTATGGCTTTTTTCAAACAGAAAACAGGAATGTACCCTGTTTGTTCTTGTGCAGAACAAGAAACTTGATGTGGAGAAAACCCCACCTGCTTTCCATTTTTAGGCCATTTTTTCATTCTTAGGAAAGACTGTGGACAATTGTGTAACTGTATAAAAGCTGTTTTATTTCCCCTCGATTAGAAAAAAATGATAGGCAGGATTTGCAACTGTTCTGAGGACAAAAAGCGTGACAAGAATGAATGACTCCTTTTCATTAATATGTATGTCTTTTAGCTAAACTTTTAGTGGAAAAATGGCTCTAAAGAAGCCTAAATGTAACTTGAAGTCTGATGCTCTGCTAACTTGGCAAATACCTGAGGATGAAGTATGGAGAAGAGCTAACCTATAAAGTATCCTGTATTTTAACAGCCTGTTTCTCCATTAAGCATTTTTAGACATCAATAGAACAAATTGTCCTGTATTGTATGTTACATGTCTGTGTGCTGTAGAAACATTAAGGCTTTTGTCAGCTTGCTACTTTAACCCTTAAAGGCGTTACTCATGGCTGGTGCAAAGTTCTCCTCCTCTGGCTTTTGTTGGAAAGCTGCTGCTGATTTTATGGCTGTGCAGCCACATCATCATTTGTTTTCGCCCTCAAGAAGATCCAGATGCTGGTGGTGATTTTATTACAGTTGCTGCTGTTATTTGCTTGTGAGCTCCTCCGTGGACCAGGATGCTCGCGAATGAAGAAATACATAAGCGTCGAGCAAAAAGATACCAAAAGCTTTTGTAACTTCAGCCTCATCAGGACAGGTTCTGCAAGACAGGGACAACCCTGCAAAATATTGGCAAAAACCCATGAGTTATATACACCTGTCCTTGGGGTCTTTCACAAGAAAAAGTAAAGTTAATCCTAACCTTGGTAGCTGAAGGTTTAGGAGGGGTATAAGTGGGGTGAGCCTGTGTGTACTGTTAAGAGAAGCAGCGGGGTTTTAAGATTTCTCCAAGGGTGAGCTCCAGATGGGCATTTCTGCAGCCCAGATCTCCCTCTGTTGACAAGGGTCAGTTGATCTGGCCAGACTTTGAACCTCCTCATCAGGATTTCTGGCGCCATCTTCACTTCTTCCTGCTTCGTTCTGGGGCCGGGTGACTCCCTGCATGTCCTGCCTGACCTGAGAAGCCCCGATAGCCCCGCCAGCAGCTCCCACTCACACAATATTCATGTCGTCCTGGTTGCTTCCTGCACGTGTGACCTTGAGATAACCACCGTCCACTCTCTCTATGGGTACAGCCTTTCAAGGAGGTTCCCACCAGGCCAGGACAGAACTTCAGCAGAGGCTGCTCTGCAGTAATTGTCCATGTCCTCACCTTAATCCACAATAAATGCAAGTTAACTCACTCCAGCCTCACTGAGTCATGAGGACCCCCCCAGGACCATCACTGGGCAGGGGCTGCCATATTGGAAACCCCCCTGAGCTCCATTCTTCAACCACATTTGCCTCATAACATGCCTCTGAAATATTTATTTTTGAGCATGGTTTCATTGTGCCTCTGCTTGCAGAAAGGAACTAAGTAAGAAACTCCTTCCTACCCTTTCCCAGAGCCCAGGGCTTGCCTGTTCTTCATAACTGCATGTTGGGCTGTGAAGAAATTATCCCCGTTGAAATTAATTCTCTCTTTCTCCCCCTCAAAATATTGTTTACAGACCAAATCATCTCCAAGACCTGGCTTGCTCTTTGGCTGTATAATTTGGGCAAGGGGGATGGTTCAGGCAACACTGTTGTGAAGATGTAGAAGGTGTTTAAGCCGATCCTGCACTGCAACAAATTAGTCACTTTAATGATTCAATTATTCACAACAACCCGGTAGGGAGAGCGCAGAAGGCAAGAGCCCTTGGCTGGTCCCACTAACCACCAACCCAGTGGTCCTCATGCTTCAGCTATGGACCACCAAGGTAGTAAGACGTGGAGAGAAAGGCTGCAAAATGATTGCCAACTTTCCTCCCTGCGCTGGACAACCAAACACAAAGTCCTCTCTGCATACATGTTCTCAAGAATACAAGCAAAAAAGAAAAACCAAATAGCATTTTGGGAAAACGGTGCAACAAGTGCATCTTAGCTGCTTTTTTTACTAGTCTTATAACAAAAAAGGAAACGTGATGGCACAAACGTAAGGTGGACTCTGAATCCTCCTCAAAAAGGCTCCATGAACCTTTAATTGGAAAAAAAAAAAAAAAAAGAAAAAGGCAAACTGAATTACTCCAAAATTTATGCCAAGCTTTTAATAAGTGAGGGGTAGCAGCTGCAAGACTAACCAGGAAATAACTGAGTAGCCGGTGCTTGACCAGCTTGTGGAAGGTGTTTGTGAGGAGCTGGTGACTGAGCCCCGTGATGTAGGTGGTCCCTTCCAGCCCTACATGCCTGGGAATGGCTGCGGCTCTCTCCCAAGCGCCATCGGCACTAATGTATTTACGTTCCTGGCTATGGTATGCGAAGCAGCTTCACTGGAGCCAACAGGTTTTATACCTGGAAGTCCCATAAGTGACTCCCACGCAAATCTGAAGAATTCACCTAAGCACTGAGATGGTGGGAGCGGCAGCAAGGTCTGCAAGCATTGCCACCGTGCTGCTCGGTGGGGAGAAACCCAATGCCATGCCATCCCCCATAGATCTCCCTCTCCCCTAACCCTGGTTTTTTCAGTCTTTTACTCGTGAAGGCACAGAAATGTCCGTCTGCTGGGGAGCATTTAGCAGAAGAGTAAACAGGTCCTCCTCTTTCTCTTTGTGTTCCAACATGGGAGTTCACATCCTCTGCCTCTTCCTCTCCGCCGCTGGCCCCCTGGAAGAGCAGAAGTACACCCCAGGGACGGCACAACAAACAAGGCCGAGGGGCAGAACAAAGAGCCCTTCAGCCCTGTGAAAAGCTTGTCCTGGAAAACGGAGTCAATCCCAAGGCAGTACCTGTACTGGGATTAAAAAAGCACCAGGAAAGCAGAACAAAAGCAAAGATAACGAGGCTTCGACAGTCTTCTCTTGTGAATGTCTTAGACTTCATGCGTACGTGGGTTTCCATATATATAGTTCCAGAAGGGAAATACGAGCCTTGTTTATAAAAATTACAGGCTTGCTTCCCGAGTTTAACCTCTACCCTTTAAACAGCAGCCTAAGCCTAGGAATTGCTTTGTGCAGGGCAAATTGTTCCTCTGCCCCAATTTGGGTTTGAAAGGAGTAAGCAATTCAAGATTTTCTCACTTACCTGCCATCTGCTTTTGTCTCCCAGTGAAAGGCAAGAGCTTCGCAAAGGGCTTCAGGACTTGCTGTGATTTCGACATTCCCATCCTGGCACCCACTCCTCTTGGATGTGGGGGGGATGGGATGCCTGCTCCTTTTCCTGGACCCTTCACAGTGCCAAGAGCCTTGTACCTGCCTCTGGTACCTACCCTTGTAGCTATCTCTTGTAGTTTTCCTTTTAACTACCTCTTGTAGCTCTTTCTTGTAACTACCTCTTGTATTTACCCTTGTGACTAGTGCCTGTAGTTATTTCTTGTTAACATTTGGTTGTCCTTGTACCTGCAGCAGACACAGCTCCCAAGAACTATGTGATGCCCATGATATATATATATATGTCTAAATGCCTAAACCACGGAGTGTAAATCAGTGAAAGAGTTAGGTATTTAATATATATATTAGATACATATGTGTATATCCTCCCCTTAAGCCTGCGATAGGCTCTGATAAGCACCTAACCCTTCCACTCGTTTACACTGTGTGTTTTAGGCATTTAGACATACATAGTGGTAAAAAGGAATTCAACCCCAAAAGAACTGTGTTTGCAATACTACTGTTGAATGGCACAGGAAAAGCGTAAATCAGAAGAGGTGGGCAGGGAGCTAACGTTAAGGTGCTGCCCATAGGGACGTCCTGGTGATGTTGTAGGCAAACACAACTGCTCCGATCAGAACAGAAGGTGAAGGGTTGTAATTAGGTGTAGGCTGTTGGCCTCTTGTCCCGAAGAAAAACGATGCCAAATTGGGTTATTTTTTAAGAGCTGAGATGGTAAGCCTATCAGCGTATGAGGATTCAAATTTCTTGTTTGCATTTAATCTTTGGGTATCATGGGGGAAGGTAAATTAACACCATACTATGCCTGGGATGGGAGCCCTCACCCAGGAGCTTCACTTTGGCACCCACCCATAAGAGTCCACCCGAGGCTTAAGGAAGGGCAAGACCATTAAAATCCGTTAGATAGAACTCCTAACTGAAAGAAACTGGGTGTTGCAATATTGATCATTGCCCGTCTCTCAGGCAAAACTCCTGCTGGGAGCACCCAAAGGTTTGCCCAATCTTGTATTGCTACATCAGAGCGGCCTGATGACAGGTAACAGAAGAATCAAACCAGACAGTTGCATAAACGTGAATTTTTTTGCCCTGAATCTGTTGTTTCAGTTCGCGTGATTCACTGACTGATTCCACTGGAGCCTGTAAATAACTTCCCCCCCCCGTTATTACCCTAATAATTCTCCTGAGATTGAAAATGTGTTTATTTTGACTCAGAGATTGTAAAACCACAGGATTAAAACAAGTTTAGGCTGCCAGCGCTTTATTTAATTTCTTGTTCTTTTGCTGAAGGTCTGAGAATAACTTCTGTTTCCTGCCGAAGAAGGAAACAGTGTTTTCCTTGACTTATGTAAATATGACTTCCCCGCTCATACATTTTCCCACTGCTGGAAATAGGCAGGAATCTTCCCAGTGCCTGAAGTTTGCAGCCCGTGTGCAAGATTTTGCCCTATGCCCAGTTTACCATCGGCGTGGCTTGGAGGGGTTGGAGTTTCCCTGGATTGAGGTTAAGTCCTTAGGGGTGTGCAGAGGCTCGGCAGAGCGAGAGGAGGTGTCCGTTGGCTCTCGGCAAGGACCTGCCTCCCAACCAGAGGGCTCTGACTTCACTTTGACCTCCTCTGCATTCATTTTTTTTCTCTGATTTAAGTCATTTGGCCGTAACGTATAATCAAGACTTCCCTTACCGAGAGGAGCTGCAGCAAGAACAGAGGGAGTAAAATATAGACTAGCCATGTAATGGGAGCGTGTGAATGTGGGATGGGAAATGCACAGGGGAGGACGGGGAGGCAGAGACGCAGTATAAAAGCAGCGCTGACATCGGGAGCTATTTCTCTGGCATGTATATAATCATACGATAATATCCAGTTGGGAGAACGTGGTAGAGCATTTCAAACAAAGGAAACGGCCAGCGCCTGGAGCTCTTCTGCATATTTATTACATCAACATAATGATATAGAGAAATAAAAGAGAGGCAGAGGCTGGCGTTACCAGCAGGCAAGTGTCGCTGCTACTGTGCGTAGCACGGGTGGGAACGCGCCTGGCTGGGGCTTGGTGCGGAGGCCAGACTTTGGAGAGGAGGTGGGTGAATTATTGAGGGTTTAAGAAAGCACACTTGAAAAGTGACGTTTGAAAACCTGGCCAGGGTGACCATCTGAGAAGTTCCACCCACTGAGCTCGTGAAGGAGAAGGGCAAGAGGTGGCTTTAGATTCAATATTAGGAAAAACTTCATGGAAAGGGTTGTCAAGCATCGGAACAGGCTGCCTAGGGAAGTGGCGGAATCGCCATCCATGGAGGTATTTAAAAGCCATGACACAAAAGTCGTTTTGTGTCATGGTTTAGGGGTTTTGTGACATGGTTTAGGGGTGGTTTTGGCATAGGTTTATGGTTGGATTCGATGATCTTGAAGGTCTCTTCCAACCCAAGTGATTCTATGGTTCTATGGTTGGACTTTATGATCTTAAAGGTCTCTTCCAACCTAACTGATTCTGTGATTCTGTGATCACAGCTGGCCTGTCCCCACGGCAGGGTAAGGGTTGCTGATGGCAAATCAGCCTTGCATTGAGCCAGCAGAAACAATGCCAGGGCTGGAAGCTCAACCCAGATAAGATCAGGCCAAATGGGAGGTGGAAATGTTAAACCATTTCTAGTCATGAACCGTTCTAATGGGTGATCGTAAAGACTGCTCAGGGAGGCAAGCTGCTTCTCGGGGCATTCAGGTTGGGGGTTTTTTTCTCAAAGACATACTCAAAAACAATCAGGGAATTACAGGCTTGATGCAAAGATTATAACACTTAATTATCCATCCTCTGTTATGCAAGAGACCAGGAAAGATAACATTCCTGCCAGGCCTTTAATCAATGATGTGCCTGTTTGCAAAAAAACTGAGCAATTTGGGGCCCCCTCAGTTTTCAGGGGTCCTGCTGCAAGAAGTCTGACTTTCCCAGGGGAGGTACCAGCTGCTTCTGGGAAATCTGGTATCTTCCAAGGTTTCTCCGTCTATCTACCCAGAAATTAAGCCACTGAAAATTGCTATTCACTTCTGAAAATGGTGTTCCCACCATTGCACCGACAAAAGAACTCCAGATCTAGAACACTTACAGCCCTAGGAAGCCCTAAACCCCCACCTTTTCCATGAAGACAGCTATTTTCCTATAGCTTGGCTCTTTCATGCAAAGATTTCCCAGAGTGCTGTCTCCATAAATGAATCTTTTCACCTGAGGAAGACATCTATCTGCTTCCCTACCAGGGCCATTTCTCTTCTCACTGCACTCCCAGTTATTTTGCAGTTATTTATCTATTTATCTTTTTTCCTTCTTTTTCTATTACCGCTGAGGCGATGGCAATTCCCTGTAACAATATAATCCTATGTAATTTATCATGATAAGTCTGTTCCGCTAAAGCAATGGAGTCCCTGTTAGCTAGTAAAGAAAAAAATTTACAGGCAGGAAAAATCAGTGTAAGCCATATAGATCTTGCACACTACTGCGGCTCAAGAACTGAGGGGGAAAAGCTCGCCTGCTGCTGATAATCAGTGCAATGTATCGCTGCTGTGGTCTACTCATAACCCTTGAAATGAGGTTTTAATTCCTGAAGTCTTGCACAAACAAAAGAGTTGCAGAGAGAGAGAGAGAGAGACTGGGGTGGGGGGAGAGGAGCAGTGACCTTTGCAAGTGAACTCGCAAGGAAACAACAATGTGCCTCAGCCTTAGCCTGATTTTTTTTATTTTTATTTTTTTTCTCTTGAAATGAAGTTGGCTGCTGGAAGCCCAGAAGCACTGGCTGACAGACACCGGCCAGATCTTGTGAGCTTTGTTATTCCAGTGTTTAATCCCAGATGAGGCCAAGCCACACTCAGATTTTAGACATGGCAACTGGGTCTGGACCCTCACTGCTCTGGGCTCTATTTCTGGCTGGTCGGCAGCTCGAGAAGCTCTGACCACCCAGAACCCCAGAAAATGTAAAAGAGGTGGCCAGGGTAATGAGCAGGTTTTATTGCTGGAGTAAAACTCCCCTGTACTCCAGGCTTGGAGGCCCTGAGCAGTGCACAGATTTCTTTATGGGATCTCCTTTGTCCAGAAGGCTACAGACTAAAACATCCAAGAGGAATTGCAGTGAGGCACATTATCCCATATCTATTATGTATATTATATACCATACATCATGCATGCAATACTATGATGACCACTTTTCGTTTGGATGGTGATGATCCCCAAAAAATAATTTAAGAAACCCAATGATTCCCCAGTTTCTCTGCATCTTCTTCAGCTCCTTCCTCTTTTTTCTCTTGCTCAGGAAAATATGCAATACTGTGGCAAGCCAAGGCTCCGATCTAGGGGTTATTTTCCCATCATTTTGCTTTTGCCGTCTTCTAAAAAGCCATTTATTTCCCCCTTGCTCCCTTTTGTCTAGGCTGCTTGTCACGCGCACTATTGCCCAACGTTCCCCCCCCGCCCTCCGCAGCAGAAACCGCCGTTTGCTGCTGTCGTTATTGTGTGAGATCCTGCACTTCTGAGAGCAAACAAAAAACACCCAAGTTGCCATCTCTGGCTCCGAGCTTTTTCCCCAGTCAGCTCCCTGTCTCCGCCGAGAGCACTCCCATTTCGGCCCTCGCTGGAGCTCCTCGGGGTGAGATTGCAAGCGCCAGGGATAGACACATGTTTCCCATTAGGCGCCAAAGTCTTCGCCGAGCCCTGGTGACAAGAGATCTTACAAAACAGCGCTCGGTGGAAAGGGGCCGCAGGTCGGGGAGGGACGCGCTGGTTGGAGGGGCAGATTCACAGGGGGGAGCCCCCTTGTTAATAAAAGAGGGAGGGCGGGGAGGGGATAACAGAAAAAAACTTGCAGTGGTTAATTTTAGCAGAAACAGACCCAAATAATTAACTTTATAAAATGCCCTCCCAAGCCCACCAGGTCTGGGGATATGTTGTTCACGGCATTTTTTTCAAATCCATGCCGTATCATATGAAGTTGCTGCAAGAAAAAAAGAAAATAAAGAAAAAACCCCAACCCACCCAACACCTCTGTTTATACAAATCACTTGATTTAACCCAAGAGTCATTCTCAGCGCTGCTCTCACATACCGCCGTCCTGTTCCCTCGTCCCGCTTGGAAGCGCTCCCTTGTTTCCAGGGTTGTGTTACAATCCCATTTGTTTCTCACTATAAAACCAGCTCATTACGTGGCTCTTCCCATCCCTGCTGTTACAATACAGTATGCAATTTTGCATTTGCTTATGACACACCATGATCCGAGCAATATAAATATCATAGCTGATCTGGTGTTAATCATCTCGGTCCCGTCCGATGGGAGGGCGATCGAAACTACACTATAGCTCCGCAGGTTATTCATAGCATCAGCTCACTGATTTTTACTGGAATACATTCGCATTTGAATGACATGTTTATTGGAACTTCTTTTGCAGTCAAAGAGCGTTATTGTGGGCACGGGCTAAATGCATTCAGCCATTATATTCTGCAAGCCGCAGTTAAATGCCAGGCTAGGGTTGAGCTGGGTTTGAACGGCCTGTCTATAAAATCTCCTGAGTGTGTCACCAAAACAGACTCGCTAGAGAGTCTACAGGCTACCAGCTTAATATATTAGACTAATACATTAGCTCTTAGCCTAATATTAAAATAACAATAATTGCCAGAGGTACAAATATCGCGGCCAAGCAGCGAGCACTTTGAAAACGCAGCCCTCGGAGGGAGTGGGTCATCAGCCAAGAGAAATAAATTACCTTTGGCTTCCAGCGCACCAGCTGTATCTAAATCAGCTTAAATGTACGACGTCCACAGACTGGTTTTATCTCCTTGGAAGCCGAGCAGGGTTTGCAGTGCTGCTTGATGGCAGGAGGCTATTGGGGGCTTCGCTTTGCAGCATCCTCTGGGGATGGCAATCACCTGCCAGGTCAGAGACCCGTCCTCTCCCAGACCTGCTGGCCCTGTCTCCAAAGGGAATCTGGTTTCTCTTCTCCATATCAGATCCCAAAGTATTTGAAGATTGCTTTGCATGGCAGCGTGCTCTCCTCCAGCTCTGGTACTGGCTCCCTGGGCAGCTGCTGATGCTCCCACCCTGGCTCCTGAGCCATCCCCAAATTCGGCCATGGATGGGATTCATTTGGGAAGTGAAGTCAATGCAAAGATCCTTTTCTTGGCTAGTTTTTATAGCCTAAATATGTGCTGTTGTGGAGGACTGGTATTTAGATGGGCTCCACCAGAAAAGAGACTCCCGACACTTTCCTGCCGTGATGGTTTTATTAAGCACATTAACACCTCCACGCCGGATCCTCCTTCGCTGAGGGCGAGCGGCCCCACTCGGGATGGGATTTAATTCCTCTCTCTGCCCTTGGGAGCTGTGTAAACCAGAAAACAACACACGTTTCAGGTTGGCTGGGGACATGAAACTTGGCGAGTCTTGCACAAGACTCGGTGGAGACACAAATCTGTCCTGGGAGCTGCCAGCAAGCCCAGCCCTGGCCCCCCAAATAATCGCTGCTACGCCTCACAATAAAACGCTCCATTGCTTCTGCAGTTCACGAGGGGGTTCAAGCCTCCAGTTCAGGATTTTGGTTTGAGTTTGTGAGTCTGCAACCGTTTGCCTTACAGTAGGCCAGCTGTTTTGGGGGGGAATAAAGAAAATTAAACCAGTGCAAAGCACAGAGCTCAAGAGAGACGATAATTTGGCTTTTGTTGTGAACCTGCCTCTCTTCAAATGCAAAATTGAATGAATAGAAACCAACGTTAAACGTTAGAAAGTTAAAGTCGCAAAGCCCATCTTTGTATTTAAAAGAACCTGGCATGCTAGTCTTTCTTTTGTCCCTGATTTGCAGACTCCTCATTTTTTAGGGAATACGCCTGTTCTAGTGAAGGAGGCCAGGACAATAAAAGCAATAAAAGCTTTCATGGAGTTGATTCAGACAACTATTAAATGAAGTGTAGACTTGCAAAATTATGAGAAATAACTTCTTTCCATCTTTGAGATCTCAGTTTCTTGCTGACACCGAAACATGAATCAAAATCTGAAATAACTCTCACTGGGTTATTTTTGCTGAAACTTTGCACAAAAGCCCAAAGCATTGCTGAATGCAAAACACAAACGACTTTATGCATTATAAACCACTCCGGCTCAAGTATTGAAGAACTGCTCAGAAAGAATCAAGAGGAGTCTTTTTGTTGGGTTGTTTTGGGGTTTTTTTCCCCAAGAAGGCAACATTTCTTGTTAAAAAGAAAATGCTATTTTTCGCAGACCTCCGTTTTGGAATGAAACTAGAGTCTGATTAAAAGTGATGTGAAATGAAAATGTGTAATTGGATAATGTAATATCAGTATCTTTCTTAAGGTTATAAAACAGAGGACAGATGTGAAATGAAAATGTCTAATTGGATAATGCAATATCAGTATCTTTCTTAAGGTTATAAAACAGAGGACATTTTTAAAGGCCCGTCTTTTTTGGTTTTATTCTCTTTTTTTGGAACTCTTGCTAGAGGGAGTGACAGCAGAATGAGGCTGCACAAAGCTTAAATATGGGCAGGAAATTTCCCACATGAGGACAGGCAGAAAAATTTGCTGAGGCAGCAAAACTTAGCCCTGCTCGCCGGGAAGTGGATGTGAGACCAACACCTTTCAAAGCTTTCCGATAGGAAGAGAGCTCATGTCTTGTCCCACAACTGGTCACAATCCAGACATGGGGGGATATAAGCATTTTGAATACTTTTTTGAGAAAACGTTAAAGCAGGAGTCTGCTGGCATACAGGATGGCTAGCCGCTATGTATTTTGGCTCGATGAACCATGTGTTTGTGAGCGGCCCTGACCAGCCGCACCATGCCAGTGGGACTGTGGCCAGAAGCTCATCAGGGCTGGGGAGATTTGGCCACGAAGGTCTGACACAGGTATGGGGGTTCCCACATTTCTTTCCAGGGCCTTTGTGGCTAAACCCCCACAGTTTTGGACCACAAAGTGCCTTACGATGTGAAGAAACCTTCCTTCAGGAGACCTTTGTGAGCTGGTTCCTGTGAAATGCTTCTTTCTGAAGAAAGCAAAGAAAAAATTAAAAACAAAGCAGAAGTGGTTCATCTCAAACTTCCCAGCTGTCTCCTTGCCATAAGTTTTTGGGCAATCTCATGATAATCCCTTGGGGAGAGCCGGTCAGTATCTACGGCTTGTCCTTGGAATAAAGATTTGTGGTGCTCCTAATTCCTGCCACCCCCCTCAATGATCCCTAGTTTGGGACAAAGTGTTTACCCTCCCTGCACCTCATTTTCTCTGCTGGTAATAATGGGAAGTGATGATTGCTGCCTGCTTTGATGGAGTCTCCTGTGATCTACAAGTGAAAAATGCAGTGTAAATGCAAGGAATGTAATTATTATTATCACCAAAGAAGCTGCCCGGTGACCTCAGAGCTGGTTTATAGATTCATAATTGGTTTAGATTGAAACGGCGATGAGGCAATGTGTTTAAACATGCCGTTGCATTCTCAGTACACTCGATCCAGTCTTGGGGGACAGTAAATATTGCAAGCGTGGTTAACCTATGTTTCAGGACACAGCGATATCTTCGCCTTTGATAATCCTCTGAGCTCCAGCTGTCCCAGTGATGCTGGGGTTTGGAAATTCCCAGCCAATACTCATTCTGTCATACAAGTCAGGTTAGTTTTCAGCCTATGTTTTGCTACAATGAATTGTGTGCAGACCTCAGGAATGAGAACCAAATACTATTTGACATTTACGGAGAGTATTTAATTTTGGAAAGAGCCTGTGTGCATGGTAGAATCACACAGCAATGGAGAGCCCCTTCCAGCCTGAAAAACAGCTGCTATTTAACATTACATTATCACTTTACGCTGGCCTCAAAAATAGAAGGTGAGGATTTGAATGCTGCATCCTGTTAAAATTACAGGAGAAACCCCTATAGATTGAAAGCCATTTTCCAAATGGGAGTTTAGCTGTAATTATGGGTCAAACAACTCCTCTTAAGTAAAAAGTCCCCTTATTTAATGATGTGGCACAGCATCGCTGCAGGGGCTTTGCTTTTCAGCAGTTTTCCCTGCCTCTCATTTATTAAACTAATCTGGCCAGAAGGAGAAAACAACACAGCCATGGGGAGGGCTGTAAGTCTTCCTGCTTTTGAGCAGAACTCAAGCCCTAAGTAAAGAGAGGTTGGGAAGCCACTTCCTCCATCAACAGGTTATTCCATAATTATCCTGTCCCGGGCTCTCTCCACCTTCCCCTGCAGCCTGTAGCTGGAATTAGAGCCAAGATCCTGGGCAGAGTGGACACACCACCAGGCCCCCTCTTTCCCAGTGTTGTGCAATGCAGTCTCTGTTATCGGCGTCCTCAGGATCTTCCCACAGCTGAGACAAAAGGTCTGGGGTTATTTGTAGATGTCTATAATTTGCAGGGTCCTCCCTTCGTTTGATTTGCTCTTAAATATAGGACTGGGAACTCCTGTGCAGAGTCGTCCCTCCTATTGCTCGATGCTTCCTGTGTACCGATTGCACTGTCAAAACAAATATTCCCCTACCCTTGTTTACCATGTTCCAGTCTTTGGCATCTCATACGTCAGGCCTGGCTTCCTCCCAGCTCCTTATAATCACGATAGGAGCTATTAAAGGCTTTTAGCAGTCCTTTTGCTCCCAAGAAAATGAACCCCACCTCTAGGACGTGCCATTCGGCTTCTTTTTGTGAAAACGGTGCTTAAAAATCCACTTTGCCACTTGGTAATATCGGGATCATCTGTCATTAGCTTCCAGCCCGTCCCCCTGTAGCCAAGCTGGCTCCTGGCTGGTTTCCTCCGTGGATATTTAAAGACTATCACAGTATTTATCTCTCCTTCCTTTGCTATTTGTGTGCTAGATCCTCGGGCTGGTGCTTCATCACTGTTTTCATCGCTTTTCCCATGTTTCAGCAATAGCCAGTGCTTGCTCCCGAGGCTGCGGATAAAGGAGGAGACCCCTGGACAGACTGTGAATGGTAGGACCGGGACCGTGGCATCCTGCAACTGCTTCCGAGGTCCCACCTAAGGTGGGGTTGGGGTGTCCCACGGGTCCAGCTCACAGACCTGGCCCAGGCACCCACCATTTCACACCAGAGCACAAACTCTGTGATGGAAAATATTGAGCTTGGGCTGAGTTTTTTCTCCTTTAGGACCACAGGCTCTTCTGGACTTGTGAGCTGCAAGGGGACAAACCTGATGATTTATCCACTAAGCCACACAGGCCCCTCAAACAGCTCCTTAATGTGAAACATGTGCTGCCGAGCCCCGGCAGTTAGTTCTCACTTCGGCTCAGCCCCTGTTTGCTCAAATGCCGAGCGCGTTCGGACAACAGAGATTTTGCGGTAAGAAGAGCAGCATTCCTGGAAATCCCGCTGCTGTAAGAACACACTCTCTCTGCTGGCACTTATTTTGACTCTGGCCTGAGTTATTTACAGAAGGCAAAGGACGTTTTCCTTGACTTTTATCTAATTGTGATGGGCTTATGCAGATTAAGCATTATATGACTTAGGCTATTTATGGCAGGCGCGGTGTGTCGGCAGCGGAGCGTGGGTGCAGTGTGCGGGACTCATGCTCAGGACTTGGGGCCCTTACATAAAAGGTTATTTAGGCCCCTTGCTCCCAGTTAGCACCAGCTCCTCTTAAAAATCTGCAGGAGCAGAGCACAGAAATAACCTCCTAGAGCACCAGCGAGATTCACAAAGACCTGCCGGGGAAAACAAAGCTGGGCAACTTGTATCGCTGGAGTCATTTTAATCCCCATCACTTCATTATCTTGCCCATCCTAACTCCCACTTTACCTCCCAGCATTGCTCTAGGGAGAGGAAATGGGTCCTTACAACAGATATCGCCTTCCCGGGAGGTTTTAGCACAGGGATGGCTGCATCATTGCTAGCATCTGCTAAGCCCTAGGAGCGATGAGCCCAGGGTGCCCATACAGCTCCGAGGGAAGCAGACAGGTAACCGCTGCTAAGGAACTCAACCCAGCAGCTATGCCAGGAGGACGGAGTTTTACTGAGCTCAGGGGCAAGGCTCCAGGCAATATCTCACAGGTTGGTACGCAAATGCACATGCGCAGATGTTGCCTTGGTGAACACGAGCTTAGCTCACCACACTTCTCCTTCTCCCCCAGCCGGTGGGCTGGCCAAGAGCAAGCCTTGCCACTACGTTTGACCTAAAATTAATGAATCTTCTTTTGCTGCTTGTACCATGTCTTGAAGTACTGAAGAAAAGAAAAATATACTCCTTGAAGGCTTTGAGATGGTCAGTGATGTTGGGGTCAAGGACGCTTCGCTCATGCTTAATGCCTGCAACTCTGTGGGGCTGCACTGTAGATGGGCAAATAGACTTGTACAAAAATGTTTAACATTTCCTAACAGGGATTGCTTGGAATTTTCCATTCCATAGAGGGGGGAAAAAAAAAAAGTTAATATTTTGATTTTCTGTCTCAATTCAGAAGGAAAATACACAGTAAAATATCGGAATTTCTCAAGGGAAACCCCAAACTCAGATCTGCCTGAGTGAAGTGAGGAATGGCTAGGAGAAACCCCAAACGCTTTTGGTAACTAGAAATACCAGCAGATTGGCTTCCTCTGAGTAAGGTTAGTACCTTGGCTGATAGCGCAGATAGGGGGAAGTACCATGCAGATGTCCCTTGAGTATGCACTTCCCTTTTGACTCCTGACACCCGCCCTGGTTTCCTGGAGTACCTAAACCCAACCATGAAAGGTATTCCATGGGCAGAGAAGGGTGACTGCTTTAGAGCCAAACCCACCCCCATGCCCCGACCTCACCCCACTCCTCTCCACCTTGGCACCCTACAATGAGTTTTGCCTCTCTGTGTTCTTAAGCTCATTCGCTGTTTAATAAAACCCTTGATTGCCTGCCTTTTAGCTGCAAAAATGTATATATTTTCCCCCATAACAAAAACTAAAGCACAGCAGCTGATGTGATGTGAACAACCCCAAAACGTCTCCCCTTCCTCGCTGCAGTGGCGGGTGCAGGGGCAAGCGGAGCTCGATCCATGCAAATTTTCCCCTTTTGTACTTAAGCAAAAATAGCTGCTCATAAATACAACCAAACTGGGAGAAAACGTCCTAAGGCAAACTGGAAGCTCGTTACACGTCCCGTGCTGGAAATGTTTGTGTGAGGTTTCCATTAAAGCACGCTGCGTGTTTTGGGAGTCTGGCTACGGGCTGCCTGTTCCCGGCCGAACCCTCTGGCTCCTTGCGGAGGTGCCAACCTGTCGAAGGCTGTACCGCTACGTGCTAACATCTTCTCCCAGAGAGGTCTGGCGGGTTGTTCATTAGCTTAAGCACTAATCCGCGCTGCCTCGTATTTATTTGTGTGGAGACCTGCTCTGCAAGAAAGCTATTTTCCATGCTCTGTCCTCTGAACAGTTAATCCACCTGCTCAGTGCCTAGTCTGGCCCACTTCCACGGGGAACTGCTCCCTTCACGGCAAGATAAGACATGCATAGCTTAACGCCTCCAGTAAGCTTGCCTTCTTTATTCAAATCTCCCTGCAAGAGCTTAGAAAGGCAATTGCCTTCTTGTTTGCAGTGCCGGTTCAGACAAGGAGCAGGCAAACAGTTATTTGAATATTTTGTCCTTAATAAATAAGGCTGAAGATGTAACCTTCTGCTTAGCATCCCTCCCCTCGCCCCTCTGGCCCATTAGCCTTTGGTGGGTGGAAAGTCTTCTGCAGCCTTTTGTTCCGCTCACGTCCGCGGGTGTCCGTGCAGTTTTCCGTTATCAAGCCGGTGCGCTGCCGTTTGCCTTCCGCACGGTCGAATCCACATTCAGCTTTGCACCGGCTCTGCCGGTGTCAGCTGCAGCCCAAGAATTTGGCATAGAGGTGACTTCTCATCCCTTTGTAGCTCCTTTGGGAAGCTGAAACGATTATAGCTAGTTGTGCTGTGTCAATATTAAGGTATGTGGATCGACACCGTTGTCGTGGATTGTCACGGACATGGATTGTCAATCCACGGCAAAACCATCTTTGCAAGACTTCTTAACCCTCCAGCTTCCCATCACCCCAAGGTGTCATCTCCAAAACTCTGGGACTTTTGCCATATGTACCTTACCTCATGGTGGCCCGGTTCACGTGCCTAACAGCATCACCCCTGATTTATATCACATATAAAGTGAATAAGAAGTGACTTACCCTCCAAGATCAGGAACGCTGCCCACCCACCAGCATTCCTTGAAGAAACGTGTCTTACACATTGGCACAGAAGTCATTAACATTCATTTTGAAAAGAGGCTTCTTCTGCAGCGGTGAACAAGCCCACAAGAGAGGGTTCGAACCTTGAGGTCTAGCTGATAAGACGCCTGAAGAAGGCATGAAGGAGGGTGACTGCTATCAAGCCGCTCTTCTCCCAGGGCCTGGAAGGTGCAGGGGTTAAGACCTGATAAGGAATCTCTCCTCTTGGAGAGCACCGGATTAAACTTGACCTACAAGCAGAAGGTGCTTCTATCTGATTGCTTGTACAAAGAAAAATTGGTCCCCAGCTAGTCCCTTCCCCACTGATTTTGTATTAACTTGCAGCCTTACGTTCTTGTCAGAGAAGAAAAAAAACCTGAGCAAAAAGTGAGCGAGCTTTAAATTTAGAAGCATTATTTTACGAGAAAATCCCATGAAAAAGTTAAACAGGGGATTCAGCTACGGGAAAATGGCACGGTTTAATAAAAGCGAGGTTTTTTGACAATAAAAGCAAAGGGATATGGGGTATGGGAACACAGAAGCAGTCAGCAGTGAAAAATCAAGGGAATTATTAACAGCACGCTTTTAACGGCAAGGCCAGTGAGCCAGTGGGATGGCTGGCCAAGGGATGTGGTAAATCCGAGATAAATTGGCACCTTTACATCAAGCCTGGCTGTCTTTCTGAAGGACAGGCAGTACCTTAGTCATGGGCTAGAAGGTGAAATGCAAGAGCTGCCGGATGATTTCTAAGCGAGGGCCGGAGCGTCCCGCTGGCCTCGGCTTTGATTCACGTGTTTACGGTCGGTGTGGGTGACTTTGACTTGTAGAAATGGGTGAGTCGGAAGCGCCCAGCCTCCCGCCCCATCCATTCCAGGGGACGCTCAGACTGGCTCTGCTGACAGGAGTTACCTCTCTTGAATTTAGCAGTGGGTTTTTTCAGCTGCAGTCCTCCCATCGTTTACAAGCAAAACTTTCATAGAGTTTTTATTATTTTCCCCTGGAAAGAAATACTTTGCAAAGAAAAAAATCAAAGCAAACCCCGATTTTTCTTTAAAAAAAAAGCTTCAATGGGCTTTTTCCCTCCCCTAAGCCTCGGTAGCTATTCTTCCTTTAATTTAAGCAAGGCTTATATCGGTTGAAGTTATACTTGTGCTTACTTGACTTGAGTTAAACAGGACTAATCCTGCTTAAAACTGAACTAAGAATATCTACACAGTTTAATGAAATGGATTAAAATTTTACCTCATATTAAACATTAACAACTTTTCTTGTTCAGACAAGCCCTGGGAGGCTGGAGCGATGTTATTCATTTGCCTTCAACATTACTAAAATTTCTTTGAAAATAAGCAAATTATGCACTGATGCAGAAGGCAGGTCCCTTTGAAATGATGGTGCTCACGGGAGATCTGGCTCCTTTCCTCCTTCGGATCAAAAGAGGTTTTCTTTTTACTTGTTTAGATTTTATTTTATTTTATTTTATTTTTTGAATTTTATTTTATTTCTGAGTTCCCTCTTAAAACAGCCCAGCTCTTCCCATTCCATTCATGATGTTTCTTCAGGGGCAACATCAGCCCAGCACGAATTAAATGCTTCTTTATTTAATTTATATCTCAGGCTGACCTCAGCTAGCATGCACTCACACCACACACCTGGAAATGGAGATGTCAAAGTGCGGCTGGAAAGCCAAGCTTTTCACACCAGTTCCTGCACAAACTAAGTGATGGCTTTGTTTCATTTTATTCATTTTTCAAGTGGTTTTCAGAGAGAGGTCACATTATTCCAAGTTTTGGTATAATTTCAATCACTTCAAAGTCTTCAGGAGCAGGCTGAATTCCCCTCAGTTCCCAGTTCTCCCATCTGTAGATGTGTGCGTACACATATTTTGGTGTTTTGGTCGTTCTTTTTCTCAAATTTCTGCTGACACGTGGAAACACTAAAAGGTGTTTTTCTTAAATAATAGCCCATTGTTCCTGCTGGTTATGAACCCTTCACATAAAACGAGATCAAACCCTGTAGAGTTCATGCCTTTAAACCCCGCAGATGCTGATGCCTTTGCCACCAGCAGTGAATTAGCTGGCAGCCTCGCGCTTCACGTGTCCTGAAACACAACGCTGAGGGTCACCTGATGAGAGATAAAAAAAAAACCAAACAAAAAAAAAAACCAACAAGCCAAGACGGATATTTTCTGGGTTAAAGACAAAAATTAAATGCTATGCGAGGCCACGCCACTATATATTAAAAGCAGCGTTGCCTGCGAGCTACCGCCGCGGTGGCAGTCGGCGGCTCTGGAGCAGGGCAGGAACTCGCAGAACAAGACTTTCTAAGGAAACCGGGAGATTTTCCCGGTGACTTCGCTCCCTTCTAGCTACAGATAGGATGGGGCGGGGATTCATCACAACCAATCTGATGACTACTACCCAAACACATACCTAGGTGTAGTCTGTGCCCCGAGGAAATTACAACTCAAGACAAGCTAACACAGGCACTCCCGCGCCGGCTGGTGCCAGTAGGGGTGGCGTGCAAAGGCGATAATTGAAAGTTGTTGGGTTTTGGCGTTTGTTTGTTTGTTGTTGTTCCCCCCCCCCCCCCGCTGAGTCAACAGGAGGTTGTTTACTACCTCCTGCTTCCCTCGGTGAAGGTGATGGCTTCAGTTCAACCTTGACGTAGCGTGGTAGGACAAGCAGTTGGCCATGGGGGTTGCGCCAGGACCACCATCTGGCACCCAGGGGACAAGGGTGGGAAGGTCTGGAGGAGACAGGCAGTGGCCCGTGTCTGTGGACAGTCTACGGACCGTGTTTACAGAAGCCAGGAGGCAAGTGATTCACTTCATTCATAAAATCTGAACCTCTGATCTGGTCTCCAGTGGTAAATTTAAACACAAGGTGCCTGCCTTTTGGGAGGAGAGCAGTGGATGGAGACAGAGGGTGTGTCAAGAGAAAGGGGAGATGGCGGGGGGCAGAAATGCAGCCGATGTGGGGTGCTGGCTCCAGCAACGGCTGTGCTGCACCCCAGCCGTGGACGTGGTCTTGACATCAGCCCTCCAACCCTGCAGGACCTCAGCCTGAGGTGTCCTCTGGCTCCGCGGCTGAATGTTCGTTTCATCTTTACAAACAGCTGGTTGAAAACTTCGGACACCCAAAACAAGGCGAGCTTGGAGCAGGAGAAAAACAGGTCTCTGCTTGTGGGATGAATCTCCTCCCTCCCCCTCCCTTGATTGAGAACTTCATATCTGAAAATCATTGAGCAGAAGTACAACAGCTTCAGCCTCTGAAGGCTGCCAAGCATTCTTGCTGAGTGAAGCTGTTTAGGTACACCGAAACACGGCCGAACCTGGGACTTGCGTAAACCTTTCTTTCCCCGGAACAAAAGACCTGCTCCCATGGCAGTCAGGTGCATGCACGAATCCCTGCCTGTGAAAACACGCCGAACCAGTCTCTGTGCGAAAAAAAGACAGGTTTGACCAGAACAGCCCCTTGTGCAGAAAGGATCTGCCAGCCAGGCCCCAGCATCAAAGGCAGATGCTGCACTGGGTGCTCCACAGCCTCCAATTACCATCGACATGAGCAGAGCCCAGGTTTTGCAGCACTAAAGGCCACAACCGGCATCCAGCCTCGGGCTCCAGCAACGCGCCTGGTTTGCATGAACCCATCTGAGTTGGTTCATCCATCTCCTTCGCTGGGATGGCTGCAGCGTGCGGAGCAGCATGTGAACCTCCAGCTCCGAAGTCCCCTGGCTGCCCGGCATCCCTGCTGACACGTGCTCACGTGAAGGACCAACGTCGCAGCGGCGCAAGGTGCAAGCTCCAACTGCACACGGAGACACTCCTCTGGGACCACTTGCAGAAGCAGTTGCCTTGGGGTCATAGAAACATAGAGTCACAGAATGTTAGGGGTTGGAAGGGACCTCCGGAGATGATCTGGTCCAACCCTCCTGCCAGTGCAGGTCCACCTACAGCAGGTTGCACAGGATGGCGTCCAGGTGGGTTGGGAACGTCTCCAGAGTCGGAGACCCCACCACCTCTCTGGGCAGCCTGTGCCAGTGCTCTGCCACCCTCAAAGGAAAGAAGTTCCTCCTCATGTCCAGATGGAACTTCCTATATTCCAGTTTGTGCCCGTTACCTCTTGCTCTATCACTGAGCACTACTGAAAAAAGACTGGCCCCATCCTCCCAGCACCCTCCCTTTAAGTATTTATAAGCATTTATGAGATCCCTCCTCAGTCTTCTCCAGACTGAAAAGACCCAACTCCCTCAGCCTTTCCTCGTTAAGAAAGACGTTCCAGCCCCCTGCTCATCTTTGTAGCTGTCCTGGTTTGAGGTAAAACAGGACCAATTTTGTTCAGTAACTCTGCTTTCTAACTAGGCCTCTTCTAACTGCTGAAATTAACAGCATATTGTGCAGAAAACTGCTCTTTCTCAGAGTGGTAAGACCCATGTTTATAGCTGATGCCAAGGCACGGTGTGCAGAGAGGCCCTTGCTTAGACTTACTGCGATAACGACCAAGGCCAGACACCTTGTTATTTGCCCCGTTGGAGGGCTGGAAGCAGAGAGGCGTAGAGGGGTCCCATCTGTGGGGAGGAGCAGACAGCACAGGTGACCCAAAACTGACCAAACAGTGTATTCCATCCCATCTGCATCATGCTCAGTATAAAAGCTGAGGGATCAAAGGCTCAGCATCCGTTGTTTCGGTCCATTGTCCGTTTTATGGTTCCGGCTCCTTCTTCTCCAACTTGCTCGGGCTTTTGCTCTTGCTGGGACTCTTGTTTTCCTTCTTCAATGGCCGGTGTCCGAGGAGGACTCCATCGGTTCGTCTGCCTTTGATCCTGACCCATGTATTCCTGGATCCAGTTCCCTTCCGTCGCTGAGTCCAGTCTGGGACTTCCCAGTGCCTGCTGGTGACGTGATTGTCATCCTGGGAGCTTGATACGGTTTTGTATATATTTCATTATTTTCTTTTGTTATTTTATTCTTTATATTTCATTAAAGTAGTTTAGTTCTTACTAAACTAGTCTCTCTTCTTCTCTCTCTCCTGCTCGGCAGGAGAGAGGGAACATCTGTCGCTCGGTTTGCTTGGGCCAATCCGGCCCAAACCCTCGACAGTAGCCCATTGCTGTCCCCTCTCCGGCAGTTTAGCACTTGTATGGGTCTGGGGTTGGGGTTTTTTTTTTCCATTTCACAAATTTCTCTTTGACTTCCTTCCTGCCCCACAGGAAGTGGTGGCAATAGATATGCCCCGTCACCGTGCTGACGGCTTGCGGTACCTACACCTCCGCTCCTTTGGCTTTCACTTCTCTCTGGGGTTTCATCGAAACGCTCATTTGATATCAGTACTCGTTCCTCCTGTAGCACCTAGACGTTGACTCCACGCTCTGCTGACCTGGAAAGGTCTCTGCGGACCGTGCCGCCACGTTACACCTTCTCCCATCCACGCCTCCAGCAATTTTCACTCCCTTTTAATTTATTTCCCAAGTAGTCGGCAGGGGTGAGCCCCGGCAAAGCTGCACCCCCATGGGCACAGGCTGCCGTGCGGAGCTGCCCGTACCCTCCCGACCCGGGGGGCGCGGATGGGACCGGACAGCAGCGGGGAGGCGACGGGAAGCAGAGGAGGAAACGACGGCACTAAAAGCATCGCTCAGCCAGAAATAGGACTTGGCACCACCGACACTCAGCCCCGCGCTGTAATGTTCAAGCCTGTCGCCTTCCACAAATTTATGCGTGGCCTTTTCTCCCTCTCCCCCACCTGACCTGCACATCCTGAGCGAGATCCCACCACTGTCCAGCCCCCGCCGCTGCCCCGGCTCTTATCACCTCCTGTGTTTCCCCTCTTGACGCTTCTCCGAGTCCTCCTCTTTCACCCAGACATCTGTATTCCTGTTTTCTCCCAAGTAGCCAGGGTTTAAGGTGCAGAGCACACGCTTTTCTCAGTCCAGCGCTTGCTGCACCCGAGCCAGCCCCACACGTGACAGCATTCCCAGGTCCCAGCTCCTGCCCGGCACGGGCAGACATGGCAGGGTTTCCTCCTCCCGCCAGAGTTACTTAGACCAAGGCAGCATTTTTAGGACATAAACTGAGGATTATGAGACTGCCCTCATCCACCTCTACAACACACTCAACCCCCAAACGCTTTCAAAACACACACAGGACCATAAAAACTCCCTTTGCATTTAGGACAGGTGCGGGTTTACAAAGTTCTTCCACGAGTAATAAAATATTACTACTAATTAGGATAATAATAGCAAGTGCTAGCTGAGTTCTGCCTGCTTAATTTCCACCTGCTATTTATTTGCAGTTTGATGTGGTATTCGCTTCCTGTCATGCATTCTTGCAAATTATTTCTGTGCCGCGTTATCTCCTGCCGATGGGGTTCACCCAAGGAGTGGCCGAAACGCAGCTCTGAACGCGTGTCACCACCGAGAAGTTCATTTGCTTCTGTGGGAGGAGGAAAAGAAATAAAATTAGAATAAAAAAAATAAAAACCAAGGCCGCCTTGTAACTGTATGCTGTGCACATGTGCGTATCTGAGCACATGTTGATGTGGGCTTTTTTTTTTTTTTTTCTTCTTTTCCCCTTCCACCCACTTCTTTGCAACCCAGCGAGCTGCAAGTTTTTTTGTTCAGCTGCAAAGTGTCTGTTTTTCATGGAAAAGGTGTTGGTGCAGAGCGCAGTTGTGACCCCTCCTAGGCAGGGGCTTTCCAGGACACCCGGCTGCAGCTCTTCGGGCTATCTTATTTCAATAATATTTCTTTAAAGCCCATAATATGGCTAAAGAAAAGGGAATACCCTCAATAAAAAGGGATTTGCTCAAAGACTGGGCACAGCCAAGAGCAGTCCAATGCAAACCCACCAGTGTCCCCATCACACCCTCCCCAGCCAGGAACTGGTGGGACCTTCTTGCATGCCCACCAGAGTGGCATTGGGTCCCTTTCTACCCAGATGTCCTCGTATATCTTTAAATCCCAAAGGATCATACCCCAGTCATCCTACTGGGCACAGGCCCTCTTTCTCCGGCAGGGGAAGGTCCACCTAAAGGCAGAACGCAACTCATGCTGGGATGTTTAGTTGTGTTATGAGCTTTTATTTAAAAAGCACATTTATACAGCAATAATTTCGCAGATACAAACTTCAATTTTGTATTCTACAAAAGTCTTTTGAATATTCTTCTCTTTACAAAATGGAACATTACAAAAATACAGACAATTTAATATGATTTTTTTTATACAAATGTCTCTAATTGTAGTTATTTTCATTAAAATATTACTACCACAGAACTACAATATTTTAGTTGACTATAAAAAAATTAATTCAATGCTTTTTTAAGCAGCAAAATGTAAATAACACAGGTCAGGACACAGTTTATAGTCATAGTGGATATATCTAAAATTGTTTCAGAAATAATATTTTACATAGTTAATTTTTAAGGTTTTATACATTATTTATATA